>JACVVK020000007.1:3080000-3125000 GCA_018292915.2 Batillaria attramentaria | reverse complement strand
ATGAGAAAAAGACCAGTACAAATATTTGGCCCCAAATATTTGTATGTGAGAGAGAGAGAGAGAGAGAGAGAGAGAGAGAGAGAGAGAGACAGACAGACAGACAGACAGACAGAGACGTACTGGCACATGTCCTGCGAGGCGTGATAAGTCAAGAACTCCGCCACACTGTAGTGCACCAACAGCTTTTGATTGCAAGTGAAATTCCTACTCTCCGTCAAATTTGCTGCCCGGAAACATTCCGTTCTCACTACGCTTAGAGCTGCTTCGCCGAAAAGCCCTGCAATCATCATCATCATCATCATCATCATCATCACCATCGTCGCCGTCGTCGTCGTCGTCGTCAATGTCGTGTTTAGATGCTGCTCTTTTTGGCTTCTGTTACGGTGTAAGTTAAAGTCTCAGTACGTATGACAGCGTGTGGAAAACCTTTTATCGAATGCACTTAATCTCAGTGTGTAGCAGAAACAGTCACTTGGATCACAATACAGCATCTCAGGTCATTTTGGAGACAAAGGCCATCGTATAAGTTGTGTCAGTACCGCGCACTGAGTAGACGACGTTCTTTGGTTGCGAAATGAGGACCAGCTAGACGGTGCTGATTGGTGGATATTTTTAGAAGCTTTGTCGAGTCCTAGTCTGTTAAGAATCGGACCGTCGGCTCAAAGAAATTCGTATTTCGCTAATAGTAGAAGCCACAAAGTCACGAAAACGGTCGCGATGGTCAAACGAAACGCCCTTCTATCTGGCAAACAGCCTTGGAGATTCGAAAGCGGCAGTTTTCCATCTAAGCGACGTTACGGACATAGAGACTATAATGCTATTTAATTCACCACGCCAAGTAAAGTTGCCTCCCCCTTACCGGCCCCCGTAGTGTAGTGGTTAGCACTTCGGACCATGGACCGGGAGACCCGGGTTCGAATCCCAGCCGAGACAAGCGGGATTTTTCCTACCTAGGTCGGCTCCTATCCAGAGCGGGTGTGCTATGGGCCCAATGGGGAGGCTGTTGCCACACAGCCGAGCTTCACCCACTTCACGGGTGCGACTTTGGGGGTGCTTCCCTTGGTATGACACGTCTTATGATGTGGATGATTACACGGCCGGCACCGCAGGTGCCGTAGTTCCCGGGCCTGGTGAACGCCGGGATATTTATGACAGGAAGAGTGGAATGCGGCCCAAACCACATGGACCTCCATAGCATCATCTTACCATCATCCTCATCTCCATCATCATGCATAATAAAAATTGCCCCAGCTTTCGAGCCCTCCGTGGATTCCACCCATGACCTGGGAGGAACACCACTGGAGCTGGCAAAAAAAGAGTTGGGGCAGCAAAAAAAAAAAAAAAAAAAAAAAGAAGAAGTAAAGTTGCCTCATCCCAAATTCGGTTACAAGTGTTCTTCCGAGTGTTGACAAGCCGACGGGCAATCTGTGGTCGTTTTGTAGTGAAGATAGAGGAAGTAGCACTTCAAGGACGAATAGTGTCACTACAGAACACATTACTATCGTAAAAATTACAGCTCAATGTTTTCCATGAAAACAGACAGTGTGAAGATGCAGGTGTGTAACCTGTAGATGCTGGAGTGCTGGCGCTCTCTTTGCTGTCATTTGTTGGATGGACTGACGTCCCTTGCACTTCAGGCGACATGTAGGTGGCGTTCTGCGATGCCATACAGTGCGTGACTGGAAGAGCACCAAACAAGACTTCAAAGAACCTCAAACATGCAACATTTTGAAAAAGAAATAATGGTAGGACCTGCGCTGCTGATCTCTGAAGTTTTCACGACATTGGCATAGCAGATGCTAGCAACTGGGAATTTTTGATGTTAATTAATTCTTTGGTATCTTTGGTATATTTTTTTGTTCAACTCTTTTTGGCTTTGTGGACTTCCAGCGAACGAAAGTTCTGGAAAGGTACTTACGCGAAACAAACGCAGAGAAAGATAAACAGCGACGGATAAGCCACATCGTTGGAGGTAAATCTGCAACAAATTTGTAGGAAAGCATTTTGTAGAACTTTCTCAATGGCACACCACGCATCACAAGCATGCAATACCACACATGTATTTTGTATGTGGAAATGCATTCGAGAAGTCACAATACTGCGAATGTCTACGTTAGGCGGTCGTGGATGATTCTGTGACATGCCAGTGTCATCTGTCTTTAATCCACAAAACTCCGCCACATTAATTTTTAACACCCACACACCTCACCAGGTGCACGGAGTTGTCGCTTTAAATGAACACATCTGTACATAACTTTGTTATTGACAAACATCCTTCACGTTTTAACACACACACACACACACACACACACACACACACACACACACACACACACACACACACACACACACACACACACACACACACCAATACACTAATACACACACACACACACACACACACACACACACACACACACACACACACACACACACACATGCACGCACGCCCCCGCCCACTCCCGCAACACCCTCCCCCCCCCACCCCCTACCCCTTTATGAATAACTGAACGGGTTACACCCTAAAAAGGGCCCACCCACCTAAGAAGGAAAGTTTAATATGAAAAGCGCAAAATCATAACCAAGATACTCTGTTTGGTAAATGCGTCACACACGACCACTTTCCCCTATTCAGTGTTAATTTCGCATCATTACATACACAAATACTGAATGGCGCCCTTTATGCAGACTTCATTGCGACCGAGGATGCTGAATTCCCGGTTCGCTTGTTTACTTTTAAAAAAAAAGGTTCTCAAGCCGCTTAGTATGTCATGATCTTGAAGTGTATCACGCGTGAGATCTGTAAATGCAGCTTCGTGATCAACAGGTGACATATTCGGCTCTGTCTGTGAATTTGTTATTTCGTAACTTGTTCTTTCAAAACGGCTATTTCGCTGACGGGGATAACTGAGTGTGTTCAGTTTGTCTGTCAATCGTGATTCGTGTCTTGAGACTTTTAGTCAGTACTATTTGTCGGCTTTACTCTGTAAGTAGCAACCGCCGAGCATCCTGCGTTCCGATAGCGAAAAACTTCTCAAAATTCCGAAGCGTAACATGAAAACTGCCGGACGGCGCACATTCAGCTTAGCCGGCCCGAGCTCTCCGATAGAGCCAATAGAACTCCCCCTTCAGCCCTCACTGCCCATGTTTAAATCCCATCTGAAGACATTTCTCTTCCGTCAAGCTTTTGATAGTTAAACTTCTGTTGAGTCACCGGCCCCCGTAGTGTAGTGGTTAGCACTTCGGATCATGGAGCGGGAGACCCGGGTTCGAATCCCAGCCGAGGCAAGCGGGATTTTTCCTACCTAGATCGGCTCCTATCCAGAGCGGGTGTGCTATGGGCCCAATGGGGAGGCTGTTGCCACACAGCCGAGCTTCACCCACTTCACGGGTGCGACTTTGGGGGTGCTTCCCTTTGTATGACACGTGTTATGATGTGGATGATTACACGGCCGGCACCGCAGGTGCCGTAGTTCCCGGGCCTGGTTAATGCCGGGATATTTATGACAGGGAGTGTGGAATGCGGCCCTGTCCCGCAGTCCCAAACCACATGGACTTCCATAGCATCATCTTACTATCATCCTCATCTCCATCATCATACATAATAAAAATTGTCCCAGCTTCCGAGTTCTCCGTGGATTCCACCCATGGCCTGGGAGGAACACCACTGGAGCTGGCAAAGAGTTGGGGCAGCAAAAAAAAACAAAAAAACCTTCTGTTGAGTCTGTTTGCGTGTACCTTGAGTCGTTGCACCTGTCAAATTGTATGTAAGAGGGGATGTAAATAGTGTGTGTGTGTGTGTGTGTGTGTGTGTGTGTGTGTGTGTGTGTGTGTGTGTGTGTGTGTGTGTGTTCTTTAAGCGAGTCCTTGTTATCTGGAGAGCAGAACTCTATAAAAACTATTAGCAGAAGTAATAGTAGTAGTAGTAGGGTTTTGAAATGACTAGAGAACTGTACAATCCACATTGGCTGGTGGTAGTTTATGTCGTGTGAATGCAGTAAGGGTCTTGTTTACGGCCCCGCTGCTCATCATGTAAAGTGAGGATGGCCGTAACTATGTTCTGTTTAAAAGCCGTCAACAATTCAAATCCTGGCGGAAATTATTGTTAAAATGTGTCAGATAAAATAAGAAATACAGAATTAAAGAGTTAAAAGGGGGAAATGTTGAAGGAAGGAACCACAAACCCCCTCTCCCCCACCCAACCCCCCCCCCCCCCCCAAAAAAAAAAAAGAAAAAAAGATTAAACATGAAACCTTTCAAAATGGTTCTTAAGGAACCCTCTTTCTGATTCCCTTAAAAAAATTTTTTAAAAAGATGGCCGTATCTGATTCTTTCGAGCAAAACACATTCCACAACTATGACTGTGCCGAGAGAGAGAGAGAGAGAGGTCGTTCAGGCATGTTGAGAGGAAGCAGTTCTCGCTCACAGGCTATTGAACATATCAACTGATGTTGACTGAAGCTGCTCCTTGAAATTGCTCGTCGGATCCCAGGGAACTAAAGAAAAAAAGAGAGTGACACCTACGCCCCATATCTTGCGGTGGTGAAACTTGTCATTCATGGGTGAAAGGCATAGAGTTGTTGGGTGTCATCCCGTCTCCATCTTTTTGGCTCCGACCGGGACGGTGTCCAAAGAAGCGTATATTTACTTTTATCTAGGTCAGAGTAGTGTGGGCGCGGTCCCCATCTTCTACTGATGCCCACACGCTCCCAAATCACAACTCCGCCTCCCCCCCCCCACCCTCTCTCTCAACTCACACACACACACACACACACACACACACACACACACACACACACACACACACACACACACACACACACACACACACACCAGCACTAAACTAAAGAACACCACCTCCCCAAAACAAACAAAACAAAACACAAAACAGAATACCCCCCCCCCAAACAACAACAGCAGCAACAACAACAAAACACAAAACAACAACAAAACACAAAACAACAACAACACAACAAAAAACACAAAACAACAACAACTAAACCCAACCAACCAACTAACAAAAAAACAAACAAAAAAAAACCACACACACACACACGACGACCACAACCACCATTAGCAAACAGCCGTGGTATCAAAATTCATCAAGTTTCTCAAAGTAGGCCTATATTTCCCCATGATGAACAGCGCCGTCTACTCCTTTAAACTGGTTAAACGTCGAACTGTGTCACAAATGCCAGAATTATTGCCATTGTCCGTGTGTCCGTCCGTCCGCGCTTGTGTGTGTGTGTGTGTGTGTGTGTGTGTGTGTGTGTGTGTGTGTGTGTGTGTGTGTGTGGTTTTCACACAAACTGCGTTCCCCCTGTTATCACATATCATAGTGCACACGTGACGCACAACCTTTAAGGTCAACTTGTGGAACTCAAGTCAGTGGTTCACTGCCCGAAGGTCCCTTTCGGAGTATTGCAGTAGTTACCTGTCTGACCCGCAAGCAGCCAAAACCTCACCACTTCAACACACGAAACAACCGAAGCGCTATGTCAACAACTGATCACATCCGCTTTGACCGCAAAGTAGCTCCCTGGAAAGAAAACGTGAGCCTAGTTTCATTCTGGTCCGTTTAATGGTACATCATCTTGAGCGTGTTTAGTTCACAGATTTCACAGCAGTGTAGACATCTTTATTTTCCAAATACACTGTACACTGAAACGGACACCTGGGCCCGTATGTAATTAACTCTTGTATTAACTCGAGGTTAATTTAGCCCACGGCTACGGGCCTAACCCAGACTAGGACACAAGAAACCCAAAAACAAAATTAAACAATAAAGGAAGCGAAGAAAGAAAGACAATAATCCTTCTATAACGGCTTAGGCACCATGGTGGAATGGACCCGCTTCCTGATTTCAAACAAAAATGACAACACTGAGAAAATTTAACCCTAGAGCTAGTTTAGTTCGAGGTTAGACTCTAACCCGGGACTAAACTCCCTAACCCTGACTTTTACATGCGGGCCCAGGAAATCATTGGCGCTTTTTCGCCAGTTTACCTTACCGTGCCAGAGACTAGATGGTGGTGACGTCAGAGTCGAAGCGAGCTGGGTGCTGCTGCATGGACACCTGTGTGAAAATTACTGGCTTTTGTTAACGGTCAGCTGTGGCGCTCCGTGTCCCGCGGAATGCTGCAGCAATGTAATGAACACCGTATACATCAATGGCGAAATCCACGGTTCATTGGTATTATGTTCATACGGTTCATCTATACGTGTATATATACTTCATGTGATCGGGAGCCGGGATAGCCGAACGGTAGAGCGTTGGACTTTCAATGCTCGGATCGTGAGTTCGAATACCGACTGGGTCCAAATATTTGTGCTGGCCTTTTTTTCTCGTTGCCCGGTTTTTGATGTCACCCACACGTGATGGAAAAGGACGTTAAACTCCCAGACACCCATCCACCCACTTCATTTGATCCTCGCAAATACGAAGTAAATACGAAGCAAAGAGTCGTTTTCGCCATAACAGCGGGCAAAACCATATACGTTCTACTGGGCAAGCTTAGGCCAGCCTAGGATACAGTGTTCGGAAAGACAGCATCCTCGCAGATCAAATGCAATTCAAAGCGAAGAGTCATTTTCCCCAATAAGAGTGGGCAAAAGCTGAAACTCACTTTTCCCCCATAAGAGTGGGCAAAAGCTGAAATTCATCTTCCCGGGCCATGAGAGTGGGCAAAAGCTGAAACTATGCACGTTCCACTGTGCAAGCTTAGGCCAACCTTGGATACATTGTTTGGAAAGACAGCCTCAGTCATTTTACTTCATCGATCCTCGCAGATCCAGTGCAATACAAAGCGAAGCGTCATTTCCCCCCTTAATCCATGCACACTGTCAATGCCATAATAGATATACACACTGTAGAAATCAAACTGGAGCCTGCAGTGCGAAATAGTACAATATAATTATATCATGTATTGGTAAAATTTAATAGGAAACACTTACCACAGGGTACGCCCCGACCTGGCTGAATCAGCAGATACAAATCGACGTGCAGGAATTTGATTCCTGACTGCTTCTCACAGACAATGCGACCCAAGGAGACTCATGTACTGCTAAAAGTTGAAGCTACGTATAAGTACCAGAACCATTCATTTTCAGTTCAGGCCATCTGCTGGTGTTCTGACGACACGCATGTCTCTGGGAAAGACACCAACAGGCTGCATGATTTACGATGTAGGCAGGTGTCGCGTCATTACGGAGGTCGCTTTGAAAACCCCTCACACGTGTTAACGCTGTGGAGCAATTAATCAAGCCTTTATTACTGCTTTGTGCTTGTTGTTTCTAACGTGTGGGAGAGGACTGCTGTTCAGGCAAACTACGTACCTCATTCAGGCGCCTGGGTCTAGTTCAGTTCTGTTAACGCATAAAACAAGGACTTGTATGACGGTTTTATTCATCCTTATTCTGGGATTTTTCTTTTCCGTTTTGTCAAATAAATTCACTGAACGTGGACAACTCCGCCAATAGCTGCCTCTCGGGTCGTGTTGTAGTTAGTGTAGGATTTGGCTTGTGGCACCTTTACAGTGCGAACATGCAGTAGATTTTCTGGGACATTTAAAGTTATCCCTGTCTCATGAATGCCAGACATAAATGCATATGTATGTCCGCTTTGATGGTGTTACTCAGTCAGATTTCTTGATTTTAAGTAATTTTACTGGTGAAGTTTGTTTTACTTATTTAAAAAAAAAATTGTAGTCTTATTTGTGAATATGTTTGTTGCTTATGTGGGAGAGAAAAGCAGTTCAGTTCAGCTTGAGCATACAGACAAATGTATGTCAACTTTGATAGTGTATTATGGTCAGATTTCTTGATTTCAAGTAATCTTACTGGTCAGGTTTGCTTTACTCATTTTTAAAAAGATGTAGTATTTGTGAATAATCATATTTGTCGCTTATGTGGGAGAGTAAAGCAATTTCCCTTTTTTGATTAATAAAGCATTCTGTAATATTCTGTATTCTGAATTCTGTCTCTGGTTCAAGATGGTATCTCCGCGCTAGGAAAAGTCCATACGTACTCCACCCTAGCTGTCCATAATCTCCCCAGTGTCTTCATTAAGACCGTTCCAAACAGAATGTTGGCTGGGTTCACAACGGCTCTGTCGTGCCCTTTTTAGGGTCGATCATAGTCTGGGTGAAACTCTACCGCGTGCGAGTGTATCATTTTTTGTCAGAATTTACGGGAAAACTGTTAAAAACCATCGTGCCCATCACAAGGAAAAAGTGTAGTGTTCTGGGTCTTTGACAAAACTATTCATGTTTCTGTTGGGTATGGAAATAAATAATAAGTAAATAGAAGAAAACGTACACCGAACTTAAATTACTTACAAAAAAGAGCGAATATTTTTTTTTTAAATAATGTTGACATGGTAGGTTCAATATCCTACAAAGAGACACCTTTCTGCCATACTTCAATCTTTTCAGTTTATATCACATGTCACCCGTACATAGATTTTTCCCACAGGATTATATATCCAGATCTTGTCAATATTAGCCGCCCGTTTTCTTCTCTTGACAACTAGCGACAAATTGCTCTCCGCTTTGAACCCCTCCCAGCGAGTAAGCATCTTGAGCCGGGCTAGTGCTCGCGCATGTAAATAGAATAATAAGGTTAAAAATATTGTAACGACCCGAACACCACGAGGACAGGCACTTCCACCTCCTTCAGAAAGTACAAGTTATACACGTAAGCGTCCGGGGGCTCTATTCAGCACCGTCCTACTTTGCATGATGACGAAGCTGCAAGATCGCTAAATACCTTTGTTCGGTCAAAGATGTTCATGTTGTTATTCTCCTAAGCGCGTAGAATTATTATGCGCTTAGAAATAATAATAATAATAATAATAATAATTAGTCTGGCGTCCAACCCTCTGCTGGATTTTTGGGCGCCTTACAATAGCAGTTTTTTTTAATCGTTGTATACACCCAGTCATACATCACATCAGATTGCAAAGATCACAATGATGGTGATACGCACAATCATACATGGCGTTGGGAAGATCACAGTGATGGTGATACGCACAGTCATACATGGCGTTGGGAAGATCACAGTGATGGTGATACGCACAGTCATACATGGCGTTGGGAAGATCACAGTGATGGTGATACGCACAGTCATACATGGCGTTGGGAAGATCACAGTGATGGTGATACGCACAGTCATACATGGCGTTGGGAAGATCACAGTGATGGTGATACGCACAGTCATACATGGCGTTGGGAAGATCACAGTGATGGTGATACGCACAGTCATACATGGCGTTGGGAAGATCACAATGATGGTGATACGCACAGTCATACATGGCGTTGGGAAGATCACAGTGATGGTGATACGCACAGTCATACATGGCGTTGGGAAGATCACAGTGATGGTGATACGCACAGTCATACATGGCGTTGGGAAGATCACAGTGATGGTGATACGCACAGTCATACATGGCGTTGGGAAGATCACAGTGATGGTGATACGCACAGTCATACATGACGTTGGGAAGATCACAGTGATGGTGATACGCACAGTCATACATGACGTTGGGAAGATCACAGTGATGGTGATACGCACAGTCATACATGACGTTGGGAAGATCACAGTGATGGTGATACGCACAGTCATACATGACGTTGGGAAGATCACAATGATGGTGATACGCACAGTCATACATGACGTTGCAAAGATCACAATGATGGTGATACACGTATGAAACAATAATAGGTTACAGCGCTATATAAATATTCTTATTATTGTTGTTATTATTATTATTATTATTATTGTTGTTGTTGTTGTTGTTGTTGTTGTTGTTGTTGTTATTATTATTATTATTATTATTGATAGTCGTCTTTTTATATGAACTGAATTGATACTGCAGTACCTGTCAAACACTTCGGGGAGTGGGGTTGAAGTGGGGGGGGGGGGAGGTATGCTAAGAAAAGTACTGACGTATCCATGCATTAAATTTTTTTACACACACACACACACACACACACACACACACACACACACACACACACACACAACACACACACACACACACACACACACACACACACACACACACACACACACACACACACACACACACACACACACACCGGATTACCAAGCACCCTCTGGAGAAAGTTAGATGGCCGAGCCTACTTCACAGCGTTCGCTGACACAAAAAACCACGAACTCGCTGTCGGCTCGTTTAACTCGCAGTAATTGTATAGATGTGTACAGCTCGCAAAGTTCTCCTCTACTTTGTTTTCTTTTTCACAATCTGGCTACAGCCCAACACTTACTCGGCAAATAACGCACCCAAAAGAAACCTCGACAAGATGAATACAAAGAGATGCGGACCCTGAATGCATGCACAGCTTTGTCGTGTCTCGGCCTCCCTGTTCACTGGCTTGCTTTTCAGTTCGAGTCGTACAACCCAGCAAGGGCCCAAAGCTGAACAGATTTAAAGCCCCAGTATGCGCTACGTATAATCTACAATGATGTTGGGGTGGGATGGGGATGGGGGGGGGGGGGCTGCGTGCATTGAGTTTGGATGATCGGTTACGTCGGTGGTAACGTGAGAGGCCTAGACTGACCTGTCTCAAGGTCGGCGTAACGATGTGCCAAGTATCTTTGAAACCAAACTCTAATACAGGTATTGTTTAACTAAAATAATTATGTATTTTTTGTTTATCTGGGGTTTTTTGTTTGTTTGTTTGTTGTTGTTGTTGTTGTTGTTTTTTGGAGGGGATGTTTTTATTGTGTGGGTTTTTAATGTTTGTTTTTGTTGTTTGTTTCGTTTTTGTTTGTTGTTGTTTTTTGTGTTTTTTGTTTTGTTGTTGTTGTTTGTTTTTGTTTTCTGTTTTGTTTTTTTGTTTATTTTGTTTGTTTTCGTTTTCTGTTTTGTTTTTTGTTTATTTTGTTTGTTTTTGTGTTTGTTTTGTTTCTTGTTTGTTTGGGTTTTTGTTTTGTTTTTGTTGTTGTTGTTGTTGTTTTTGTTGTTGTTGTTGTTGTTGTTGTTTTGGGGGGCTCTTTCGCCAAATGCCCATTACTAAAAAAAAAAAAAAAAAGTCAAAATATATTCTTTTCTGTTGGTGTTGTATTCATAATGAACAAATGAAAAAGGTGCGCTCAGCCAAATGAAAAGAAAAAAGAGAAGAACACAAAATAAAGAAACAAACACAATCATTTCATACTTTTCTGACTTGTAGCGGGCCCGCATACAAAGTGGGCTTGTTTCTCGTTCTACGTGTCACGTGGACGTTTCCTTGATAATCCCATCAAGACTGAAAAATCAGTTACAAAGAACTCCTTATGTTTAGTGTATTAGACTAGATGTTGCTAAAAGGTGAAAGACCGAAAACGTGTCAATGGCCAGATGGACCATCAGTCCAACCAAACACTGCGTGACTGAAGATACGACAGACTTGTAACTGACGAATTGTTCTTACCTAGCCACGCGTCCAACGCGTTAACGTGCCTTTAATGTAAGATCGTGTATTGCTCTGTACCGGGAAGATGAACAGGACACGAAGTAAATATGATGCCCCTTGAGATGTAAAGGGGATGGGGTGGGGGAGGAACCGACGGCGTCTTCTTCTCGTTTGCTTCATCTTGTTTGCGTACTAAAGCTATGTATTAACGAGCACACCCTCCTACTGACACAAGCCTTCAGTAACTGAGGAAAAAAAAGGTATGGTGAATGAAACGACCACGATGAGGCGCAGTCCTGGCTACACTTCGTGTCACTTTGCATAATGATATACATGTATATATTTACATCCTGTAGCAAAACGAGCTGACATGAAACCACGCAGTAGCCGGTTCCCTTACAAAAATGAAAGCGGGAAGTTCGGCTGTTGAAAAGGCGAATGAATTTTTTTAGCATATATTTTTGAGAGAGTGTGTGTGTGTGTGTGTGTGTGTGTGTGTGTGTGTGTGTGTGTGTGTGTGTGTGTGTGTGTGTGGTGTTGGTTTTAAACTGTGTGGAGGATTGAGGCAGATTTCGTCAGGTTACTTTCCGTGTGAAGTCTCTGAGGCTGTTCACTTGCCGCTGGAAACTACACGGGGGGGGGGGGGGGGGGGGCACAAAGCAACACACACACACACACACACACACACACACACACACACACACACACACACACACACACACACACACACACGCACGCACGCACACAGAGTGCCAAGCCCTTCTTCACTATGTTTGCCTGGGCTAGGATGGCGCGTGCCGGTACACTATGAGACCAACGTGGCCGCCATTTGCAACCCAGCTGCCCCATGTTGACTGTCTGGCTCCTGCGCCGTTGTGACACAGACTTTGAGCGTTTGCAGTTATGGATTTGTGGACATGACGGGGAGACAGTAGACCAGCACCACATGTTACGAACCCACGTGTCTTTTGTCGAAAAATATTGACTTTCTGTCGAGAAAACACCGTGTTTTCGTTCACGTCAGAACTGACATTTTGCTGTACGTCAATCTGGGCCCAATGGGCAGGCTGTTGCCCCACAACCGAGATTCACCCACCCCACGGGTGCCACTTTGGGGGTGCTTCCCTTGGTATGACACGTCTTATGATGTGGATGATTACACGGCCGGCACCGCAGGTGCCGTAGTTCCCGGACCTAGTTAACGCCGGGATATTTATGACAGGAAGCGTGGAATGCCGGCTTGTGCCTCAGTCCCAAACCACTTAGACCTCCATTGCATCATATTACCATCATCTTCATTTCCATCATCATGCATAATAAAAATTGCCACAGCTTCCGAGCCCTCCGTGGGTTCCACCCATGACCTGAGAGGAACACCACTGGAGCCGGCAAAAGAGTTGGGGCAGCAAAAACTGATAAAACAAGATGTAGGATAATTGAAGGGTTCTGAGCTGTTTTCGTGGTATCTATCATCACACCACTTAGACACAGTGATAGCTTCTGCAATGCTGGCACTGAGCCAACAGAAGCGTACTCGATGACGCGGCGACCACATTGACGGCTCCAGTAGTTTAACAACAAAAATTTCAATGTTCGGCCGCTCGCACAAAGTGTAAGCCAGATTTACCGCATTAAGAAATGGCTTAATCGTCAAGAGTATTTCGAGCGTACAGGCGCACTCATGAGCGAAACTGTTTCAAAACATAAGCTGGCTTAGGAAAGAAGGAATTTGCCCGTTTAACAAAAATCTGCTAAAATGTATAATAATCACAATTATTGTAAACTAGCAGAGTACCCGGCTTCGCTCGGGTATACATGTATACCGGTTTACTTGTTGTTACTTGTGTCAATCCACTTTAATGCTGTCGGTCCACACCCTTCACAGTCACAGTCTCATTGTCATACTGTCAACAGCACTGCCAATCACATACACACACACACACACACACACACACACACACACACACACACACACACACACACAACTTGATAGACTTTATTTTGTTTCTTTTTCCTATGTTCTCCCCCAAGTGTCCCTCTAGGCTCTTGGCAAATTTGGTGGCAATCGGCTGACTCGTTTGGACGCCGCGGCCAACCCCTGACACACAGACACACACAGACACACACAGACACACACACACACACACAGACGCTAGATGCTTATTATATAGATAATTAATTTTGTGTAAGGACTCTCATCTCCGTATTTAATACAACTGGCGGTCATGTGCAGCAGACGATGAACCTAGCGGTTAACGGTAGTTGTCTCCCCAGCCAGAGGGCGCATGTACCCATGCAGACGCAATGACGGGCCACCGTCTTCTCTCGCTGCAGCATTTTGCCGCATACAAATTGTACCTATTAATGTTAGAGGGTCGGCTCAAACAAATACAATTAATACATGCGAACGTTTGAAGAAATCATAGACAATCTTCTGTCAGCCAAAAAAGGTGTGAAGCATTGCTCTTGACTCACGTTTGCAGCGCCCTGTCCGGCAGAGGGCGCGCGAACCGTGCCACAGTGCCAGTGGCGGGCCAATCGTCTTCTCTCGCTGCAGTATTTTACATACACATTTTGCCTGTAATACAGCCACGCAAAGCGTTTTGAATATTTTTTTTACCCCCACCTTGGTTGTGGGAGAATTTCTTTGCTTTGCATTCCTGGTTTTATCCAGTATTTGCCTCCTGTTCTTCATATCTTTACTCTCTGCTAAAGTGGTTGCACATACCCTCCCGGCAGACAACTCCGATCCTCTGCTGTCACCCGCATCCTTCATCCTTCGCATTCCACAGGTTAAATCGAAAACACTAGGTCAGCGAGCATTGCTCTACCACGGTCCAGTCGTTTGGAACAGCCTGCCTGCCCATGTCCGCCATGCTGAGTCGACGGACTCTTTTAAAACCGCTTGAAAATCCCATTTTTTCCCCGGCTATATTATATAGACTGACTACTCTACCATCACTGTCACCATCATTATCATTTTGTGTCGTGTTACGATGTATCATGGCTGTGTGTATGTAACGGGTATGTGACGCGTATTTAATGTGTATGCAATGTGACATGTATCTCATGTGTATGTATGTATGTATGTATGTATGTATGTATGTATGTATGTATGTATGTATGTATGTATGTATGTATGTAATTCCACTCTGCTATGATTGTGAGGCGCCCAAAGCTCCAGCAGGAGGTTGGGCGACAGACAAATCCTCATTATTATTATTAAATATGTAAGAGTTTTGGTCCAAGCGGCGCATTTTCCAACTTGCCATTGGTAAACTACGAAAAATGAACAAAGAAGGAAATGAGTGAACAAAATCTAAAAACTACAGAAATATACACAAATTAAGCAAATTAAGAAAGAAGGTAGAAACAAGGTACACGGGGAAGACCCGTGTATCTGAACGCCTTTTGTCCACCGCTTTAGACATACGAGTTGAGAGAGAGAGAGAGAGAGAAAGAGTGAGAGAGAGAGCGGGGGGGGGGGACAAGAAATTGAACAAGGACGTTTATATTACAACGGTAAAAGTTACAAGCATATTCCTGCCAATTTGAAAACTTGCCGTTGCTACACCACATGGACTGATCTACAGTCACCAAAAGAAAATGAGATGATAGGTAAAGGCGAGAGAGAGAGAGAGAGGGGGGGGGGAGAGAGAGAGAGCATATGGGCGAGAGACACCCGTCAACCACCTGTTGATGTCCGTTGAAAGCGTTGTTGTGGAAGAGATAGGCACGCGCCCACCAGATGGCCAGCAAGGCAAGATCCACAAACCAAACAAGCCAGTAGACACAGCGTTTCACGGACAATGTATCAACCGGCGAAACGCAAACAAGTACCTAGGGTAACACAAGCCAGATCTTTAAAAAAAAAAAAAAAAAAAAGTCAGAAAGAGGAGAAACATGAGACCCACGTCTTCACGGATAAAAGGTAAGGAGCGCTGGTTTTGAGATCCAGACCAGGACGAAGTCCAAAGGTTGACGTGAACACTCTGACTGCAAAGGTAGGTTCAACATCAACATGTCTGTGCTTGTGTGATTGCGCCTGTGTTTTCTGTCTGTTACTCCTTACTAACTATGTCCGTGACGGATAATGCTCTTCTGTCTGCCTGTAGCAGCATCGTAACTACTTACTTACTGAGCCTGTACTGAATTGACTGTACTTTTCTGTTTTAACTACTTTACTCTGCTTTAAGTGTTTGACTCTACTTCTGTCTGACGCATTCTCTTAACCATTCGTTCATTATGACTATTCCGTGATGGACTCTACTTTTGTCTGTTTGCAGTATTCACTACTACGACTCTGTGTTTTTGTCTCTTGGTAGTATTTTAGCAGCTCACTATGCCCGTGAATGTGTGCTTCTGTTTGTAGCATTCTCGTAGCATTCTTGTACCGTCCTACTTAGGTATTTACTCACTACATCCGTATTTCTCAGTGTCTGTCTGAAGCATTCTCGTACCTACGTACGTATTTGTGACCCGTTCTCACAAAAGGGACTATAAGTCGAAAAAAAAATCAATTTTCTGACATGTACATCACTGCAATCTACTGGTTATGCAGTATAGTTCAATATAAGAATGAAAGCTGTACTACTAAAATTGACGGAGATATCAGCAGTTGAAGTTGGCTACTCATAAGGCGGCCATACTGACCCCCGGCACTCTTTTCGCCTGTGGCGGCGTTCGGCCTAGCGCGACTTATATTATGGTCCCTTTTGCGAGAACGGGTCACATTTACTCACTACATACGTATTTCTCAGTGTCTGTCGTATTTCTTCACTACATCCGTATTTCGCAGTATTCTCGTAACAACGTTATGTTATGTTTTTCCGCGGTGGGATTTTCCGTGTAGGTAAGTGGGTGTTTAGGGTTTTAACGTCCTTTTCCACCACATAAAGGGGGTGTGAAAGACGGGGCAACGAGGAAAAGGCCAGCATTTTTTTCTTCTTCTTTTTTTGTGCATACCGCTGGTAGTGCCACCACTATGAAACTGCTACTACTACTATAGTTATGGCTAACCCATGAGTGTTCGGGGAAGACACATCCAGGCCCCTCGATTAGAGGGAAAGCCCTGCCTACTACTACTACTACTACTACTGCTGCTGCTGCTGCTACTGCTGCAGCTGGTAGTGTCACCATTCTGATTACTATTACCACCGAGCGCAGCCATAGGCACTTTTCCCAAGTTCTCATTGCAGCATGTGTGGAAACATTCACGTGAACTTTGTTCATACACTCAGTAACATGGGGGTGCACACTACAGCCGAATCAGCCCCGCTGCTGAAATTTAAAAAAATACAAGTATTGTGTCATTATATTCATTCTGTGCACACACTCAGTAACATGTGCACACTACAGCCGATTCGGCCCAGCTACTGAAATTTCAAAAAATTACAAGTATTGTGTCATTATATTCATTCTGTGCACACACTCAGTAACATGTGCACACTACAGCCGATTCAGCCCAGCTACTGAAATGTCGGAACTTACAAGTATTGTTTTATTATATTCATTTGTGCACACACTCTGTAAATCGTTGACACTACAGCCGAATCAGCCCCGCTACTGAAATTTCAAAACTTACAAGTAATGTGTTATTATATATTCATTACGTGCACACACTCAGTAACATGTGCACACTACAGCCGATTCGGCCCAGCTACTGAAATTTCAAAAAATATAAGTATTGTGCTATCATATATTCATTAAGTGCACACACTCAGTAACATGTGCACACTACAGTCGATTCAGCCCAGCTACAGACATTTCGGAACTTACAAGTATTGTGTTTTTATTTTCATTATGTGCACACACTCAGAAACATGTGCACACCGGCTATAGTCGATTCAGCCCAGCTACTCAGATTTTCGGAACTTCAAGTGTTACGTTATTATATTCATTATGCTGCAGATGCTGCAAATCTTTCTGCTACTGATTGCTGTGGGTTGCGCGGTCCAGGCGGCCAGCGTTCCAGACCTCCAGAAGAGACACAGCTACTCGCCATATTCTGGATACGCCTCCTACAACTCCTTCTACACCGCCTACTTTATCTACTACGCTACTACACCGGCTAGTTCCAGCTGCTGTTGGCCCATTCAAAAGGAATCTTGGTGGGTACTGTAATCGGCCTCTCTCTCGTCTGTCTCACACACCAGACACGGACAATGCGGATAGGGTTTGGGGCTTAAAGTTACATACCGCAACTTCACCAACTCCCACTGTGGCAAAAAAAAAAAAAAAAGTGTTTCGCACAGACGCCGCCACTACTGGGCCAGTGGTCTTCCCAAAGGCTATCTTAGAGTTCGGTAAACTTGTAATCAGTTGCCATCGACACCATACTAGTAAACTGTACTCCCTGCTCGAATTTACATGTAGCACGCATCGTGTCCAAAAATGATCGGCTGCTCCTCACAAAATGGTGACGCCCCTTTAGACGGTCACCCGGATGTGCCTGTCAACATTGGATTTCACCATGTCGCCAGTAAGTGTTGCTTCAGCATCAGCTGTGCCAGTATCTCATGGCGTGGAAATCGTAAGTAGCCAGTAGGTCAGATCTACCACATCGGCCGCTGACCTGTGCCGGCCAGCCCGCATCAGTCGTGCATGTGTTTACAGTTGTAGGGTAATTAGGTGTCACGTGAGACCAATGACAGTATTATGGCCCAACACAGTGATGTTAACCACAATAGCCGATAGACGTGCATTTTGGCTCATATCTTTGCAACGGAGGCCCGGAATGGGCTCAGATTTTGCTCACATCTAAATGAGACTATATTTTTGTCACCATAATAAGCTTAGGTCGATCTGTGAGCTTTAACAAGTTGCAGGATGTATCTTTAAATCATCGCATTCAGAACTTGAAACACAAGAACCATTAGAAGAAATAAACAAAGAAACCCTGAAGCATACAGCATCTCACCTGCTTAAAGGTCTGCAATCTCAACAAAAAGCCCGCAAACATTGTGTTTTTCAAAAACTGCCACTGTGCATAATGCAGACAACTCTGTCACAGTTGCAGAGTTGTCAGCGCTTTGGAGACCCTTATAAAATCAGAGCGTGAGTTTGCGGTGACCTTATTGTAGAAAAGAAAACGGTAATGACTGCGAAGTGGTTACAAGTTAAGCAAATAAAAGCAACATAAAAGGGACAGAAACCACTTAACTTTGACAAAGGACGCCACAGACAGACGCGATATGGAGTAGCACATTATTCAGCGCCTGGGAAGCCAGGCCCCGGGTGGTTTGAACGAAAAGCCGTAACATAACCCTCTGAACTTTTTTCACACACAGTCCATGGTCTTGTGTCACCAAAGGATGGGTGTTGTGATTGCTAATTTTCACTATTCTTTTTTGTTCTTTTCTGCCCAACATTTTTTTTTTCACACACAGTCCATGGTCTTTTGTCACAAAAGGATGGGTGTTGTGATATTTTTTCTATTTTTTTCTGGTCCTTTTCTCGCCCACCGTTTTTTTTTTTTTTTTTTTCCCGCGCCGTGTATGTCAGTACGTCCGCAGAGTTACCTTTTGTTTGTTTGTTGAAGTTATGTCCCATTTGTTTATGTCCTGAAGAAGGCGAAAGCCGAAACGTTGGCCTGTGCCGTCCTTTGTCAAAGTTAAGTGGTTTCTGTCCCTTTTATGTCGCTTTTATGACCTTATTGTAATTTTGGAGACGCTGAAAACTCTGTGACTGTGACAGAGTTGACTGTGCATTTTGCGCACACTGTTTGCGGCTTTTCGTCGAGATTGCAGACCTCCAAGCAACAAATAAAATGATCACATTCCCCACGGCTTATGTCTGTCCATTCAATTCTCAGTATTAACAACCGGTAACGGATTACCATCAAAGTGATAAAAGTAATTGTAAACAAATACATCCACCGGTTCCCGTAGTGTAGTGGTTAGCACTTCAGACCATGGACCGGGAGACCCGAGTTCGAGTCCCAGCCGAGGCAAGCGGGATTTTTCCTACCAAGGTCGGCTCCTACCCAGAGCGAGTGTGCTATGGGCCCAGTGGGGAGGCTGTTGCCACACAGCCGAGCTTCACTCACTTTACGGGTGCGACTTTAGGGGTGCTTCCCTTGGTATGACACGTCTTATGATGTGGATGATTACACGGCCGGCACCGCAGGTGCCATAGTTCCCGGGCCTGGTTTATTATTGGGATATTTATGATAGGAAGCGTGGAATGCGGCCCTGTCCCGCAGTCCCAAACCACACGGACCTCCATAGCATCATATTACCATCATCCCCATCTCCATCATCATGCATAATAAAAATTGCCCCAGCTTCCGAGCCCTCCGTGGTTTCTACCCATGACCTGGGAGGAACACCACTGGAGCTGGCAAAAGAGTTGGGGCAGCAAAAAAAAAAAAAAAAAAAAAAAACACCAAATACATCCAGTTTAACTTCATGATCAAAGTCAGAATCAGTCAGAAATCACTTACTCCGGTTTAATTATATGTGGCGAATCTTTCTGAATAGAACATACACAACATGCGTCGATATATACAATCACATCATGCACCATGTAGTATGAACGATCAGTATATAATTAGCTGTTATTCCCCATCAAGCCTGCCGCGATTTAGTCTTTGTCGCTGACGCGGCGTTAAGCCTTAAAAATACTCACTCACTCACTCACTCCCCATCAAGCTGTGGGATACCGACGAGTATTTTGATCCAAGACGCAAATCAACCCTGAGCTTTAGCGAAGGGTTGACTGTGTCTTGGATCAAAATACGAGTCGGTATCCCACAGCTTGATGGGGTGTACATGCTTTATCATCCTTTTGGGGGGGGGGGGGGCAATTTATGGTATATTTTGAACGTTTATCCTAGTAAAAACTGATGGTTGACAGCGGCTGCACATAGCAGACGAACGAGTTTGTACGTCGGCAGAGTACGACGCCGACAGAATAAAGTGCGCCTTTGTATGCTGGCAAGACGGTGTCAATTCACTCATGAACTCAAATCCAAACAAAAACACAAGTTCTAAACTTCTGCGACATTTTTCTGGCAGGGTGACTACTGACTTTTGTACCCCCAAATCCGGCATTTTTTACGTGATGCGAGGAAAATAACGTTTTACCCCCAAAAGTGAGCGAAATAATTGTGCACCGGCCGTGACGTATGAGTTCCAAATGTTTGAAATGATGCACTTTCTGATTGATGACGTTACTGGAGTGTGTTTTTTTGTGAACTGGTAAACCACTGAGGAGGTCGTAACTCACACTTTCGCTCTCTGTTTCCTTACTATGTTCGGACGTAAAGCACTCATAGTTAACTCACTGAAAGTTTGCACTGGCGAGTGGTGTAAACGTAATTACCATCTACCGTGTGAGCGTGACACAGCGGTTTGACAGACAACCGTTCCGCTTCACTAGGCAGGATCAGCGCGACAGATAGTGAGCCTGAATCAATACTTTTATCACCATCTCTCACATACTAACTACATAAAGTGATACTAAAGTGATACTAAAATATTTAACATTTTCCCAGCGAACTACTCACATATTTACAAACTCAGATTGCTTTCTCACTCCAAACATTTGGCTGCTTGTACTATTCACTAATAATGCATAAAATCCGATCATGCACAAGTACAAACAAGTACAAACAATCAAACACACGTATGGCACTAGACAGTCAGTTTGCCAGTGGATAACTGTACGGATATCTCAAAGTCAAATTCCACTCAACATCCAAGTGCCATTCAGAACAGAATACACAAGCACACAGGCTCTTCCATAGCCTAAAACAGAATGAGCTAGAATTTAGAAGTCAGATACAAATGCCTTGGTGAACTCTATGATACTCCGGCGAAACAACCACATAGGTAAAACACAATGCAAATATACTCCTTTCCAGAATTTTTGCTCTTTCCTGAATCTGTGCTCTGGTCATACTAACTTAAATACAAACCAGTGTGGGATAGTGTAAATTACCTTCGCATATTAACATACCATCAGTAAGTCGTTCAGGCCATCCCAATAGGTCTAAGCGGGCCTAACAGTTTACTTGTTTACCAAAACATACACGTCTGGCGCAGTGGCCGGCACTCACTTAACCCACCGGACCGACAGCTAACGCATGCCTCTGACAGAGCGTTTATATTTTCCGCCCGGTCCGACAGGCCCCAATGGCTAGGCCAGACGGCCGTTCCGTTTATATTACGCCGCCCTCTTGCGGAACCGACAATTTTAGCATGGCAAAGAAGGAAGCCCGTTTTCAGTGTGCACAATTTTTGCGGTTTAAAGGTCAGCTCGACCTACAGGCTTGTCAGCCGGTTTTACTTTATGTGGCTGTTCATCAGGATGATCTGAAACATCACTCACAATGCGTAATAGACCAATGTATAATATCATGTGCCGCCAGTAACTGTGTGTAGTTCAGTTATGTCTGATCTGACACAATGTACTTCTTTCCACAGCTATAGATTTACATACGGGGGCAGCTATGCCGGTATGTAACATCATTTTGTATTACATTAATTTTTATTGGAAACACGTTTATTCATTGTCACATAAAAGGATGGTCTGACCAGCCCATTACGTTGTTTCTATTCTAGCCAGCTGTTGTGGTGTTGGTCGTTGTTGCAATGCCATGTGGCCGAACGACACAATTGCAAGTATGCCTGCAAAATGCTTGTATATTCCGTATTAACCTCAGGCATCATAGTCCCTTAAAATGCTTCAATCTAGAAACAGTTACTACCATGTACAGACCCATTCAAATGCACCCACCTAACAGGAGTTTAAGAAAATTTGAATGTCTCCTTTCCGCTCAGGCCTCACTCACTGGAGTAATGCATGCACGTCTACTTTCTCTTTAGGCCAGAGAGCTAGTTCACACAAATCCGATTGCGTCACTTGTGCTAGACTTGTGTGCAAAAAGTCCCAGCTTCACTGGCAGCTGGGGAGCCGGGGTGGTCGAATGGTAGAGCGTTGGACTTCTAATGCTCGGGTCGTGAGTTCGATCCCGGCTGGGGCCAAATATTTGTGCTGGCTTTTTCATCGTTGCCCCGTCTTTGATATCACCCTATGTGGTGGAAAAGGACGTTAATCCCCCAAACACCCACCCACCCTCACTGGCAGCTTGCCTCTTGTTGCGTCCGCCGGGCATGCACCTGACCTACATAACACAAAAATCACGAAAATCACACTTTTTCGTGACAACAAATATCGCTACAGACTAGCACGCGGCTTGCCAAACAAGGTACCTCAAAGAAACGCCAGACATGACCCACGGTCAATTTGTGTCCTTACGCCTGTATCAATGAGGAAACCACACTTTATACTCTGTACAACAACAGCAGCTGACTGAAAGGCCGGAAACAACTTATGGGATGGTCATTCCATCTTGTTGTAAATGGTTGGGATTTAAAGCTGTAGCATCTGTGCCTCTCCTAACGGCCTGATGGCGGCTCCAGTTGTCTAGTCGAGAAGAGTGTCCGACAAAGAACCGTAAGACTGCTCGTTTAAACTCGCAGTTTTTCCGTGGAAATCAACAAACTCGTGTGGTGTACTTTTCTTAACCAGGAGCACGTGATTGTAAAAACTCGGCACAGCTGCGACCGTAGGGTAACGGACCTATCTCAAATGTTTTGATTCCGAGTCTCCGAACAGTCTCCTGTAATATTTATTCCTTAGCAGAAAGCTACATGGCACAGACAGAAAAACGCCAGTCTCTTGTATTGCCATCAGGTTATTATGGGAGTACACGGGTATCGCGAGCACTGATGTCTGTTCCAAGAGATAATAAGATAAGATGATCTAAAACATGTGCGTGCGTGTGTGTGTGTGTTGGGGGGGGGGGTGGCTTGAGCTTTAACGTCTACATGTATAAAGTCTTCACGTGCCAGGATTCAACACACATCCCGAACATAGCCTAGGATATACACGTCTGATGCCTTGTTTTGTTGCAGGGTGCCGTTGCTTTAAACAAGTCTTAAGTACGTGTGCGGTATGTTGATTTTGATTTTTTCCTACCATTTATTGAACAAGGGCACTCATTTCCTGAGTTATTTGTAGTTCAGGACAGAAAACAACGACAACAATGAATTGTAACACTGTACCAAATGGTTTTCAGGTTCCAGTTTTCGTGACGTGCGTGTTTAGACACTGATAATGATGACATTTTCAAAGTCAAATTTTTATCAGCTTCCATTAACATTAACGTAAAAGGAGCATGTAGCTGTAGCAGGTTTATCAGGATGTCACATTTCTGTCGGTGAGAATAAGGCCAAACACATGTTGTTTGTCAGTGAATCTGAAAACACCCTCTATGCCTTGCCTTCACCTACAGTCCCAGCCCGCTCCAGCCCCAGCTCCAGCGCCGACGACCACACCTACGACCACCACAACCACACCTACAACCACCACAACTACACCTACAACCACCACAACTACACCTACAACCACCACAACTACACCTACAACCACCACAACTACACCTACAACAACCACTACTACTACCACAACGCCGCCCACTACGACTGTTGCGACCACAACTCCCCAGTTGCGTGAGTGCTGCTTTGATGTCTTTCTGCGTTTTCTCACGCTTCTCTGTGGAAAAAAACAAAACAAAAACAAAAACAAATCACATGTACGTCTGTCAATAGTGAGACTTAGTAGGGCTTCGTTCGGAGAACTTCGCTGAGCAGCGTAACCCACTTGCACTGATGTAAATTAGGCACGTTACGGGTGCCATTACCTAATCGCAGCGCGTTAGCAGCTCGCGGCCTCTGCCGTGTGAGCCTAATTTACATGTAAATGGGTTACGCTGCTCAACGAAGTCCTCCGTACGAAATCCTACTAAGTCTCACTATTATACAAAAGAAGTGCGACCAGGACTTTGGTTGAAACTTGCCTCAACTGTGGATGCAAATGTCCCACTTTGTACAGGCAAGTGTTCCATTGTTCCGTCGATGGTCTGGTGGTTAAAACTTCGCTACCGACGCTAGAGGTCAGGTTCGAGTCCCACGCTGGGCAAAGAATGTTTCCTTCTACTCCGTGGCGCCGTTCATTCGGGCCGACCGTCGGGGGTTCTGTGCGGGTACTCTGGCTCCACCCCCCCCTCCTCCCCCGGTCTGTGCTTTACTAGAAATGTTCAGCCCACAAAATTTGAAAATAAATTTAATTCTGAATTCCGAAACTTAAATAGCTGAGCTGGTCCAGCGTTTGAGAGATTGCGTGTGATTCACGTGAGCGTGCGTGTGGGGTTCAGCTCGCGGCGCTTTGAGCCACAGCAAGAAATTGGATAAAGCGCAATAATAACAACACTCTATTATTATTATTATTATTATGGAGGATGAAATCAGTGATATTTGAATGTGATTGATGTGTGATAATCTTAAATAGCTATTTTAGATTATAGTCTACCTTAATACCAAGACTGTTTTGTGTGATCTTTAATTCATGGAAATCTCTATTTTGATTGTAGTGTTTATTATGTATTATCTTTTGTGTGTGTGTGTGTGTGTGTTTTTATTTGATGTGTATTAGTGTTCTGTATTTCTTTGTCCACCACACCCTAATTTCCCTCTGGGATAATAACGATGCATTGATTGATTGGTCCATCATCATCATCATCATCTTCATCATCGTTTGGTGGAAACAAATGTTTCAGTTTGTCCCGATGGCACCGGTTTGTACCGCAAGCGGCGCCTGTCTTTCGAAGACAAGCTTCTGAATGGTGTGGCACTCGATGAGTGCTCGGGTAACGGCCTCGTTGGCTGGCAGAATGTTTTGGGCGGTGATACCATAGCGGTGAGTCTTACGTCTAACCTCGTAGAGTCGTACTTGCTGACAACAACGTTTTTGTTGTTGTTGTTGTTGTTGTTTGTGGGGGGGGGGGGGGGCGGGGTGAATCTGCATGGAAAGGGATGAAGATGGCGAGCCCTCTTCTGTGGTGATGTGATCTCCACTCTGTTACTTCCTGTTCGGTCTACTGTACTGTGTCTTCCTTTAGTTTTCATCGCGGTGACTTTTATATCAACAAAATCAACGACAGTTACAATATTTTATGAACAGAGTCCAGGCTATACACACACACACACACACACACACACACACACACACACACACACACACACACACACACACACACACACACACACACACACACACACACACACACACACACACACACACAGAGTTCTGTCAATCCCTCATTGCTGTGGTTTTGTTTCTTTGTTTCTTTTTTTTTTTTTTTCTGGTCAGTTATGCAATGGTGTTGTGACACGGGTGGACCCGAATTCACCCGAGCCCCTCGTGATTCTGACAGATCCAACCTGCCTTCAGATTCTTCAGGCGATCAAATCTGATCCGGCTATGTCGTGAGTAACAACCGTACATACATGTGTGTGTGTGTGTGTGTGTGTGTGTGTGTGTGTGTGTGTGTGTGTGTGTGTGTGTGTGTGACAGACAGACAGACAGGCAAAGAGACACAGAGAGAGTAGCACACACACACACACACACACACACACACACACACACACACACACACACACACACACAGACGGACAGAGAGAGAGAGAGAGAGAGAGAGTCAGACAGACAGATAGATAGACAGACAGACAGACAGGCAGAGACAGAGATGAAAAGTAGCGTCATTAATTTCCAGGGTCTATGGAGTGCAGATGGTTTATTTCAGGGTCCTGGGCCCGTACGTAGAACTCGAGGTTAATTTAACCCACGGCTACGGGCCTAACCCAGACCAGGACAAAAGAAACCCCAAAACAAAATTAAATAAAAAAAAGGAAGCGATGAAAGAAAGGAAAAAAAAAACCTTCTATAATGGCATAGGCACCTTGCTGGAATGGGTGGGTGGGTGGGTGGGTGGGTGGGAGTGTTTGGGGGTTTAACACCCTTTTCCCACCACACACGGGTGATATCAAAGACGGAGCAATGATGAAAAAGCCAGCACAAATATTTGGCCCCAGCTGGGATACCTGTTCACGACCCGAGCATTAGAAGCCCAACTCTCTACCATTTTGCCACCCCGGCTCCCCCTTGCTGGAATGGACCCGCTTCCTCAGTTACAAAACAAAACAACAACAACAACAAAAACCCAGAAAATTGAACCCTACAGCTAGTTTAGTTCGAAGTTAGACTCTAACCGGGGCTAAACTCCTTAACGCCGAATTTTACATGTGGGCCCTAATTCCTGCAGCCCAAAGGACACAATTGCACGAGGTTTCAAAATGCCTGTATATTCCCTGTTAGCCTCAGACCTCACAGTCACCCCTAAAAATGCTTCATTCTACAAACATTACCATGTACAGACCATACAAGGGCACGCAACTGACAGAAGTTTTAAAAAATGTGAATGTCTCCTTTCCGCTCAGGCCTCACTGGAGTAATGCACGTCTACTTTCTGTTGAGGCCAGAAAAGCAGTTCACACAAATCCGCTTGCCTCACTTGTGCCCGACCTCAAAGTGCCAAAAAGTCACAGCTTCACTGGCAGTTTGCCTCTTGTGTGGCATGCACCTTGACACACTTAACAAAAAACAACAAAAATCACTACAGACTAGCACTCTCGCCGAGCAGGGTTCCCCAAATAAACACCAAACATGACCCCACAGTCAATTTGTGTCCTTACGCCTGCAGAGACGACTAGGGCAGAAGTCCGGGACTAGCGTAACTAAGATGAGACTGAAAAACAAACAAACACGGAGATGCGTGAGTGGGGAGTAGGGCAGAGTCTGGGTCTAGACTGCGCACAGAAAGTCATGGAGGTTGGGTGGTGGTTTGGGAGTTTCACGTCCTTTTCCACCACGTAAGGGTGATATCAAAGACGGGGCACCGAGAAAAAGGCCAGCACAAATATTTGGCCCCAGCCGGGATTCGAACTCACGACTCGAGCATTGAGAGTCCAACGCTCTACCATGCGGCTCCCCGGGCTCCCCAGAAAAGTCACTGAACACTTGGGAATTTCACATGCTCTCGTAAAATAGCCTTATATTCAAAACGTGTGAACTCTGATACACCAAACTCCACTGACGCATTGACCGGGAGTCTGGCTTTGCTGCAAAAGCTGGAACTTGCGAATGCACGTTCCCAGTGAATGCTGCCTCAGCTATCGTTTCACTGACCGTTCCAAACAATATGCTGTAGTGGAGGAGCGAGAAGAGTTCCCATGAGGGAGTACTCATGTACCACAGCCTATATGAGGCCTTTCAAACGCCACGATTTTCCACTCCCAGCCAATCCAGCCAATCCAATCCGCTTGCAAGGGGCACTGCCCTGAGACGCCGTCGCCACGCCTGTAAATAGAACACGGTCCTATGTTTTCCTCGCCACGCCATCCAGTCGCCGCTGACCGCGCATTGTGTATTGTCCAGCGCCAGGCCGGCATTGCAGGCCGCCCAGTGCACGCTGGTACCCTGATAACCCATTCGACGAGCGTGTGAGCTCACTTGCAGGCACTCTACGTGTGAAAGGCCTTTAAGCAAGCATGTCGTTACAGTACAACATTACACAATCATGGTTGTGAGGCGGCCTTGAAGTCTGGTCGGCTAAAGCCCTTTTCACACGGAGCGTGCCTGCAGCCAGCCAGCTCGCACGTTCGACGAGTGGATTTTCTGTTCACACGATACCCTGCCCCTCCGTACATACGACGCACCCCCCTACCCCCCCCCCCCCCCCCCCCCCCCCCCCACACACACACACACACGCGTCAAAATTCACACATGCCAACGTCAAAATTCACACATGCCACCGCAACCCTTTAACCGCATACCCCCTCCCCAGCCCTCCGAGCAGATAGATCCCCCCATCCCTACCTGGCATCGTCCAAATACTCACCCTCACCCCTACCATCTCCATATTGACTCGCACACACACGCCTGAATACGCACACACGGCAAACAGAGATACTTTTTTCCCTTCAGAAATCCAATGTGTTTGCGTCAATACCTCAGCTAGTTCAGTTTACCTGTACCAAGGTTACTCCTAAACCATAATGTGTCGTGTACGAGTGATAGAAAAGAGAATACAGCTATAAGTAATTGAATTTTTTTTAAGTGAAAGGGGGGTCCAACAACCATAGAGGGGGTCCAATAATTCTACCCTCTGATTATAATTGTTGGACCCCGGGGATCCATTAACTTTAAAGTTATTGTACCGGGTGGTCCATTACTTTGGGGGTCTATTAACTATACCACACCGGCCTAGCGCAAGACAGTACACACAGCACGCGGGCGCCGACGGGCGGGGACTGGCTGGCGTGGCGTGGCGAGGGGAAAAAATGGGACCGTGTTCTATCCACAGGCTTGGCGACGGTGTCCCCGGAGAGTGCCCGCTACAAGAGAATGTAATTGGCTGGGGTGTATTTTACCTCTAGTAGGCGTGTAGAATCGACGCGTGTGAAAGAGGTTTAAGTAGGTGCTCTGACGTGGCTTGATAGCGGCTTTTTTCGTTAGCGTTGTCGTCTCCACACTGAAAATGTCGAGGTCGCAATTGGGAAAAAAGCGATCTTGACTAACTCTGTGTGTGTGTGTGTGTGTGTGTGTGTGTGTGTGTGTGTGTGTGTGTGTGTGTGTGTGTGTGTGTGTGTGTGTGTGTGTGTGTGTGTGTGTGTGTGTGTGTGACAGACAGACAGACAGACAGGCAAAGAGACACAGAGAGAGTAGCACACACACACACACACACACACACACACACACACACACACACACACACACACACACACACACACACACACACAGACGGACAGAGAGAGAGAGAGAGAGAGTCAGACAGACAGATAGATAGACAGACAGACAGGCAGGCAGAGACAGAGATGAAAAGTAGCGTCATTAATTTCCAGGGTCTATGGATCCATCTATGGACAACCAATCGAGAACTTTGAGTACGCTTTGGACCTCGACGCAGGTAAATAAAATACCGTTATACGTTTTAACTCTCTACACCGATTACAAACATGCTGATGCTAGTTGCAGTAAACTCAGTTCGTGTGAAAACAACCTCTATGCCTGAATGCAAACAGCACGATCACATTTTCCTCGAGCACTATCAGAAGTGTGTGAGCAGTGTCCTCGCCGATTGGCTAGTAATGTGCTTGTGCATTCCTATTAACCAATCAGAGGACAGAGTGCATAGGAAATGTGCGCGAGCACTTTGATCACCGATTGGCTAGTAATGTGCACGAGCACTCTTTCGGCCAATCATGATACTTTTGCGAAAACTGAGACTATATATTTTGAGGACAATCTTGCGACTTATAATAAGATTAGAAATAGATAAGATTAGAAACAGAGATAAGCAAATTATGAATAACTTAATACTCATTGCCAAAATGGTAATAAGCAAGTTTAAATATGGAAATACTGCCTTGTTTGAATATGAGGTTGAACTTAGAAAAATTGATTCGTAGTTGTGAAATTGCCCACACATACTGTTTTTAACATAAGCTGTCATTTAAACACATGCAAACTTACATCCACACACAAAAAAAACCTCATAAACGCACACCAGGGGCGCCGGAAGATGTTGGGGGGAGGGGGGGGCAGAATCTCGGAGGGGGGAACGTTGCCCGAAGAAAGTGAAAAGCGGGGGGGGGGGGGGGGGGCATCGAATGCTGCGTAGACAAAAAACCTTTACGAACCAGGGAGCCACTGAAAGGAAGGACATTGCCCGAAAAAAGTGAAAAGCGGGGTTGGGGGGGGGGGGGCAATCAGAGGAGGGGAAAGCCTTCGGTCCGCAAAAACACAAGTTCTCTGTTGGGTGGGATGAGGGGAGAGCACTTAGAGGGGTATGGGGAGAGGTAGGGGAAGGGGGGGGGGGGCAAGACCATGGCTTTGCCCCCCCTCTTGCCATAGTCACCTGATTTTCCAGGGGGGGCAAAAAGACACTCTTGCCCCCCCCTGCCTGGGTACAGGGGGGCAGCTGCCCCCCCCCCCTGCCCCCCCGGTTCCGGCGCCCCTGCACACATACATGAACAGACACCATAATTTTACACACTGGAAACAGATTGTACATCCTTCAATCAACTGTCCATTATAACACCACACACTCGACATACTTCTGTACTACGCATACCTGTTATTAAACACACACACACACACACACACACACACACACACACACACACACACACACACACACACACACACACACACACACACACACACACCCAACAAACAAACAAACAAACAAATCTTGCAACTTATAATGTATAACCACACGGGTTAGCTCACGAATCATGGCAACGAAATAAATTGTGTCGTTAACCAAGCAGCTAAATGGACACAAACGTAAATGGGGCTACTGATTATTCATCAGCCTAAGAGAAATCTACCCTTCCCATTTGAAGACCAGCTTTAAACATCGATTCGGATGCCTATACGATAATAATAATAATGAATTATACTTACATTGCGCAAAATTATCATAGTGACTCAGTGCGAGTACACCCGCATTCATACCAACAAATATGCAACACACACACACACACACACACACACACACACACACACACACACACACACACACACACACACACACACACACACACACACGTCTCCCCCGCCCATCCCGATCGTCAAAGAGCATCCCTTATTTTCCAGCCAGCGAGTGCAATGCCTGTACTTTGTTTTGTGTATATTACGGCCTGTGGTTTGTCCTTCCAGGTACACCTGTTTTGCAGTTGTCTGAATGAGGGGTAAAGCAACGGGCAAGAAGTGTGTGTGTGTGTGTGTGTGTGTGTGTGTGTGTGTGTGTGTGTGTGTGTGTGTGTGTGTGTGTGTGTGTGTGCGTGCGTGCGCGCGCGTGCGTGTGCAGAAATTGTATTGTATTGTATTGTATTGTATTGTATTGTATTGTCACTGTACGTTTGATGAGATGTTTAATTTCTACACGAGCGATCAATAAAATTCTCTTATCTTATCTTTATCTTCAAAAAAATACCATTGTGTGCAGCCACTATTCAGGGAGATATCGCCGTAATACCGCCATCTCCGTTGGGCTCATTCCTCTTCCAAGGTGGGCAGTCCGACTGTGAAGCAGTCGCATGCACCTACAATAGCGCCACAATGGCAAGCGAAATCGACTTCACCAACTGTTACATCGCTAGCACCGGCGTTACGGATCAGACTGGTAAGGAGAAAGAAACTCGCTGAAAGATTTAGTCGACCTGTGGAAGTTAAAGTTAACAGCCGAGCGTGTGAAGTAACCGCTCGGCGAAACCTCAGTGAAAGCAGCGACTGAGCTTTCCATCTTTTCAATGTGCCTATGGACACAGAACGACACACACACACACACACACACACACACACACACACACACACACACACACACACACACACACACACACACACACACGCACGCACGCACGCACACGAGAGAGAGAGAGAATCTTTATTTCTCAACGGTAGAAGTTTTAACGCAAAGGTCAGATGCTCACGGCATCTGTGTACACTGTGAAATATATACCACGCTGACCACAAAGTTGTTCAGAACTGTCCACTGATTTTCTTTATCACTGAGCGTGTTTGTTGTTTTCCTTCTTAGTGATTAGTTGTCTCGGCTCAGGCCTCGGTTAGCCTATTTCGCGTCATTACAGAGGCTACACGTAGCGAAAGCCGATGGTACAAAGTTGATCGGAACTCCGTCCGTGAACTGTCACGTATGGTACACACGGTACTTTTCACGATTTGCAGGTGCCCAACGTGAGAACTTCTGTAGACTGCTACTAGTAGTGCTACTGTCAATGTCCGCCATCTCGCTTATGTCCTCTCTTATGAGCCAGTGTGCTGCTGCGTTTTCTTGGCAATCAAACACCACAACATAGTCATCTGACTCACATAGTGTACGCCGTCTGCTTTCGGAAATAAGCGACAACTGACTTCGATAAAGTCTCTCTGTTTCTCAGTCGGCGTTGAAGTGTCCTGACCTTCGTACTGTGTTTGGCATGTTTTATGTTTTTATGTTTTTATGAGAGACCACAAAACAATGTTCCTCTTTTGGAAATTTAATATACGTCTTATGTCATCTAAGCATTCAGCACGGCCACAACTGGGGGAGGACCTTCGACCAGGGGAGGGGGAGGTCTGGAAGAGGAGAGGGGGGGGGGATAATTCAACATCAAGCATTAGGTATACGTTAGAAATGACATTACCTGTATAATTATTATATGCACGTGTCCCATGTGTGTACATGTTACAGGTGTTTCGAGTCCAGGAGGCAACATGGTGCCAGTTGTCAAAGGAGAATCCTGCTCGGGCTCCTCTTCTGGCACGGAATGTTTCATAGCTTTGGACCCTACTCTGGAGCAAGGCTCCTGTTCGGTGTGTGGGGTCTCCCATTTTATACCTTAAGCGGTTGCACCCACCTTAGAAGTGGACGTTAACTCTTTGACGACGGAGCGCAATTTCTGACACACGATTTCCTAGGAAATCGTGTGTCAGAAATTGCGCTCCGTCGTCAAAGAGTTAAACCCCCATACACCCACCCCACCCACCCCAGCTTAGAAGTGCTATGACTGTTGACCGAAGTATCTTAATCAGCCCACCAGCGGTTGCACCCACCTTAGAAGTGGACGTTAAACCCCCATACACCCACCCCACCCACCCCAGCTTAGAAGTGCTATGACTGTTGACCGAAGTATCTTAATCAGCCCACCAAATTTGAAAAATAAATGCAATTCTAAATTCCGAAATTTAAATAGGTGAGCTGACCCTTCGCACCACGTGATTGTAATGTGTTAATGTCCAGTGTGTGAGAAAAAGCGTGTGATTCACGTGAGCGTGCGTGTTGGGTTCAGTTCCCGGCGCTTTGAGCCGATACATGAAATTGGGTAAAGCGCCTATATAATATTTATTATTATTATTATTATGTTTATACAAACAGCCAACTACGGTTACAATGTCGTGATAATCAGATCAGAGACTGAAGACAGCAGTTCCGTCACTTGATCATTACTTTCGCTAACCGGGCTGACATCAACCGATTTGGAATAAACTTGCAATACCTGTCCTATGTTTCAATATTGCCGGGGATGGAAAGCCGGATAACCCGGAGAGAAACCCCCGATGAGCAGCCAGGTGGCCTGGAAAAACCGGTATCACATAATTATCACTCGACCTACGCTCGAACCCACGCTTCATCGCCTGGTCAGCGGTGACGGCTTTTCCAGAGTAGCGCAGTTGCTAAGTCCGCCGTGCTGCCTATTTGACCACCGCTCACCATCTGATCACCAAAACGTTCCATCCACTACGCGATCACCATCAGATCAACATCATCATCATCATCATCATCATCATTTGTCTGGCTCTTTTCTCGTTGCCCTGTCTTTGATATCACCCTAACGGGGTGGAGACGTTAAACTCCCAAACACCCACCCTCTCTCTCTCTCTTCTAGATCACGCATGCGGCAGTGTGTGTGTGTGTGTGTGTGTGTGTGTGTGTGTGTGTGTGTGTGTGTGTGTGTGTGTGTGTGTGTGTGTGTGAACTTTTCACGTTCCACTTTTAAGCATGTTCGAACGTTTGAGGGGGGTGGGGGTGGGGGGTCCACTTTCAAGCATGTTCGAACGTTGGGGGGGGGGGGTGTTGTTGTGTTTTTGTTGTTGTTGTTGTTGTTTTGTTTTTGGTTTTTTGTTGTTTTTTGTTGTTGATGTTGTTGTTTTTGTTGTTGTTGTTGTTGTTTTTTTGTTTTTTTTGTTTGTTTTGTTGTTTTGTTTTTTTGTTTTTTTTGTTTGTTTGTTTGTTTGTTTGTTGTTGTTGTTGTTGTTGTTTTTGGGGGGGTGTTTTGTTTTGTTTTGTTTTGTTTTGTTTTGTTTAAACGGCAAGTTTGAAAACTGCTCACAAGACCAAAACGTCGACCGTTTAAAAAAATAAAATAAAAAAACCTTACTACAGTTTCAATCTCGATCTCTCTGTGTAGAGTGACAGCGGAGCTCCGGTGTACTGTGCCCTGAGTACTGGCGAGACTGTTCTGTACGGCCTCCTGAAGTTCAGCCAGCTCTGTGACACCAACGACCCGACTTTCAACGTCGTCCCTATCAACTAACCAATTTTGGACACGACGTCCGCGGCTGACCTCGCTTTGCGTGACAGTATCAATACAACTTAATGCTAGTTGTCAGTTCGTTGAGACATTGGGCAGGAGCAGGAGGTGCTGCAGCACCAACAGTCTGATTTAAAACGTTGTCAGCTGGACTATCGGATATATTCTGAAGTTTCTTCATTTATGGAGTGTGTGTGTGTGTGTGTGTGTGTGTGTGTGTGTGTGTGTGTGTGTGTGTGTGTGTGTGTGTGTGTGTGTGTGTGTGTGTCGGAGGGGTAAAGGGGGATGCTGTGTGTGTGTGTGTGTGTGTGTGTGTGTGTGTGTGTGTGTGTGTGTGTGTGTGTGTGTGTGTGTGTGTGTGTGTGAAATGAAACAAGCTCTCTCTCTCTCTCTCTCTCTCTCTCTCTTACACACACACACACACACACACACACACACACACACACACACACACACACACACACACACAACATCCCCCTTCACCCCTCCGACACACACACACACATACACACACACACACACACACACACACAAACTACCTCTTTGTCTCGCCACTTCAACACACAAAATATGCCAGGATATTTCTACCTACATATTTTGCCGCAAGGCTTGCAAGCAAGCAAGACAAAAAAAAAACCGCATTGAAGTTCATGCAGCTTCGTGTACTATGAGACGTGCTCCATCGGTATTCACGTCCTGTTTGTCTACCAAACACACACACACACACACACACACACACACACACACACACACACACACACACACACACACACACACACACACACACACACGCACGCACGCACGCACGCACGCACACATTGTTCATTTGCACCCACTCTTACATACACATTAGCAGATGCAGCGACATCAATCGACTCATGGTACACACAAACAGAATCAACAGAAGTTGATATTAGACAGGTGAGTCTCAGGACCAGGATGGTGCTGGCCTCTTCAGATTAAAAAAAAATAGTGAGGACTACTCGTATTATGCAGACAGGTGGTCACTACAGCAGTCTGGACAATGTTGGGACATTAGGGTGAGTAGCTGGGGGTGTTTAAGCTCCCTCCAGAGGCGTGTGAGGCTGAGATATGTCAACAGAATGATGAAGGCGAAATCTTCACGAATGGAGCGGATACATGATCAAGAGCAGGGATGTCACTGGAGCTTGAAACCTATAGGACAAATGTCCTGGAAGGTGGCAGATGAATAGGACATTTGTCCTGAATTGGAACGAAACAACAGGACATTCTGGCGCGCGACTATAAAGCATTGTAAAACAGGAACCACATAAACTCAAGCTCCCCGAGTAGCGCAAGGCGGCAGCCCTCACTCGGAAAAATGTCACTAGTTTGTCCGCGATCAACAGAATCGCAACTGGACATATGACCTCCTCTTGAAATAAACAATCGGACATCTGTCCTGCTGGACAGTTTTTTCATCAGACATTTGGCCATGTCTATCGGTCATAGTCCTGTGTCCGGGCACCAGTGACATCCCTGAAGAGTAGATAATGCAACCTTAACCGACAGAGAGAACGCCAAATGATATTACTTATCTCGCCGGACAACAGGAACAATCTAACCAACAAAGACATCAACAGCAAGAAACAAGACAGTCTGATTCCTCTGACTCAGGACCCCTGAGTCAAATTCCTACATTCACAAAGGCTGTTTAGAGTATTGTTGGGCGGTGGGGATTTTGACTGTGTGTCTGGTGGGTGACAACTTGGGTTGGAATCAAAGGTGTGACAGCCATAAGATCCTACCGGGACATTGCAACCGTTAGAAATCCCCGAACGAAGTCGCTCTGCGTTTTCTGTATCGCCCGACACGCCCACAAAGGTGTGGGAAATCCGAGACAACGAAAGGGGACTACTGTTTACTGACGGCGACTTGTGCAAATTTTCACTCCATGATCTTAAAGCAATGCTTGAAGCAATCGTTTACCCGCGCGTAAACAACTTTTCAACAGTAAGATGTATTCCTTTTCAGGCTCTTTTTCGTTCCAGCTTTACTTTGTTGCTCCATGCTGGACCAACTTGAATGCGCCTCGGACAAAGATTTCCAACCGTGTTTTCCCCGATAGTGTGCTACAAACTCTAGTCTGTAGACTTTGTAGTACACGAACTAGAAATATGACCACTATCTCAACCAAGCAGCCACCTGCCACGAGCACTGAGACATGTTTTCTCACGTATTCAGTAATGCATGCAAACTAACTTCATGCAGCCCTTGCTGGCGGATCTCATCAGGTTACTTTCCGTGTAAAAACTTTGAGGCTGTTCTCCTGTTGCTGGATGTCCATTAATCTGAACTGAGCTTCTGTTGAAACTACACCGGAACACCTCAAAGCAACACACACACACACACACACACACACACACACACACACACACACACACACACACACACACAGAGCGAAAGAGAGAGATTTTCCTTGTGTTTGTATATTTTTGTTTCGTCGTGTATATATATTTATTATATAAGGAAATTAATTAAGGCTTACGTTTTTGGGTCTGACCACCAAATGAACAAACGTGGCCATGCCTGTTGTTACAACTAAGCCAATATCCCTGTCTCTTCTCGCGACAGAAATAGAGTTTCACCTGTTGAAAATGAATCTAGTGCGTACCGCCAGAGTTTGACTGTTGAAAGACGGAAAGAGAAGTTTCATTCTGCTCTGTATTTGCCTCCAGCATCCACTCCACTTACTCTCGATCCACTGGCCTTTGGGAAAGACTGGGGCAATGTGCCGCTGAAGCTGTATCTGAACAAAAAAGTCCGTGGGTGCTACAGCGGACCCGGTAAACTCCTCATACAAATGTCTTTTGTAAAGCTTTAGTCACGGGGTGAAAAGCGTTCTGCGTGAGTGATCACAAGTAGAGTGACACCCTTCCCATTTGCCCATCCCAATCCCGAACCTTAAAACCTCATGCCCACCCCCCTTCCACACCCCACCTCCTGGTATTTAATCCACCTGATCTAAATCGAGCTGGGCTCAAAGTAACGCTGCAGCAACAGCTCCGAGTCGGTGGTGGCTGGATTACGGCTGCTGAAGCAACAGTCGGGAAGCTCGCCTTTCACACGTCGCGGCAGCCCCTCAAGAGACTGTGTGACAGAGCTGGCAGCTGCGGCCCACGAAAACAAACTGGACGTCGCGTCGTCATCTGATTATTCGATACGGAAGAAGAGTAGGAAGCCTCGGCAGCCTCTGAGACTCCGCAGGTCCTCGCCTTCTAGTGTCCGACTCGTTGGAGCTCGTACCGCAGAGAGGACTATGGCTCGTCACTGGATATGTCTGCTAGCTATCGCCTGTTCCTTCGTGGTGAACGTCCGTGGCCTGGGAGTATATGAAACTTGCCCACTGGCTGGCCAGGAAGTATCTAGAGACGTGTGTTGTGAACCGGCGACCGGTTCCTCTGTTTATCTGCTGATGCCTTACTACGGATGGTGTTGTGTACTGAACGAGGACGGTGAGTATTGAGTTTCGTGCTGATTCATAGATCTAAAGTTATGCTTGTATGTTCAGTGTTCCTGATCACGCACAGGTGTGCGTATTTGTTCCCAGAAAACTCTTAAATTGACGCACAAATTAGAGAACAGCGCGTCATAGTTGACGCACGTTTTTAAATTGTTTCTCAATCGAGAAACCACTTCATGGGATGGGACAGATTTGCTGCGCGCAACAGCAAGTTTCAGTGGGACAAAAAGAAGACTGTGACCGGCGTTTCTCCAAACAATACCTACTTTCACGCACACAGTGACGTAACGAAATCTGCGCCATAGACAGCTTACGTGCACATGTTTAGTTCACGGAATTGACGTCATCTCTCTTTCTCTCCTAAGATTCTAGATCCGCTATAGCGTGGCGGGTCTAGTGTTTTTGTGAGGTCTTACACACTTGAAGAAAGAAAGAAAAACAACAACTGAAAACAACAACAAACAACAAAACAGACAAAATGGCATGAAATTTGGAGAAACAACTGTATGGGATGGGGCCATTCCTCTTTGCTGTAATCTGTGACAGCTGCAGATATGACGGGAACTACGGTACCGTTATTTCTTGAATATTAAGAATAACAGAGATTTTAGCTAAACATATTTTTTAAGTGTCTGCGAGAAGCACCGGCCCAAAGAGTTCCAATTTTGCGATTTCGTGGGTACAATCCAAGGGGTTCAAGTCCACGTTTCACCAGCCCTCTAGATCGTCCAGATTTTATATAAAATCAGTTCAGCCAGGGAAGTCACAACAGCAACAGGGAATCAGACATGAAGAAGCCGCCTCCATCAGACGACCTGCGTCAGGCTGACGTCAAATGTGTAGTTCACAGACAAGATCTGTAAATATCGTCACTGCCTCCGACATTTTACTAGCCCTCTAGATCTTCCAGATTTTGTGTAAAAAAGAAAAAAAAAAAATCGGTCGGGGAAGTCACAACACCAACAGGGAAATCACAAGGCATAAACAAGCATCGTCTGTCAGATGACCTGTCAGTTGACCTGCTGACTTCAAATGTTTAGTTCACGGAATTGACGTCATCTCTCTCTCTCTCTCTCTCTCTCTCTCTCTCTGATCATTTTGGGGTTTATTTGATTGTTTGTTTTTTTCTAAACGGCAAGTTTGAAAATTGGTCGCAAGACCAAAACTTCCACCGTTTCCAAATAAAGTTATTTCAATTTGAATCTCTCTCTCTCTCTCTCTCTCTCTCTCTCTCTCTCTCTCTCTCTCTCTGATCATTTTGGGGTTTGCTTGTGTTTGTTTTTTTCTAAACGGCAAGTTTGAAAATTGGTCGCAAGACCAAAACTTCCACCGTTTTCAAAAAAGTTATTTTAGTTTCAATCTCTCTCTCTCTCTCTCTCTCTCTCTCTCTCTCTCTCTCTCTCTCTCTCCCCCCCCCTCCCCCCTAAGATTCTATATCCGCTGGCCTGGTAGGTCTGAAGACTTGAAGAGAGAAAGGAAAGAAAGAGAAAAAAAAAACCCAAAAAAAAACACCGGCAACAATAACAACAAAACAGACAAAATAGCATGAAATTTGGAGAAACTTCTTAATGGATGGGGGCCAGTCCTCCTTGTTCGTCTTGCCGTGACTAACAGTATTTTTTCCAACACTCTCCCGGAAACTCGATGAACAAAAAAAAAAAAAAAAAAAAAAAACACCAGTCTGCAACTATCAGCAGACACTTGCAGCATCGCGTTTCCGCTGACCCAGTGTGCCTAATAGACAGAATCTGATTGGCTTAAGAACTATGGGACACTTTTTTTGTCCGATCATAGTGTTCTATCGGGCAAGTGTGCGGGTTCCTCACTTTGTCGATTCGCTATGGCTAACACGCTTCAATCCACACACTTGAATACATTGGTAAACAACAGCAACAAAAATTAATGGTTTTGACTTTCAGAATTTTTGTATTACAAGACCATGCACCTTCAAAATTTACAAAAGGACACTGAAAAATATGTAGAGAGGGTCCCAAGGACCCTTGTATTTTCCAATCACAGGGAACACTGCTATTATGTTGTTTTTCAAAACTTGAGAAAGTTGGTGAAAATGATGCAAGTTGTTTGTTTGTTTTTTACATGAATGCGTTGTGTCTTACACTGGACAGACTGTTAGCAAAGACAGCGGACAGTCTTGGGCCTTGGACGATGGGAAGTTATATTTTTCTTTATTTTCATAAATTCTACAGACAGCAGGGCGTGTCATAGACACAACAGAATCAGATAATTATCAAGACCCAACACACTTTCGGCATGTCTTCATTTATTTTGTTTAGTGTTTTGTGTTTTGTGCGTTTGTGCGTGCATGCGTGTGTGCGTGCGTGCGTGCATTCATATGTGTGTGTGTGTGTGTGTGTGTGTGTGTGTGTGTGTGTGTGTGTGTGTGTGTGTGTGTGTTTTGCAACCGGGAAATTCACTTATTTTTTCCCCACCCAAAGCACTGTTATATTTCACAGATACCGATCAAGTTGAATCATGGTGGGCATAATATTGGACTGTTTCTGCATATTTGTGGCGCACATTAAATTACAAGAGGCTAATCTCATGACATCATTATTTTCACGTCAACTAAGACTATTAATTGCAAAACTAAAAAACACTGTGTGTGTGTGTGTGTGTGTGTGTGTGTGTGTGTGTGTGTGTGTGTGTGTGTGTGTGTGATATTTATTGGTCTGCTGTTACAGGGAAGGAAACGTGTTACTGCAAGCCAGACAAAATTTCGGAGATTCAAAAATCTCAACCCACGTGTGCACTTGGTGCCACTCCAGTTGCAAGTGAGTATCCACATTAACCATACACAGTCGTAATACTACACGCACCCACTCAGTTATTGTTGTTTTGTCTTTGTTTGTTTGTTTGTTGTTGTTGTTGTTGTTGTTGTTGTTGTTTTCCAGGCGACAAAATATTATGGGAGTTCGGTAAAACGACCATTTTAGCTGTTATTATCTTAAAATCAAAATGTAATGCCATTTTGTGTCGACGAACTTTGCATCATCATTATTATTATTATCAATTTACTCATTATTATTATTATTATCAATTTACCTTCGATTCAGACGAATTCGTAAATTCTTTCTCATCAAAGTGAGATGGTCAGTCCGTTGTTGGAAAGACAGAATGCACAGCGTTCCTGTGCGTTTTTAATGTTTTTCGTTCATTTTAACCACTTGTGATTTCAGTTGATGGTGGATGGTCGAGTTGGTTCGCATCCAGTTCGTGCAGCGTCACGTGTGGTAGCGGTGGACAACAGACGTTTACTCGATCCTGTACCAACCCCGCCCCGGCCAACGGTGGAGCCTCCTGCTCTGGGTCATCGACTGAAACCAGGCCATGTTCTGTAGCCACCACGTGCCCTGCTGTAGGTAAGGTCAAAATTTGAAAACTGTTATGGAGTAGGTTGCTTCAAAAGTCACAGCTGGCGTGAATTCATGGTGATAATAATTTATCGTAATGACGCAAGCTTGGCGCCGCCTCACTGGAGACGTGAGCTGGATCATTTGAACACACAGAAGGTGAGGCGCTTATGTAAATTAATTTGTTACCATGTCCTTTCCTGGTTTCAGTTAACGGTGGATGGTCGAGTTGGTTCGCATCCAGTTCGTGCAGCGTCACGTGTGGTAGCGGTGGACAACAGACGTTTACTCGATCCTGTACCAACCCCGCCCCGGCCAACGGTGGAGCCTCCTGCTCTGGGCCATCGACTGAAACCAGGCCATGTTCTGCATCGACACTATGTCCAGGTAAGTTTTTAAAAAAACAGTCACACTGGTTCTCTCAGCTTCAGGCAAACCTTTGACATAAATTTCACATTTGTACCGGACAGAGAGACAAACGATAAAGTAAGTCTGAAGTCGAGTTTCATTTGATTTTTCAGTTGATGGTGGATGGTCGAGTTGGTTCGCATCCAGTTCGTGCAGCGTCACGTGTGGTAGCGGTGGACAACAGACGTTTACTCGATCCTGTACCAACCCCGCCCCGGCCAACGGTGGAGCCTCCTGCTCTGGGTCATCGACTGAAACCAGGCCATGTTCTGTAGCCACCACGTGCCCTGCTGTAGGTAAGGCCAAAATTTCAAAACTGTTATGGAGTAGGATGCTTCAAAAGTCACAGCTGGCGTGAATTCATGGTGGTAATAATTCATCGTAATGACGCAAGCTTGGCGCCGCCTCACTGGAGACGTGAGCTGGATCATTTGAACACACAGAAGGTGAGGCGCTTATGTAAATTAATTTGTTACCATGTCCTTTCCTGGTTTCAGTTAACGGTGGATGGTCGAGTTGGTCCGCGTCCAGTTCGTGCAGCGTCACGTGTGGTAGCGGTGGACAACAGACGTTTACTCGATCCTGTACCAACCCCGCCCCGGCCAACGGTGGAGCCTCCTGCTCTGGGCCATCGACTGAAACCAGGCCATGTTCTGCATCGACACTATGTCCAGGTAAGTTTTTAAAAAAACAGTCACACTGGTTCTCTCAGCTTCAGGCAAACCTTTGACATAAATTTCACATTTGTACCGGACAGAGAGACAAACGATAAAGTAAGTCTGAAGTCGAGTTTCATTTGATTTTTCAGTTGATGGTGGATGGTCGAGTTGGTTCGCATCCAGTTCGTGCAGCGTCACGTGTGGTAGCGGTGGACAACAGACGTTTACTCGATCCTGTACCAACCCCGCCCCGGCCAACGGTGGAGCCTACTGCTCTGGGCCATCGACTGAAACCAGGACATGTTCTGTAGCCACCACGTGCCCTGCTGTAGGTAAGACCAAACTCTGAAAACTGTTATGGTGTAGGATGCTTCGAAGCTACCGTCTCACCGAGTACATAATCACATCTATGCTTTTCACTGACTTGACTGACCGTGGCAAGCCGGACGCAAAATTACTACAGCTGCTCAAGTTCAAGACAACAGCAGACTTGACCTAACAAGCACTGCGTACTCCAATCAAAGGCAGCTTCAACGCTATGAAACCAAAATCCTGTGACATAAAGCTGAATCGAATCGGGTTACTGCAGTCGTCTGCTATCGGTGCAGTGAGTGAAGGCGCATTCCTTGTCTAGATCTCCGATTCAACAGAAACTTCTTGAATCGTTTGAATCATGCAATTTAGCAGTTGGTGCGAAGACACTTTAATCAGTGTACATCTACTAAAACGATTAGAACAAACACTCACGAAGCTTCATATTTCTCGAAGAATCGAGACAGGAAGAATCACGCTCCGTGATCGTGTGGAACGTGAACAGACTGAGCTGTGCTTGGTAGGTTTCGAATTCACTTGGCAAATTTACATCTCCTTGAAAGCTTTGGCATGTTTGTTTTTGTATTCAGTCGACGTTTAAAACTTGTGTTTTTGTTTGGATTTGAATTCATGAGTGAATTGACACCGTCTTGCTAGTATGAAAAGGCGTACTTTACTCTGTCGGCGCCGTGATCTGCAGACGTACAAACTCGTTCGTCTGCTATGTGCAGCCGGTCACGGCTGTCAGGTTTTAGAAGGATAAACGTCCAAAATATTCCATAAACTGGCCCAGGAAAAGGATGAAAAAGCATAAAGCTCATGGTTGATTTGCGTCTTGGATCAAAATACTCGTCGGTATACAACAACTTGATGGGGAATAACAGCTAAATCATGACGCAAGCTTGGCGCCGCCTCACTGGAGACGTGAGCTGGATCATTTGAACACGCAGAAGGTGAGGCGCTTATGTAAATCAATTTGTTACCATGTCCTTTCCTGGTTTCAGTTAACGGTGGATGGTCGAGTTGGTTCGCATCCAGTTCGTGCAGCGTCACGTGTGGTAGCGGTGGACAACAGACGTTTACTCGATCCTGTACCAACCCCGCCCCGGCCAACGGTGGAGCCTACTGCTCTGGGCCATCGACTGAAACCAGAACATGTTCTGTAGCTACTACGTGCCTTGCTGTAGGTAAGGCCAAAATCTGTGGCGTACGATCATCAGTCATCGGTCAGCGGCTGAGTTCATTCTGTGTGTGTGTGTGTGTGTGTGTGTGTGTGTGTGTGTGTGTGTGTGTGTGTGTGTGTGGTCACCCTATATTTCTATATTGCTTGTTCCTATCCAAACATCCCCCCGCGACCTCTATCCCCTTCCGGCACCACTCCCCCCCCCCCAAAAAAAAATAGCCAGCAAACAAACAAGCAAAAGAACCAACAAACAAAAAAAGGAGTGTCATGCTGAAAAGAGGAAAAGGCTCTGTTGAAAAAAGTGAATGGATACCGCTTACGTGATTCTACAGTCCTGAAAGTTCCTTCTCTGTCGCTGTGTCTGGCCCACCCATCTACGACCCCACGACCCCAACCCCAAACAATGGTCGCAGTAAGCACAACAGTGCGGTTGTATCTCGGCAAAAAAGTACTACACGGTATTACTCTCAAAACAGGCCAAAAATACAAATGCTTGCATACAAATTGCCTATAAATTCTTTATTAGCCTTATCACCCCTAAAAATGCTTCAATCTAGAAACAAAAATTACCATGAACAGGCCATTCAAGGGCACGCATCTGACAGGAATTTTTTTTTTTTTTTAAATTGAATATCTCCTTTCCGCTCAGGCCTCACTGGAGTAATGCTAGTCTACCTTCAACTTAGGCCAGAAAGCCGCTTCAGCCAAATCAGCTCCCCAGCGCTAAGAGTCCCAGCTTCACTGGCAGGTTGACTCGTGCTGCGTCTCCCCGGCATGCACCTCGGCCTGCAAAGTACAAAAATCACCCAAAATCACGCTTTTTCATGACAACAACACTCATTACAAACTAGCACACTCGCCAAACAGGGTTCCCTAAAGCCGGCTCTTAACTGGGCACTGCGGAGCGCCACAGTGCTGTCCACAGTTGTGATTTTGGGGGTTTCCGCCGCTGTGGCGTCATCACAGCAACCTGGATTTCAAATAGCCACAACTGTGGCTGTGGTTTCCACAACAGATTCTGACTGGCTGTACTACGTCACTCAGCATGGCGGAAAGTGCATCTTCAATCGGTTTGTCGCCCAGCACAGCTGTGTTCAGTTTTGTAGTTAGTAGACACACCGAGCGCAACGACTGTGATGTGCACGTGTGTGTTTCGCGCGCTG
>JACVVK020000007.1:3055000-3075000 GCA_018292915.2 Batillaria attramentaria | reverse complement strand
ACATACAACAGTGGCAAAGCATTCAGAACGACAAATTGGCAGTTCAGTCCTTGAACACATGGGGAGCCGGGACAGCCGAATGGTAGAGCGTTGGGCCTTCAGTGCTCGGGTCGTGAGTTCGAATCCCGGCTTGGGCCAAATATTTGTACTGGCCGTCTTCTTGTTGACCCGTCTCTGGTATCACCCTTACGTGGTGGAAAAGGACGTTAAACTCCCAAACACCCACCCCACCCCCTTGAACACGTACCTACCATTACCATATTTTTCATTAAACTTGTACCACGCCTTCCAGTGGATGGCCAGTGGGGTGACTGGTCGCCGTACGGGGCTTGCACCGCCTCATGCGGTTCCAGTGGTTTTATGGTGAGGACAAGGGTATGCAACAACCCGGAACCGGCGAACGGAGGTGACTACTGCTTCGGGAGCTGGTTCGAGGCAGCGTCGTGCCCCAACATCAGCTGCCCTGGTGAGTACTGCTACCCGCTAAAAGTCGCGTCAGACGCGGCGATTTTGCTCGCTAAAGGCCTTGTCACACGAGGAGTTCCCGCAGCGAGCTCGCACGCTCGCCGAGTGGATTTCCTGTTCACACGATACCAGCGTGCACGGGGCGGACTGCGCTGTCGGCCTGGCGCTAGACAATACACACAGCGCGCGGACGGCGACTGGCTGGTGTGGCGAGCAAACAAACAAAATAGGACCGTGATCTATCCACAGGCTTGGCGACTGCGTCCCCGGGGAGTGCCCGCTGCAAGCGGATTTAATTGGCTGGGAGTATATCTTACCGTTGGTAGGCGTGCACGATCACCGCGTGTGACAGAGGTTTAACCAGCCATGAAATGCACTCCCGGCTATTCAGGTTACAGAACGGTATTAGCTTCCGGGTCATAAAGAACTCTGCTAAATATAGTAGAAAATCTTTGCCCCTTTTAAAATTTGTGTGCAGAGTAAAAAATGGCAATCTGGTGCTTTTTGTTGGCTTTGTAAATAAGTTTCATGCCAGGTAATAGTAAAATTAGGGGAAAATGAGGGTGGCTTGTGGACTATTTGTATTCATGCGCGGCTGGCACAGGAGCCAGCAGACGACCGTGGAATGAGGGGGTATGTGGTCGCTGCCAACATTGCCAAAAAACGGAATATTGGAATTTGTTTAAATTTACTCTACACATGAGTCTATGGCTGCCTGATTTGGTGAATTTTAAAACATTTCTAGGGTGTCATCTGCAACGTTATGTGTAAGAGGAATATATAGCGTTTTCCTCCAAATTTGCATCTGTATTACGTAGCCTCAAAGCGGCTCGACAGGGGCGCTGACCAGAACACGATCCTATGTTTTCTTCGCTACGCCAGTCAATCGCCGCTGCCCGCGCGCTATCGCGCTGTTAGTGTTGACCAGGGTCAGGCCGGCGGCGCAGTCCGGTCGCTGCACGCTCCTAGCAGACCGCTGAAGTAAAGAGACAAAACAAAACAAAGTTGTCACAATTGGTAATAATATAATGAAATGGGCCCTTATCCAAGGGAGACACTTGCTGTACAGTGGAATAGACTGTTTTATAAAATTACTTCCCTTCTGTTGGATCTTTGTGATGGCCGTAGACCTTTGCTCGATGACGATTGTGAAACCGCGGGCTACTGGAAGTTACCTAGGTCTTTCTATTCCGTCAAGCTTTTGACGTTTTTTGTTTTTTGTTGTTGTTGTTTTTGTTTTTTTTTTTAACCTCAGTTGCAAGACCGCTCCGGCCAAGCTGCAATAACATCTTCCCTTTTTTTTTCTTTTTTTCTTTCTATGTTCTGCAGGATGTTATAACTAGGGTCAGGGTTGTGCTTGGATACTGCGGCTGAGCGGACGAGAGGGGGATATGGGGGGTGGGGGGGGGGGGTAATGTGGAGGGTGTCGGGTATGGGGGATAGAGTTGATGACTGTCATTACCTGCCCTAGAACTGTGCGTGCAGTGGACGGTGGCTGGTCGGCTTGGTCGGAACTCAGCGCGTGCAACGCAGCCTGTGGTGAATCCGGGACACAGACGAGGACTCGAACCTGTAACAACCCGGAGCCGGAGTTTGGTGGTTCAGGGTGTGCTGGGTCAGATACGGACTCCGTCTTATGCTCTGGCCCTGTCTGCCCTAGTGAGTACTCTGTCTGTCTGTCTGTCTGTCTCTTTGTCCGTATGTCTCAGTGCCTGCCTCTGTGTGTGTGTGTGTGTGTGTGTGTGTGTGTGTGTGTGTGTGTGTGTGTGTGTGTGTGTGTGTGTGTGTGTGTGTGCGTGCGCGCGCGCAGGCTTCTCTCTCTGTGTCTCCTTTTCTCTCTCTCTCTCTCTCTCTCTCTCTCTCTCTCTCTCTCTCTCTCTCACACACACACACACACACACACACACACACACACACACACACACACACACACACACACACACACACACACACACACACGGACCGGTGTATATATTTCATGACCTCCCTGACTGCAGTTGCTCAGTGCCAGATCCCAGCCTCTGCACGCCTCCTCAATTCCTACATCATCTCCGATGCCGCTCCATCCATCACAGACGGTGTGGTCAGCATCTATTTGGATTTGGATTTTCCAGTGAGTATTGGGTTTAGATATCAGGATAAAAAGTCGCAAGTAGTATGTGCATATATACCCAAAATCCCCCTTTCTTGGGCACAATTACATGATCATGCCATGATTTTGCAACTCGTTATATCAACCGTTACTCTGTGTGTGTGTGTGTGTGTGTGTGTGTGTGTGTGTGTGTGTGTGTGTGTGTGTGTCTGCCGCTTTTCAACAGCACGTTTTCAACAATCATATCCCAGGCCTTCACCATGTTCCAGAAATAGTTTTCATACCAAAAGGAAGCCAATGTTCTGCACTTTACGTTGATACCATTACCTGCGTATACCCCAAATCACCCTTTGTCTTCGAGCTTCCTCTTCTTGGGCACAATCACATATGCCATGATTGTGCAACTCGTTATATCAGCCTTTTACTGTATGTTTTTCAGGTATGCAATGGGGCGTTTGCCTGGGACTACGGACTCAACGAAATTGTTCTCTACACAACCGATGCATGTAAAACGCGGATTGAAGAAAACACGTAAGTGAAACACTGACTCGTACCTTCACGACTGACGTACAAGATTTTCCTCGGCCCCCCCCCCCCCCCTCCAAAAAAAAAAAAAAAAAAAACCCTAGAGATGTGGCGAAGTTTGGTGTGACTGAATTACCTTCATGGCACATCCACGCTAAGTGTATTAGTCTCTCAACGTTTTTTTCCAGGGGCACCATGGTGATGGAGGGAGTTCCAGATTCAGAGGACCGCCCGTTCCGTGCCTCAGAGGTTACGGGATTTGAAAGTGAGTTGTTGTTGTTGTTGTTGTTGTTGTTGTTGTTGTTGTTGTTGTTGTTGTTGTTGTTGTTGTTGGTGTTGCTGTTGTTGTTCTGTTGGATTTTATGACTGTAACTTCCAGTCTAGAGTAGGTCGGTTAATGATTCAGTAATATATTGTTTTGTCTTTTTGAAGGGGAGAGAGAGAGAGAGAGAGAGAGAGAGAGAGAGAGAGAGAGAGAGAGAGAGAGATGAAATGGAACTGTCTTTTTCAAGGATATAAAGGGGCGATCGGTGGTCTAATGATTAAGAGACATCGCCACCAGTGAGAGAGGTCAGATTCGAGTCCCATTTGGGGCGAAGAATTTTTCCTTCTCGTATGTGGTACCGTTTATTCCGACCGATCGTCGGGGGTTCTCTCCGGATACTACGGCTTCCTCCCCCTCTGCTTTAGTTGAAAGTTCATCCCACAAAAGAGAGAGACAGAGACAGATGACTTCTGTGGTCTGACTACCAGTTCTTTTTCTTTTCTTTTTTTCTTTGTTTGTTTTGTTTCTCTCAATTTGTTTAGAGTTTCTTTCGTCTGTGTGCAGTGGTAAATTCGGTTGTGAAGTATAGACTGCAAGGGTACATGCAAGACTTCGTGAAAGAGAGGTTCAGCGCTACTGGCCAAGTACCGGCGTGTGTGTTCAACCCAATCACGATGGCCAGCCTGGTCATGGATACGTCCAACTGCTACATAACGAGCTGGGGCTATGACCAGTGTAAGTCTCTTTCGCCGCCATAGGCGACTTTCGCCGACATGCTGTTCGCCCGCCACCACAGGCGACTTTTGACGATTTTGGGGTCATGTCAGGAGGGCCGTATTTCACGGGGTGTAGTGTTTGGGCAAGCATATCTAACCGCTGTCAGGACAGACAAAAATGATAAAAGAATATAAATGAAAAACATTCCAGTATGCTTCTTATGGGTTCCTCTTTCTGATTCCCTTTAGAATATATAGTCGCGAGAAACAATCTCTCTCTCTCTCTCTCTCTCTCTCTCTCTCTCTCTCTCTCTCTCTCTCTCTCTCTCATCTAGTCTTCTTATGTCTGGTAATAATTCTGACGTGCTATAGCCTATAGCAGTCTTGCACAGTTTGTGTACAGAGCCTTAAAGCGACGGGTGTGTGCATTTGACTAACGTACGCCGTAAACGACTGTTAGTTACCTTGAATTTACGGTATTTTGATACAGACTCGTATCTCATATAAACATTGTGCAATATTTGTTGTAACTCACCCATTTGAATGGGCCTGTGGCCTCCCAAATAAACTCATCAATCTCTCTCTCTCTCTCTCTCTCTCTCTCTCTCTCTCTCTCTCTCTCTCTCTCTCTCTCTCTCTCTCTCTCAGCGAGCTGGAAAAAAAATGAAGATAAGACAGCATTCGTTGTCAACACACTCTATCACCATCATCATCGGTAGAAACTGTTCGCTTCTCATTACTTTGTAGCTCATTGTTGGATTAATAGTTTGGTGGATTAATACATTCACTGTCACTGCTAGTGTCCTTGAGCATCGTGTATCAGAGCCATGTAATATACTGTACATGGGTGACATTCTTGAATTTTAGAAAGACTGAAATTCAGGTCGAGGAGCAGAGCTTCTGGGTTCCATAGGGGCGAAACACCAGCCAAACACTGCCCAAACTGTAGTGCAACTGCCCAACACTGCCCAAACTTAAAGCATTTCCTGACCTGAACGTACAATATGAATGTGGCACTTATCACGGGGTTGCTACTGATGTAGGTAGAGTTTCCCCTCTAATCGACGATCACTCATGGGTTGCCCGAACTACTACTGAGATACTAGTGAGACTTAGTAGGGCTTCGTACGGAGAACTTCGCTGAGCAGCGTAACCCACTTGCATGTAAATTAGGCACCTACGGGTACCATTAGCTAATCGCAGCGCGTTAAGAGCTCGCGGCCTCTGCCGTGTGAACCTAATTTACATGTAAATGGGTTACGCTGCTCAACGAAGTCCTCCGTACGAAATCCTACTAAGTCTCACTTTATCTGACCCATGTTTTGCTCAACAAACAGAATTTTAGTCAGTGTAGTTTTTTTTGGTTTTTGTTTTTAAATTAAAAAACTAAATTAAAAATGGATTTCACTCACCCAGACTGAAGAGTGTCACTCATGACTGTAATACCAAGATCTTTGGTAATACACAATCAGCTGATGTATTCAGCAAATTGTTTTCAGTGAACCCCGACGTCGCGGTTCCATTCGCGGGGACTTACCCTAATACGACGAAGAGTGTTCCCGTCCAGCTTGTTGATGACAGCGATTGTCCTGGCCTTACAACTGGCAACAAGTGCTTCCAGTCACCCACCAGTGTTATCTGCACAGTAAGTTGTCTGTGTGTAATAATAATAATAATAACAAGAATAATTTATTGCCATGTGTTATTGCCATGTGTTATTGCCATGTGTTATTGCCATGTGTTATTGCCATGTGTTATTGCCATGTGTTATTGCCATGTGTTATTGCCATGTGTTATTGCCATGTGTTATTGCCATGTGTTATTGCCATGTGTTATTGCCATGTGTTATTGCCATCGGGTAAAACAATAACACATAGGAATGTTGTGTGGTGTCGGTTCAATATTATTATTTTGTGTGTGTGTGTGTGTGTGTGTGTGTGTGTGTGTGTGTGTGTGTGTGTGTGTGTGTGTGTGTTTGTGTGTGTGTGTGTGTGTGTGTGTGTGTGTGTGTGTGTGTGTGTGTGTGTGTGTGTGTGTGTGTGTGTGTGTGTGTGTGTGTGTTTTTGTGTGTGTGTGTGTGTGTGTGTGTGTGTGTGTGTGTGTGTGTGTGTGTGTGTGTGATGTCGCGTCCTATTGTACTTGGGGGTGAGGGTGGGGTGTCCTAGATGGGGTGGAGGGGGGGGGGAGGGAGAAGGTTCTCCACTGAGGATGTCTTAGGGGGAAATGGTTTCCAAGTGTGTGTGAGAGAGGGGGGGGGGGATACGTTACAGTAAGATACGATCTGGTTTAGTTGATATAGTCCGTTGGCCCTTTCGAATTGAGGAGCTGGAGATAGGGGTGTACAACAATGCCGTTGTAGTCAAACATGTACAACAGCATTGCCATTTACACCGCGCCGTGGTAGTCCTTTTTTGTGGGGTCCCTTCACATAATTCTGTACATTTTTGTCCCATGCAGGGAGACGAGGCAGCGCCAGTGTTTTGCAGTGTGGGCAGTGGGCAGTTCGTCCTGTACGGTCTCCTGAAAGGGAAACAGAGCTTTTTCTGCGACATTTCCGTGAATGAAGTGTACCCAATTCCAGCGGGGTTGCTTGCATAATTTGTAAATACCACCTGGTTAATCCAGTGTGTTGAACGAACGACCCCTCATCTCGTAAACTGTTTGATATCGACTGACACGAAAACGTACACCGCGTGACATACTTCAGGTTCATTTCATTTATTATCCCAATTTGGGCAATTTGTTTTTAAACAGCGGCATTAAACACATAAACACACATCACAGACCTCAACGACTAAAAAAACATGAGATCCCCCCCCCCCGCACGCACGGACGCACGCACACACACACACACACACACACACACACACACACACACACACACACACACACACACACACACACGTATATATATATCACATACATAAGTACATAGGAGACTGCATGTGTATGTAAGAACGTATATAAAAATCCCCCCCCCCCTACACACACACACGCACACACACACGCAAACGAACACGACTTTTCAGACTTTAAGGCTATGACTTGTTAACCCTATACTGTTTGGGGTTTTTTTCATAATGGAGGCAAACATTTTGTGTAGCACCATTCATCTTGTACGACACGTAAAATAGCATTTTCAAATATTTAAGAAAGTTCGTCACTGTAATGTCGTTTTTATGTTCGGTTTGTCTGCCGTGCACATTTACGTGAAGACTGGTTCATGTGTTTCGTTTTTATTTCGCTATGCCAGCATAGAATCTCCTCGCAACAGCTGCTTGCAGTAGACAGCCGAGAAAAGGCCAGATCCGAAAACTAAACTACAATCTGTTGAAAGAAAAGAACACACTGATGCACTTGTGATATGCTTAAAGTTAGATTGTTTTATCTCGAGTATATGGAGAGTATACAGAAATTCCGAGAAAAGAGTGGCTACAATTGATTTTAAAACAATACTGATAATGCCGATGAAGCAATGAACAGTGAGAGGGGATGAAGTGGACCAGCTTACGTCACACATTCAAGATGACAATATTCCGGTGACTGGTGTCTCATGAAAGTTTCAAAGAAACACTAAAGTAATAACTGCATCGAAAGTGTTTGTGTCTTGCTTAACTGGCATGTCTGAGTCAGTCTGGTTTATTTTGTTGTTGTTCTTGTTGTTTTTTGTTTGTAGTTGTTGTTGTTGTTGTTTGTTTGTTTGTTTGTTTTGTTTTTTGAGGTTTTTGTTTTTGGTTGTTTTTTGTTTTGTTTTGTTTTTTGTTTGTTTGTTGTTGGTTTTTTGTTGGGGTTTTTTTTTGGTTGTTGTTGTTGGGGGGGGGGGGGGGCTGCCCAACTTCTTTGCCAGCTCGAGTGGTGTTCCTCCCAGGTCATGTGTGGAATCCACGGAGTGCTCGAAAGCTTGGGTAATTTTTAAGTTGTTTCTCTATAGAGAAACAACTTTATGAGACGGGGCAGATTTTGCTACGCGCAGCAGCAAGTTTCAGTGATACAAAACAAGACTGTGACGTTTCTCCACACAATACTTACTTTCACGCACACAGTGACGTAACGAAATCTGCGTCATAGACACTTGACGTGCACACTATGCTGCTGCGTTCTTTTTGGCGGGAATGACGTGTGTGTGTCTGTGTGTGTGGACGGATGTAATGATGGCTATCTGCTAAACCACCTCGCCGGATGGCTTTTTACTTTGAGATAAAATGGGCAGTCATATTCTCCAGAGCTACCTTTCACGATTTTTATCCTGCCGCATTTTGAGAACAGTTATCGCCGATTTTAAAAAATCGGTCATGTTACGAATTTTTTCGAAAAAAATGTTCAAATGGCTTCATTTTCTGAAATTGGGAAGATCATCCAATTATACTGCCTGTTTTCGTAGCACAGCTCTGTAGCTCTGACAGGTTTTGTGTAAGAAAAATATTTCCGAGGTAGGGGTGGTTTGCATATAAGGCCAAATATCTATGAAAAGACTCCTTCAAATAACTCATCATTCCGGTATTTTTGTCACTTGTGACAACTGCACATATGACATGAACTATTGCACTATTATAGCTTTAGTATTAAGAATAACAGAGCTTTTAGATAAACACATTTTTTCACGTTTCTGCGAGAAGCGCCGGTCAAAAAAGTTCCAATTTTGCAATTTCGTAAGTACAATCCAAGGAACTTTAAGTCCACGTTTCATCAGCTCTCTAGATCTTCCAGATTTTATGTCAAAATTAATTCAGTCACGGAAGTCACAAAAGCAACAAGGAAATCACAAGATATGAAGAAGTATCATCTGTCAGACGAGCAGCGTGAGGCTGACGTCAAATGTTTGGTTCACAGACAAAATCTGCAAGTATCGTCACTGCTTCCGACATTTCATCAGCCCTCTACATCGTCCAGATTTCATGTGAAAAATAATTCAGTCGGAGAAGTCACAAAGCCAATAGGGAAATCACAGGACATAAACAAGCATCCTCAGACGATCTCAGTGCTAGAGGCTGACGCCAAAAGTTTAGTTCACGGAATTGACGTCATCTCTCTCTCTCTCTGTATGACGACCTGCCTCAGGCTGACGTCATATGTTTAGTTCACGGAACTGACGTCTCTCTCTCTCTCTCTCTCTCTCTCTCTCTCTCTCTCTGGGGAGCCAGGGTGGCCGAATGGTAGCGCGTTGGACTTTCAATGCTTGGGCCGAGAGTTCGAATCCCGGCCGCTGGGGCCAAATATTTGTGCTGGCCTTTTTCTCGTTGCCCCGTCTTTGATATCACCCTTATGTGGGGGAAAAGAGCGTTACACTCCTAAACACCCACCTACCCACCCTCTCCCTCTGCCTCTCTCTCTCCCTTCTTCCCACACCACCCGGCCCCACCCCCAGTCACGTGGCTAATCGGTCGAGGTCGTAGAGGATCTAGTGTCATCAGTAGAACTTGGAGAGGGGAGAACCGGCAACAATAACAACAAAACAGACAAAATAAAAAGAAGTTTGGAGAAACAACTTTGTAGGACGGGGCCGTTCCTCCTTGTTATTATGCATGATGAGGGTGATGGTAAGATGATGCTATCGAGGTCCGTGTGGTTTGGGACTGCGGGGCAGGGTCGCATTCCACGCTTCCTGTCATAAATATCCCGGCGTTAGCCAGACTCGGGAACTACGGCACCTGCGGTGCCGGCCGTGTAATCATCCACACCATAAGACGTGTCATACCAGGCCAGGTCGACAGCGCAGTCCGCCCAGTATATGCTGGTAGCGTGTGAACAGAAAACCCTCTCGGCGAGCGTACGAGCTCGCTGCAGGCACTTACCGTGTGCAAAGGCCTTTAACTTTTGGAGAGTGAGAAATCTGCTGCTGCTGGTGATCACGTGACGGGTGCATGATCCTTCGGTTATGTAGTCATGTTGCTTGATATCCGCCATGAGGAAAGCGTCTCTTGCAAACCACCTGAACAGAAGGCGGGCTAGACTAAGTGTCTTCTTAAGATAGGGAAAACTCTCAAGTGAAGTGTGTGTGTGTGTGTGTGTGTGTGTGTGTGTGTGTGTGTGTGTGTGTGTGTGTGTGTGTGTGTGTGTGTACTGTATGTGTGTTTACTGTATGTGTGTGGTGTGTGTGTATGTGTGTGTGTGTGTGTGCGCGCGCACGCTTTCGTCGCACCTGCCTGCGACCTCCTGCTTGTTCAAACACGATACATGTGTCGTGTAAATCAGTGACTACTCCCAAATCATGAGCAGTTCAATGTTTAGGGTTGATTGGTTACTCGCGTGCCACGGCATAATTTTTTAATCTTGCGACGTGTGCCAAACCGATAGCTCACACAAACCGGACAGTCTTGTCCGAAAAAAAAAAGAAGTGTTCTGTCTTCTTGGGGAGAAAGTTATCAGTCAGGAGCTGAGCTGTAAACAGGTAGGACTTAGCCAGTGTGTCAGCTCTTCGCTTAAACAAAAATGTCAGACTCGAAACCTACGGACAAAAACAAACGAACCTAAACAAAAGAAAAACCAACAAATAAAAAAAGTTTGTCACTATTGTTTTCAAGACTACCTGGCGTGCAAAGTAACAAGAAACAAAACAAAAACAAAAAAAACCCTGACATAGGATCACAGGGGACTTTTCCTGAAACACTATCCACCCTCCCCCCGAAAGGTGGTCATAGTGACCGAGACCTCATTGAAGGCCATATTAGTGGTAGGGACTGCTCCATTGCCCCCCCCCCCCCCCCGCCCCAGGCCCCTCCCCCACCCCTTATCTCCCTTGGTGTATTACCCACAGCCCCTTGCCGAGGGAAGACAAGGACAAGAATGTATGCCTAACAGAAGAAAGACAGACCACACACATAGCTTACACGCCTACTTCAGTTTCTGTCCCATTCACCAAATAGGCGCAGACTGAGAGATGTTTTACACAGAACGTTTACTACACAAAGCGGCGCCTCATTTGTAAGAGTGTAGCAAGTAATGAACAAAGACAAACCCTCATTAATTTTTCATCATTCGCGTACGACGCTCTTTAGGCTAGATTACCCGGAAACAAACTGAAAGGATGACGGACAAAACGTTTACTGAATGAATTTTCGACTAGGAACCATTCAAGACAGACCTCAGTTTTGTCATTAGATTACTGACAAAGGTACAAAACAAACTTAAAGAGTGACAGACACACAAGAAAATATTGAATGAATTTTCAACTAGGAACCATTCATCAATCAATCAATGACTCAATGAATCAGTCAACAATTTAAGAGCGCGGGTACTGGGGGAAGAACATTTATTGAATGAATTTTCTACTCGGAACCATTCAAGACAAACCTCATTTTCGTCATTTCCTTACGACGCTCTTTAGGCTAGATGACTAAAAAAGGCACAAAACGAACTTAAAGGATGACAGACAACAACAAAAATTATTGAATGAATTTTCAACTAGGAACCATTCATCAATCAATCAATGAATCCACGAATCAATCAACAATACTTTATTTGTCCCTTAAAGGGCGCGGGATTGGAATATTGGGAAGACTGATTTGTGTACGTGATTCAGTATGCGGCAGACACCAGTAACTCACCAGCAAAGGCCCCGTATGAAATTACGGTTTGATTGGCAAACAGTTCTATAAATGCCCGCAGTCTTTAAGGGCACTGCAGTTACAATGCTCTAGTGGACTGGACATCAAATTAATAACAAAATAACACCAGGCTTGAAATTCTCACACATGTCTTATCACAGGTCGTATTAGTGACTGGGACTGCTGTGGACAGTGTCATATAATTATATAACACGCATCACATCATATCGTATTACATTATATCACATCATCCATACATCACATCACAACTATGACAATACAACATCACTAAAAAATATCATCTCTAGTCATAATCGGGGAGCGGCCGGGGTGGCGGAATGGTGGAGCTAGAGCGTTGGACTTCTAATGCTGGGGCCAAATATTTGTGTTGGCTTTTTCATCGTTGCCCCGTCTTTGATATCACCCGTATGTGGTGGAAAAGGACGTTAAACCCCCAAACACCCACCCACCCTCTAGGTAAATTGAATTTCAAATTCATTTCATTTATTATCCCAATTTGAGCAATTTGTTTTTAAAACAGCGGCATTAAACACATAAACACACATCACAGACCTCAAGGCCTAAAAAAAAAAAAAAATGATCCCCCTCCCCCCGCACGCACGCACGCGCGCGCGCACACACACACACACACACACACACACACACACACACACACACACACACACACACACACACACACACACACACACACACGTATATGTATATATATCACATACATAAGTACATAAGAAACTGCATGTGTATGTAAGAACGTATATAAAAATAAAAATCCCCCCCCCCTACACACACACACACACACACACACACACACACACACACACACACACACACACACACACACACACACACACACACACACAGTCATAATCATACTCATCATCATTTTAAAAAAAAACAAAAAAAACTCTGCGTTCCCTATCGTTCCATGAGGGTTTAATGAAGCGATATTGACCCATCACGGTTTCACCTTGACCTTGTTCAGACAAGGAGTGCACAGGAGAGAGAGAGCTGGCCAAAGAATGTGGGTCTGGGTGGGTGCATGTAGCGGTATGCAGGGAACTCGGCGCAACTACTGCAGTCACACCTCAGTGAGCATGGACTGACTTGTACATGTCTGACAGGCGATCCCTTTTCTTATCCCCAACCTCGTGTCTCATCCGTATCACCACCGACAAGCTGACTCAACGCGCGAAGTCGCTCCAAGGCTACGTCACACAAATGCAAACTGATTTCAAGAAAACGCTGTATATTCCTATTAAACATAACGTCCCGTATGACACCCTAGAAATGCTTTAAATCCCCCCCCCCCCCCCTAAAAAAAAATTCACAAAAATCCAGCTGCCAAAGATTCATGTGTAGAGTAAATTTCAACAAATTCCACTGAATATTCCTTTTTTGCAATGTTAGCAGCGACCACATATCCCCTCATTACTCAGTCGTCTGCTAGCTCTTGTGCCAGCCGCGCATGAAGACAAATAGTCCACAAGCCAGGCTCATTTTTCCCTAATTTTACTATTACCCGGCATGGAACTTATTTACAAAGCCAACAAAAAGCCCCAGACTGCACATTATATTCTGCACACAAATTTAAAAAGGGGCAAAAATTGTGTAGGCCTACTATAATTAGCGTAGTTCACTTCATGCCCCGGAACCTATGAGTGTCGTGTACGGACCACTCGAGGCGACACTAAATTAACCCTTTCCACACACTGACTCTACCATCATACGTCTGGCATCATCTGGATCTCGTCGTGGCATTGCACCATGCGGGCCAAATGAATTTATATTTAGAGGATGTGTTGCGTAGATGTTGTACATCTCAGTGTCAGCGGTCAGGTTTCCCGCTGAAGGTGATGTCAAAGCAAAGTACAACATCTAAACAACACTTCCTCTAAATATAAAATCGTTTAGCTCACATGGCGTAATGTCACCGCGGGATCCAGGCAGCTGGTGCCAGAAGTGTGATGGTAGCGTCAGCGTAGAAAGAGTTACGCCCCCCCCCCCCCTCAACAACAACAAGAATAGAAACATTCATTAACTAGAGGAGCAAAGCCTCCTTGGCTTACTTGTGAGATGGGTCAAGGTCATTCAAAAGAGTATGTTTCTAAAGCTCTTATCACTATCTTTCACGAAATAAGGTGTCTTGTGTTCATAGTTCCTAAGAAAACAGCAAATGGCAACATAACAGTTTTCCCAGGACAGCTTCTATGACCTTGACCTTGGGTCAAGGTCATTCAAATGAGATCTGTAAGTGAAGAGCTTATCAGTGACTATCATTATGCCAAATTTGATAACTCTAATTTTTGTAGTTTCTGTACAAATGGTAATGTACAATTTCACAACAGACAGCTGTAATGACCTTGACCTTGAGTCAAGATCACACAAATGGGTATGTCTGCATAGGTCTCTTTGCTGCCTATCATTGTGCCTTGCTGCTGTTTGTTGTTTCCAAGGAAATGCTAACGTTAAAGTCTCCACAAAACATCTTGAATGGCCTTGACCTTGACCCAAGGAAATTGAATACAAGTATGCCAGTACAGGTTATGCCAGTACAGGTTTTGTCAATGTCTATCATGCCATGCAAAGTTTGATGCCTCTGGTACCACTACATTCTGAGAAAATGGCAATTTTAAATTTCCAATTACACATCTTTGACGACCTTGACCTTCAGTCAAGGTCATTCAAAATGGTAAGTCTTGAAAGGTCTTGCTGCTGTTTATCAGCAAGCCAGGTTTGGTGCTTCTGCTGTTTAGTGTTTCTGAGAAAATGCCAATGTTAAGGTTTTGGAAGGTTTTCCGCAAAACAGCTTGTATGGCCTTGACCTTGATTCAAAGTCACTTAATACAGGTATGTCAGTAAATGTGTTGTCAATGTCTATCATCATGCAAAGTTTGATGTCTCTGGCTTTTCTAGATTCTGAGAAAATGCCAATGTAAAATTTCCAAACAGACAGCTTTAGTGACCCTGACCTTAGGTCAAGGTCAGTCATTATGGTATGTTTTGAAAGGTCTTATGGCTGTCTATCAGCTTGCCAAGTTTGGTGCCTCTGCTGTTCATTGTTTCTGAGAAAATGCCAATGTTAAGGTTTTGGAAGGTTTTCCGCAAAACAGCTTGTATGGCCTTGACCTTGATTCAAAGTCACTTAATACAGGTATGTCAGTAAAGGTGTTGTCAATATCCATCGCCATGCTAAGTTTGATGTCTCTGGCTTTCCTAAATTCTGAGAAAATGCCAATGTAAAATTTCCAAACAGACAGCTTTAGTGACCTTGATCTTGGGTCAAGGTCAATCATTATAGTATGTTGTGAAAGGTCTTATGGCTGTCTATCAGCTTGCCAAGTTTGGTGCCTCTGCTGCTTATAGTTTCTGAGAAAATGCCAGTGTTAAGGTTTACTGCGGACACACAGACAGACAGACAGACAGACAGACAGACAGACAGACAGACAGACAGACACACAGACAGACGACGGAGGGTTATTACATAGACTCACTTTGTTACACAAGTGAGCCAAAAACTATGACTGAAGCCGCTTCTCCCCCACCCCCACCCCCATCCCAAGGTCTGTGTGTAGCTGTTGTTCTTTGACTTTTTTTTTTCTTTTGCCCTTGTCTGCTGGCCCATTCGCACAGCGCATGAAGTAAATTAGGGCCAACTGTGTTACATTGTTACCTTGATGTAGTTGGTATGTATGAGAGATAAGTAATTTTATAGACAGTTTTGTTCAGTTGAAACAACTAGAAACTGACCTGAACCCTTTCATACCTCTTGTAAATGTGATGTTTTACATACAGTCTTCACAAAAAGTTAAGGACCAGTCAACATAATGGGTGATAGTTTCAATAAATCAGAAAAAAATAAACGAATAAGATTTTTTTCCGTAAAATTCGCGGGTAGCAAGGTTAAGGAGTAATTAGTGAACATGGCGACCACTGTGTGGATGGCACGTGCGCGTCACACAGCATGCTTGGCGCGTTTGAAAATCTGCAATTTCGGCAGACTGAACTAGACCGAGTTTCAGTGTTCAGTGAGCGATACCTGGGGCTTTCTGCACGGCAAAAATGAGATGCAGGTCAAAGAATGCATCCCTGGTTATGAACTGTGCTCATTTGTTTGCCTACATAAGCCGCCGTTTCAGCGATGTTCAGCACTACACCAGCATGCCACCACGACAAAAGTTGAATGATATTTGCAAGTGGTCCTTAACTTTTGAGAAGGCTGTACGCAGCTATCGCAGGCTCCCCCCCCCCCCCCCATCCCACTGACACACCGAGCAGCCTAATACTAACGGACCAACGCCTACACAACGCCTTACTTACAGAAAGGGCCGTGGAAAACGTATTCATTGACGGCGGACTTGTGCATTTAATCCGATTAACCTAGCGGTGTTTGGCTGGCCGCGTTAAAATAACATGGCCCAGGGTGTGGGCTTTTGTTCAAACTGTGTGGACTAACAAGCATGTCAAGTTGCGTAATTCCCTGTAGGAAAGGGCTGTTTTTGCACCACGAGGAATGTGAGTTTTTGAAATCTCTATGTTTGAAGATGGTTTGAAAGTGACTCTTCGACGCGTGGCCCTAATCCATATAATTATAGTAATGATGCGCTAATTCACATGTACGCATGCGCTAATGTACATCACGGATATGAATGAAGTAGGAATGTGTGTGTGTGTGTGTGTGTGTGTGTGTGTGTGTGTGTGTGTGTGTGTGTGTGTGTGTGTGTGTGTGTGTGTGTGTGTGTGTGAGTGAGTTTAATTAACACTTGCATAGTCACTGCATATGTGATACAGCTTTCTGATGCGTTGTTTAAAACAAAATGCAGTAGCCGCATGAATGATATTTATTTTGTGAGATTGTACTGTCAGTCACCTCCGCCCAAAAGCATTCCTTGGAAATTCCCCTTCCCTTTCGTTCGGCGTTTCCTAACAGAGTGTCACAGACTGGACTGCATGCTAACAACATCTGCCGTGAAAACGATCCTGACTAATAAAGCACACACACACACACACACACACACACACACACACACACACACACACACACACACACACGTGTGGGCGCGCAAGAGAGAGAGAGAGAGAGATTACGCCTGAAGCCGCGTGCACATTCACTAAACTGTTCCAAGTCACACGACCCGACACAAAATCCGCCACAATAAAAGCCCTCTTGTGACATTTTGCAACGAGAGTGTGATCTGAAGTTGTTTGAAACTTTCTTCTCCCGGGGAGGGGTTGGGGAGGGGGGGGGAGGAGGGGCAACTCATACAACCTAACAAACGCGTAACAGGGGTATATAAGCATTAAGTTGTCGTGTACATCTTGACTCAAACACGCGTACTGTTCAAAAGTTCAACGATGTATAGTTTTCCCCGAAACGTAAACCGCAGACGCCTTGCACTAATCCCGACTACAACGTCAACTAAGCCGATTGTGCAGTCAATTACTCACGAGGTGTTCCGGAAATGGCCGAGCCCCGCGCCCAAGTGACGTCGCGCACGGCGGTGAGATAAGACGACTGTGGTTTTTATACCTGTGTCCTGCGGGCAGATAGTCGGCGGACGTGGAAGCACGTGGGCAGAAGATAACGTTTGAACCCTGACACTGCTGGCTTCTTGGTTCTCTGTGGTCAAGAAAATTCGGACTTTGACGCAAAGTGTATTGCAAAACTTTAGTTTGATGATTTAAATTGAGTCATCTTCCGTGATCCCGTGTCAGCTTCCTTGTATGACGGTCTGTGCCTTTTACCTGACGTTAGAGAAAAGAGAAGGAAGTGTTTCTGTTGGGCTGAATTTCGCGTCAGTGCTCGGAGCAAAGGTAAGAATGTTCTACAATTCCTTATCTTTCAAGACAACTTAGATGCCGTGTTTGCCAGATACTATGACACACTGAAACCGCAAATGTTGCTATCGTTATTTAAAATATATTTGTTGATTTCTTAGTTTAATTTTGAAGAAATAGATGGATGATACAAATGCGTGTTCATAGCGTCTATGATTAAAAGCACCTTTAGGAACATTCACATCTCATTGTAAGAAATAAACTAAAATATTATGAAAAGACTAAGAAATCTTTTTCTGTCAAGCAAAAGAGGCACAATAGCTTCCTCTGTGTATTGCTTTTAAAGTGTCCGTGGTGTACATAACTGTACATAACTGTTATATTTTGTGTACTGCCTAAGGGAGGCTTTGCAGTCCATTGTCTTGATCTGGTGTTTGATGCCTCTCGCCACTCGAGGTGATTGGAAACAATAATGTGTTCTGTGTAAAATACGTTGTTCTTGGTTTGCGATGTGACTTGTTAATAATCTACTTTGTATTTCCTAATTACATAGAGTTTTCACAAGGAGGTGCCCCCGGTTAGGGAAAATAATTATACCACACGAGTTTGTTGATTTCGACTGAAACTGAAACTGTGAGTTTTAACGAGCAGTTGGTTTTGTGTGTGTGTGTGTGTGTGTGTGTGTGTGTGTGTGTGTGTGTGTGTGTGTGTGTGTGTGTGTGTTTCGCAATTAACAAACTCGTGTGGTGTATTTTACGTAATCAGGGGCACCGAAATGGGAAATGGGATTATTTATACCACGTACACACCTGCATTAATTTTCTTTGATCTGAAAGCTGACATCGGCAATGCAATTAATGCTTCACGCAGCATCTCTGATTGAGGTGCTTTACCTCGCCTTGTTCATAAACTGACTTGGAGAAGTCAGTAGGTCCGTTTCGAAGACTCCGTTTGAGCAAAGAATTGGAAGTAGGCATTTAAGATTTTCACAAACACGACCGATTGTGGATAAAACTCAGCAAAAGATCAACACTGATTTCACACCCAGCGACTGGCAAAACTTCTTAGTCCGATTTCCCGTGCGAGGTCATTTAGTGACGTAAATTATTACTGATTTAGTCGCTTTTCGCGTAAATCCTTAGCCAGAACATGCCATCGGGTCGTTTCTAGGCGTAGTGCATGTGCACCATTTAGATACATCCATAATTCACGTGTGATTTTTATGGGTACAGTCTTCAGCCACGCGTGGTAAATTACGGATTTTTAAACCATGACCTGTAACAGTGGTACAGTGGTGTAAATGCCTGTAATGCACGAGACTCTTGTTACACATTCGAGAATGATAAACAGCTATTTTGGGGGTATACGCCGTCAGTGAAGGTTCGTAAGACACGGTCTGATAGAAAGGTTTGGGGACAGCATGTCAAGGGACAATAAAGAACATTGCACCGCCTGCATAACAAAAGCTGTGTTTGCAAAGGACTCGCTAGGGGAGCCCTGAATATGAATATCTTCCGCGTTATTTAGGTTGTCATTGAAACCTTTCAGGATCAGAACGCCACCCACCACCCGGTCTTACGAAGATGGGGTTATCCTTTGTAGTAAACGCGTCGATCGAAACGACACAATGCAGCTATAATCGGCGAAATCGTGCCGCTTGTTTGACGAGAAAATACGATAGTAACACTCTGTCTGAAATACCATCACCATAAGGCCAGACCCTCAACTAAAGGCAGTTGGGTGACTCAACTTTTGAACACCTGACTTGAAGGTCTTTGGATTGTACTGGACCCAGTGACTTGATCCACTAACCCCGTCTTTGAAACCTCGGGGAGTCCGAAGAGATGTTGAGAAATCCTGATGCATATGATAATAATAATAATAATAATAATAATATAGGCGCTTTATCCAAAATGTTTGACTAATAGCGCCGCGAGGTAAACCCAGCACGCACGCTTAGGTGAATCACACGCACTATCTCAAACACTGGACATCTGAACAATCTCGTGTTGCGAAGGGCCAGCTCAGGAATTCAAGTTTCGAAATTTTAGAATGGCATTTATTTTGATTTCAATTGCATGAACATTTCCAAAGCAGAGGGGGAGGAAGCCGGAGTACCCGGAGAGAACCCCCGATGGTCGGCCCGGTGAACGGTGCCACATGCGAGAAAGAAAAATTCTTCGCCGAGAGTGGGAATCGAACCTGACCTCTCGCATTGGTGAATTTGTCTTAACCACTAGACCACCGACTGCCCCTTGTATCATCGGTGTCTTTGCCGGATCTCATATTTTATAAAATAATAATGATTGCAGCTATGAAGCTTGAAGTATAACAAGGAAGTCAACCGTATAATATTATTTTACTTTTTTTTTTTCGGCGTCACGCGTACGTTTGACTCGACCATCCCGTTGAACAGGAAATCAAAATAACATTTTCTTGGAAAGGGCAAAACCTGTCAAGTCGGTGATGCAGTAACTGTTTCTGTCTCCACCCTTGAAAAATGCGCGGGTTGGTGTTTATGAAAAATAATGTCCCTTTTCCGCCACTAGCGCAGATAGCTCTGCCCCATTTATCACCGACACTATGGGATTTGAACC
>JACVVK020000007.1:3047500-3050000 GCA_018292915.2 Batillaria attramentaria | reverse complement strand
ATTCGGGATCTCTTCCACAAACTAACACCACACATACCTCATCAGCTTACACTGACAACAAATCCAGCCGTCGCTACATCTGGAGCGTGGTGTCGTCACTACTATCTTTCAGTAACGTCTTGTTCAGTGTTTTGTATCCCCATCCCTCACCCCGTCACCAACAACACCAGTGCAAGGTTAATTGTGTCTCCTGGGTCCGCCTGTCTCACTCTCTAGGTATGCGTAAGTTATTGTGCATCGTCACCGAATGGTAACAGCGGGCGGGGCGGGGCCGCTAGAGGAAGGCAGGGAACCAACGTAACTTCAAAGGGGAGCATGTCGATATTACCACATGCTATGTTCCCAGCGCGGCTCTATGTCCTCGAAGATCTACGTTCCCGAAGTTCTATGTTCCCAGCGCTCTATATTCCCGGAGCTCCATAACCGTACACATAACCCTAAACCTAACCTTAAAAATCTAATCCTAACCTAACCCTGATCCTAACCCTAGTTACTCTATGGTTGGGCAGAACCCTTACGGGGGAAAATGACAGAACAAAACAAAACAAAACAGCCGAGAACATAGAGCACCGGGAAAATAGAGCACCGGGAACATAGAGAACCGGGAACATAGAGCACCAGGAACATAGAGCCGTTTGTACGGGTCAGACCCGTGTCTGTGTTCCAGGCGTTCTGTAAGGTGCCCCGGGAACATAGACACTGACGTGGTAATAATGGAACTGGTAGGGGTGATTTTCATATTACTGTACAAATCTATGTTATCCCTTTCTACACTGAAGCTGCCACCGTTCTTCTGGCACCAGCTGTCTGGGTCCCGTGGTAACACTGCACCATGTGGGCCTAATGATTTTGTATTTACAGGGGCGCCGGAACCCGGGGGCGGGGGAGGGGCAGGGGGCAGCTGCCCCCCCCCCCCCGTACCCAGGGGGGGGGGAGAGTATCTTTTTGCCCCCCCCCCCCCCCCCCCCGGAAAATCAGGTGACTATGGCAAAAGGGGGGCAAAGCCATGGTCTCCTCCCCTCCCTTCCCCTACCCCCCCCCCCCCCCCCTTCCTGCTCTCTCCCTCATCCCACCCAACAGAGAACTCAGTTTAGCCGTTGCATGAAATATCAAAACGACTTGGCAGAAAGTCGTCTGATAATCACTCCCCCCCCCCCCCCCCCTCGCTTTTCACTTTCTTTGGGCAACGTCCTACCTGTCAGTGGCTCCCTGGTTCGTAAAGGTTTTTGTCTGCGCAGCATCTGAACGCCGCCCCCCCCCCTCCCTCCCCCGTTTTTCACTTTCTTCGGGCAGCGTCCTTCCTTTCACTGGTTCGGAAAGGTTTTTGTCTGTGCAGCATCTGAACCCCGCCGCCACCCCCCCCCCCCCACCCGCTTTTCACTTTTTCCGGGCAACGTCCTTTCTTTCACTGACTCTGGCGTTTCCCCCCTCTGAGATTCTGCCCCCCCCCCCCTCCCCCCAACATCTTCTGGCGCCCCTGATTTAGGAAAAGTGTTACTTGGATACTGTACTTTACTTTAACATCACCTTCAGCGGGTTGCTTAAGGAACCTGATGGCAGACATGTTTTAAAGGGAGGTAAACTGTAAATGTACTGTTACGACTATGGTCGTAGCTGGGGTAGAATGAGTTTTTAAAAAAAAAATAAAAAAAAAGCTTTTTGTTCTGCCTCAACTCTTCGCCAGATTCAGTGGTGTTCCTTCCATGTCATGGGTAGAGTCCACGGAGGGCGGGGAAGCTGGGGCAATATATTTATGCATGAGGATGAAGATGATGGTATGGTGATGCTATGGAGGTCCGTGTGGTTTGAGACTGCGTGACAGGGCCGCATTCCACGCTTCCTGTTATAAGTATCCCGGCGTTAAACAGGCCTGCGGTGCCGGCCGTGTAATTATGAATGTGTCATAACAAGGGAAGCACCCTCAAAGTCGCACCCGTGAAGTGGGTGAGTCTCGGTTGTGTGGCAACACTCTCTCCATTCGGTCCACAGCCCACCCGCTCTGGGCAGGAGCCGACCTAGCTAGGAAAGGGTGGGTGGGTGTTTGGGGTTTAACGTCCTTTTCCGCCACATACGGGTGATACCAAAGACGGGGCAACGATGAAAAAGCCAGCACAAATATTTGGCTCCAGCCGGGTCTCGAACACGGGTCTCCCGGTCCATGGTCCGAAGTGCTAACCACTAACACTACGGGGCTGGTATAAAACTTTTTTTTTAATGGTTCGCCAGGGTTCAGTGTAGGGCGAAGGACACAAATACACAGGACCTCAAAATGCCTTATATGCTCCCTATTAGCCTCAGGCATCATAGTCACCCCTAAAAATGCTTCAATCTAGAAACAATTACTACCATGAACAGAGAATTCAAAGGCACGCACAACAGGATATCGGCACAGCTTTCATGAAGAACTGTCAAGAAAAGTGTTTCCTGTGTAATGGAGAATTTCGAAACCAGGATGTGGAATGAATATTCCGCATTGCAGGGTATTTTTTTCACCTCGTTG
>JACVVK020000007.1:3017500-3042500 GCA_018292915.2 Batillaria attramentaria | reverse complement strand
AAGACGGGGCAACGAGAAAAGGGCCAGCACAAATATTTGGCCCCAGGGGTTTCAGGAGAGAGAGAGAGACAGACAGACAGACAGACAGAAACAGAGACAGACAGACAGACAGAAACAGAGACAGACAGACAGACAGATTATTGCACACGTCTGTTTCTGTTTCCAGATGGCTTCTTGGTGTGGACAATATCAGTCGGACAAGGACAAACTTCTGACATCGTCTGTTCTGAGTGCAATAAATCTGAGATACTCAGTAAGGTGGGTTGCGTTTACCAACTTGTGTTAAAAAAACAACTCGTAGTCAGCTATGGCCGGCAAATACCATTAGTGGAAATGCAAGAGACTTTCTCTTCTCTCTCTCTCTCCCCAAGCCCTCCCTTACTTAGGGTGGAAAGTGGAAAACACTGTGCCATCCGGAAGTCAGTACATGTATACTTTCCAGTTGTTTCAAAACACGGCAAGTTTTCGTTTTGTATCAGGAAAACAAATATATTTTCTTCTTTTTTTTTTTCTTTTTTTTTCTGCCCCAACTCTTTGCCAACTCCAGTGGTGTTCCTCCCAGGTCATGGGTGGAACCCACGGAGGACTCGGAAGCTGGGACAATTTTTATTATGCATGATGATGGAGATGAGGATGATAGTAAGATGGTGCTATGGAGGTCCATGTGGTTTGGGACTGCGGGACAGGGCCGCATTCCACGCTTCCCTGTCATAAATATCCCGGCATTAACCAGGCCCGGGAACTACGGCACCTGCGGTGCCGGCCGTGTAATCATCCACATCATACGACGTGTCATACTAAGGGAAGCACCCCCAAAGTCGCACCCGTGAAGTGGGTGAAACTCGGCTGTGTGGCAACAGCCTCCCCATCGGGCCCATAGCACACCCGCTCTGGGTAGGAGCCGACCTAGGTAGGAAAAATCCCGCTTGCCTCGGCTGGGATTCGAACCCGGGTCTCCCGGTCGATGATCCGAAGTGCTAACCACTACACTACGGGGGCCGGTCAAATATATTTTCAAGTACGGAGAGAAAATGCGATCCACAAATAAATCCCTGGTTCAGAGAAAACGTTCCATTTACAACATACAATCGCTTAGCAGCAGGGCACAAAGACACATTTTCTGGTTGGCCATGATAAGCATAAGAAAAACAAGATGGCCACTGACCAGCCCAATATGTTGTTTCCATTTAATCACCTGCTGTCGTCACGGTCGTTCTTTTGTAATGCCATGTATACGGGAGGACACACACACACACACACACACACACACACACACACACACACACACACACACACACACACACTCTCTCTCTCTCTCTCTCTCTCTCTCTCTCTCTCTCTCTCAATGGAAACAACTGACCGGGCTTGTCAGACCAATCTTGGTTTTGGAAGAGAGACGTCAAGTTGTTTTCTTTGAAATCTATGACGTTTTCCTCATTGGGATGACGCATAATACATTTGACGTAATAACTTTGACTCGGATACAATTCTTGCAATGAAAGCAGCCCCATGAAAATTGAAGTGTTGCTGCTGCGCAGTGTAAAGATCGAATTTATACCGGCTCAATGTGTTTAACAGACAAGTCTGCGCGGCGAACGATTTTTCACTATGTGTTATGTCTGCTGCGCGCGCGCGCACACAGACACACACAGACATACGCGCGCGCGCGCGCACGCACGCAGACTTGCGCGAGCCGCGTTTGTGCATGTGCTCCATTGAGACCTATGTGGTGTTCTCTCACTCTACTATGCTATTGAGTGAGAGTCAGTGGGAAAAACAAAGCTCACTACATCAATGAAACTCCCGCTTTCCCCGTCTACAAATAGAGAACTTCCGAAAAGTGACGACACACCCCCACGTCAATCAAACATGACGTCGGCAAACTGACGCTGATACAGTTTTGCGTCAGTGCGCGTGTGCCTTTTCTGCGATGTTTGTGAGGCGTGTGGCTTGTGTAAAGGAAATGTGCTTCGAGTACAAATTTTCGAGTCAACTGACGACAACGGCTGCAGTGAATTTTTCTAATTTTTTTGTATATTTTTTATGGCACCCCAGGCTCATTATCTATGTATAGTAGGAGCGATTTTGAGATCTAAAGTGTGTTCACCAGCACTTTCATCAGGTACGGTTTACGCCAAAAGTATAAAAGCGACAACCTCCAAAATTCACTCAGTTGAGAGTCCGTATTCATGCTATCTATGTCCCAAAAATGGAGTGGTTTAGGTAAATATTACGCCTTTAAACGCCAGAAAGCCACTTGTTTTGAAAAGGGCAATAACTCGCAAATCATGTGTGCAATCGTACCTGGATCGGGCCTTCTATTCAAAAATCTTGATTCATTTAGAAACCCCAAATTTGAAATCGATCGGTTTAGTATTTTCGGAGAAATAGGCATCTGAACTGGGTTCACATGCAATGTCAACTCAGGCTCGGTTTACATGAAAACTATAAGAGCGACCATTTTCTAGTAGTGAGTCAATTCAGAGTCCGTATTCAAGCTATCTACTGCCAAAAAATTGAGTGATTTAAATAAATATTACGCATGTACACGAAAGACAACCAACTTGTCTCAAAAGGGCGATAACTCCCAAATCACTTAAGCAATCATCACACGCTTGAATCGTCTAATGTAACATTTTGATAAATTTGGATACCCCAAATTTGAAGCCATTCGGTTAAGTATCTTCGAAGAAACGGGCCCGGACACAATTCACACACGCACACACATCCGCACAGACGGCACTCAGTGAGGAGGAGAAGCGCGTTCGAAACAGCATACATGCCAGCATCGATGACGCAGGTTTTCTTACGTCATTGTCAGAGTTACACTTGCATAATCGTCTCTGCGGGAGATCGGCAGTGACGTGCGTTTGTACCACAGATGCTTGCCTATGAACGTGGAAATTTTAGCCCGTCCTATTATGTTGTTTCCATTACTATGGAAACAACATAAAAAATAGAGGTTGGTTCGGAAGAGGGTGCTCCGTCATCCCGCTGGAGTATTCTGCATTCGTTTCTTGATGCGCAGCATTTGCTCTTATGTAGTTGCTTAACTCTTAAGAGCCCAAACCCGACCACCCCAAGCCAACTATATGATACGGATGGCTATAAAGAACAAGCCACTGCACACCAGTAGGAGCCACTTCAAGCTACTTTCACGCAAGGCGTGGGCCCTCCCCGCTAGGCACGAGACCGCGTTATACTGGCTTGAAGTGGCTTCTAGTGATCGGAAGCTTTCGATTAAAATTGCTATTTTTTCATGGGCTTTTAGGAGTTAATGCTGCCCGTGTCCCGTCGACTGTTTCTGCTTTGACTTTTGTCATTATGTACGGAACTTACAGCCTGTCGTGTACATATATGATAAACTATTATTATTATTATTATTATTATTATTATTATTACAGGGATGTCGTTTGGGATCGGATCTCGGCTAAAAGCCGAAATATTTATGAAAACGCCGATAATCTGTCTGTCATATCGGCTGGCCGAGCCGAAGTTTTCACGAGTGAATCGGCTCGATTATGTCCGTTACTGCGAGATGAGATTCTTGTGCTGGCTGGACTAATTTCCAAGAAAACGCAACTTTACAGAACGTCTTTAATTCATGGAGGTGGAGGGAGCACGTAACAGTAGGGAATCTAGCGTCGAAAAACTTGTGAAACTGCTTCGGCAGAGAGAGCCGAAACTTTCTGTAAAAAGCCGAAACTTTCATGGCTATTTCGGCTAAATCGCCGAAGAAAAAAAATCCTGGCAACATCACTGATTATTATAGAGTAGTTTTATTTTTTCTGTTGCACTTAGATCAGATATGCCTTGAAGGATATTCCTGGCTTTTACGATGTGCGACTTGGTGAACCAGAAACCGCACGACGAAGGAAAAGGCAAGTTTGCTGGCTGTTGTGGGGGTGGTGATGCTACAAATATCGTAACATGACAGATGAAAGACTAAAATGTTACAAAACGAAAACGCCTAGTGTAAATATGGTGTGACCGACGTGTGATTGGCGTGATTTTAATGACGAGTGTTATTGTCATTCAGTAATAATACGACTCGTATTTGGTGTGAGCGAGGTGATGGATGTTGTTTCACACACACACACACACACACACACACACACACACACACACACACACACACACACACACACACACACACACACACACATCCCGGCTTTTTCACAATGTGTGGGTGATATCAAAGACACGACAACGAAATAAAAGGCCAGCACAAATATTTGGCCCCATCAGGGATTCGAACTCATGACCCTAGCATTGAGAGTCCGGCGCTCTACCATTCGGCCATCCCGGGTCCCCAGAGAGAGAGAGAGAGAGAGAGACAGACAGACAGACAGACAGAGAAATATTATGATTAAACCCAAGAAGTCGTTTAAGCCGCCGTCATGCATGTACTGACGGTTACTATGTGGTATACAGAGAGAGAGAGAGAGAGACAGACAGACAGACAGACAGACAGAGGCCGATAATGCTGATAATAATTGTTAATGTTTCCAGGGTCGCGCAAGATGCTGAATTTACAGTTGAAGTCCTCTTACATGCCCGTGACACTATCTCATCACACAACTCGGCTGACAAAGCGAAATCTGCACTGCAGGCCCTAAACACCACTGTGCAAAACTTGACGATTTCTGGCGATGCTTTGGACAATATCATTACAGGATGTGAGTATGCGAAACATGTACACGCTTGAATGACTGCAGCTTTGGATATAAATGTAGATATATCTTTTTTGGTTCTCCTGAGTACACTTACCAGTTTGATCGGTTTTATCGTGTCCACACACACACACACACACACACACACACACACACACACACACACACACACACACACACACACACACACACACACACACACATTTTGAGAAAGAGAGAGAGAGAGAGAGGGGGGAGAGAGAGAGAGATGCCTATACTGATGAACCTAACTTTCTCCTGCGGCCGTTGCAGTCGTGAACGAGACAAGCAGCTTGTGCAACATGGACCGAGCTTGCAATACTGGCTACACCTGTCGTGGTACTGGGACAGACGTGAAGTGTTACCACAATTGTGACGACCAGGGGTGGAGCTGTGGCGAGCACGGAACCTGTGAGGTTATTGTTGGGACGGATGGAACTGCAACCACCAGCTGCCGGTGAGTGCCCAATAAACAACAAGAAATGAAAAAAAAAAAACCTGAAGTACCTGCCCCCGTAGTGTAGTGGTTAGCACTTCGGACAATGGACCGGGAGACTCGGCAAGGTTCGAGTCCCAGCCGAGGAAAGCGGGATTTTTTCTGCCTAGGTCGGCTCCTGCCCAGAGCGGGTGTGTTATGGGCCCAATGGGGAGGCTGTTGCCACACAGCCGAGATTCGCCCACCACGGGTGCGACTTTAGGGGTGCTGCCCTTGGTATGACATGTTTTATGATGTGGATGATTACACGACCGGCACCGCAGGTGCCGTTGTTCCCGGGCCTGGTTAACGCCGGGATATTTATGACAGGAAGCGTGAAATGCGGCCCTGTCCCGCAGTCCCAAACCACACGAACCTCCATAGCATCTTACCAACATCCTCATCCCCATCACCATGCATATAAAAATTGCCCCAGCTTCCGAGCGCTCCGTGGATTCCACTCATGATCTGGGAGGAACACCACTGGAGCTGGCAAAGAGTTGGGGCAGCAAAAACAAAAAACAGAAAAAAAGTCAGTAAACTAAACGGAGGTAGCTCTGCAAACGTGAGTCAGGAGCAATGCTTCAAACCTTTCTTGGCTGACAGAAGATTGTCTATGATTTCATCAAACGTTTGCATGTATTAATTGTATTTGTTTGAGCCGACCCTCTAGCATTAATAGGTAAAATTTGTATGCGGAAAAATGCTGCAGCGAGAGAAGACGCTGGCCCGCCATTGTGTCTGCATGGGTACATGCGCCCTCTGGCGGGGGAGACAACTACCGTTAACCGCTAAGTTCATCGTCTGCTGCACATCTGACCGCCAGTTGTATTGAGTGTGGAGATGAGAGTTCTTACACAAAATTAATTATTTCCTATATATGTGTGATGATGGAGGTTGTTGGTCTAACGTCAGTGGGCTTGTTATTACACACACACACACACACACACACACACACACACACACACACACACACACCACACCACACCACACCACACCACACACACACACCACACCACACCACAACCACACCCACACCACACACCCACACCACACCACACACACACACACACACACACACACACACACACACACACACACACACACACCACACCACACCACACCACACACACACACCAAACAACACCACACCACACACACACACCACACCACACCCACACCACACCACACCACACCACACCACACACACACACACACACACACACACACCACACACACCACACCACACCACACACACACACCAAACCACACCACACCACACCACACACACACACACCACACCACACCACACCCACACCACACCACACCACACCACACCACACACACACACACACACACACACACACACACACACACACACACAGCGTTAAAGATTAAATTAAGGTCAAAATAGTAGCTCCATCAGTATTTCACAGTAACCGATCAGTGTTGGTAATATTCAAAATGACAGTTTCGCAAAGGTAAACCTTGGGATACAATATAAGGGAAGTTTCATTCGGAGGTTTTTCAAGCCACACTGGCCGTATTTTTGAAAGTAGAGGTTTCACAGGTATAGCAAACATTGTGTTCATATCCATCTTTAAAAAAAAAGAGCAGAGAGTGACCTCCCTGTACTTACTCTTGAACGGTATGTGTGATACACACAGGCCTGCACAATGACGTCGGGTGGCTCGTCGAACTCGACGATCGGAAGGTCGGGGGTTCAAATCTATATACAGTCAGTGTTTCTGGTACCCGCGCCTTTCAAATCAGCCTTGCGGGAGACAGAACCCGTGACACTAATTAATTCTTGTCCATTTTTCGTTTCAGATGCGAATCGAACGATGACACGGTGTACTCTGGCGACCGTTGTCAGGAGTCGGAGATAAACCCTGACAAAGTGGTAGCGATAGTGGCGGGAGTTCTCGGAGCAGCCTGCGCTCTCTTCCTTCTCATCATCATCTGGCTGTGCTGGAAGCTGAGAGGCACCAGCTCTCCCAGCAAATAGTGAGTTAAAGACGTTGACCGCGCGCCGCGGAACTCCCCCGTTCGAATTTTTTGAAAGAGGTCTTCCTTATATGTTTCCTTAATGGTGTTTGGTATGGTTTGAAAGATAATTATGAGCACTTTTATGGAACAGTTTTTTAGTCCGTATCATGGTGACCATGAGCTAATGACGACCATGGTATTCGTCGGTATCTAATAGACGACTCCACTCGGCAGGCTTCGAGGCCAATAACCCGTCTCTTTATTCTGCCATGTATTGGCAAAACACTCCATGACGTCATTTTATGGAAAGACATTGACGTCATGGCCATTTTTCCTCAAATGACGTGAATGGACTTTCTGCTTTATTTCCATGTTTCAGTCATATCAAACTACACGTGCTTCCCTCGTTGTAGTGTCTGGCCAAACGTTTGCCAGACCGTGCCATGTGCGATTGGCTGAATTCTAGGGGCTCGGCCCTTTAGATTGACAAGGAGTGGGGGTCGTCCATTGTCATAACTGTGTATCTGCCGGAACGTACAACGGCTGTAGTGAGCAGATTTCCTTTGTCCTTTTGTTTGGCAGCGCTCTTGGAATCTCGAACAGTGGTTACTCAGACTTCGACATGCAGAAAATGTAAACAACAGGCTACTCAGGAAAACGGTATGTGATTTATAACGATAGAACGTCAGCAAGGCCGTGTACATTTCACCCACTCACTGTTTGAACTGATTCACTGAATGACGTACTTTGATAATATTTAAACTAGTTGTAGGCATTTATATATATATATTTTTTTTTTTAACGAAATCTGGCCCAAAGAAGTTGTATTTCATAATTTTGGACAAAATGTGAGAGACTGTGACTAAAGGACGAAGTTTGAATGAATGAATGAATGAATGAATCGGGATCTAGACCTGACTGATGTTGCATGAGTGAATGAATGAATGAATGAATGAAATTCATTGGGATCAAGACCTGACTGATGTTGTAACTTGAATAAGTAGGTAGTTCATACTTTCGCTGATGTCTGATGTCTTTAACGGCTTATCATTGTATTGGAGCACGACTGGATTAAAGGCCGATGTCCTTATGTCTTTCCTTTGCACAGTTACACGTTTAAAAAAAAAAAAAAAAAAAAAACTTTCTGCTGATAATTGCTATGTCGATCAATTTTCAGAGTCAAAACGATGTCTGTTGTGTATGTTTCAGCTGCCATACACTAATTGCAAATTGAGCAGTACCACGCCACTTCACACAACGCCGTTCTTCAGCAAGCGTGCTCGATGTCCTGGTGACAACAGAAAGAGAGGAGAAAAACATGCGACGACGTGCCTGGGACGAACACGACAAATCCTGACTACTACCATCGCCATATATACCATATGTATATCTGCAGGAGATACAGCTACTCAGTTTAACTCTCTCCATGCCAGGGTCCCCATTTGTGGCCCTAACGTTCACGCCGCTTGGCTGCGGAAGTCTGACTTTTATTCTCAGTCAGTGTGGAATGAAATACAGCACTAGCAAAACGGGTTTTTACTAGCCAAAGGGAAGCAACCATATGTTAGTATCCTCTCTGCATAGAAAGAGTTAACAAAAAATGAAGGGCGATGGGGGGTGGGGTGGGGGGTCTATGTGAGATTTGGAGAAGAGGACACTCATGAGGTTGGTGTTGGTAGTAGTGGCGTGTGTGTGTGTGGTGGTGGTGGTGGGGGGGGGGGGGTACATATAGACAGTAGATATTTTTTTTTTTTTAAAGATATTGTACTCTGGGAGGGGTATACGTGTAGCACAAAGAAGTCCGTCAATAACTGTTGTTTGCTTGTCTTTTTGTTTCGTTTAGAGACAAAATAAACTTCACACATTCCTTCATTAAGCAGCGATTATAGTGTGAGTAAACGATAAACAACATTCGTGTTGTAGTTGCTGGAAAATGGAAGCTTCAGTGACAACATGGCTTCTAAAATCTGTCAGTGTGACATACCCTGTGCCTTTCTGACTACTTTCTGTAAAAACACAGACCGCGGATAAAGTCCATACACTACGTCTCTTGTTTGACAGAACTCGTTTCCGATACTCTGTCCAGATGTACTCTTTCAGGTTTCAGTAGCATTATTTGAGATGTATGTGTTTCTGTTCAATTGAGCTTTTGCTTGTTACGTCATCAAAATGTGCGTGGCAGACAGCCCCGTGCGTTTCCTTTGGGGAATGCTTTGTTTGTCCGCCAGCTGTCCGTCGGGTTTCTATGGTATCGCTGTTGTCCTGGCCAGCACGTGCACCACGTGATACCGGCGAAAGAGTGAAAGAGCTCTGTCAGTTGTATACAGAAGTGATATGCGGGTCATCTGACGGTCTTTCCACTATAGGCTACTAAAGATGTTTGTATGTTGCATTTTCAGCAATGTTAGTGGCGTGTATTCAGGTTGCTTACAGTACATCGGCGATGGACAAAATTGTCTGTTCACACAACATCGCCTATATTTTTGTATGATGAAGTGAGACACTGATTGCTTACAGCGGCATTCTAGCCTTTCCAGCTAAATACCGCTGCTTATTTTATTCCTCTGTGTAGAAACCTGCATGTAATGTATTATATTTTCCACATATAAACACACAAAAACGTTGGTTTTTTTTTGTTTTTTTAAATCTGTATGCCTATAAGTACGTTCAGATGCAGTTAGGTTCAGTTCCGGCAAGAATAATATTCGCGCTTTTTTGCGATCAGGTTTGTTTGTATCCCCAGTTAGAGAAAACAGAGAACACATACTTGTAAAGAGTATTACTGAGACCTGCACGTTTCTTACTTACCTCTTTCCTTTTTTTCAGAGCCTATCGCTCTACGGCCAAAATGGATGTAACCGATCGTGCCTCTTGTGAAAATAGAAACCTTTTCTTTCCAACTTTCCGTTCATTAGGCCTGCAGGGCGAAGGACACAAATACACAGGGCCTCAAAATGCCTGTATAATCAGTTGAGCTCTTGCTCGTTACGTCATCAAAATGTGTGTGGCGGACAGCCCCGTGCTTTTCCTCTGGGGAACACTTATTCCCTATTAGCCGCAGGCATAATAGTCACCCCTAAATATGCTTCAATCTAGAAACAATTACTACCATGAACAAACCATTCAAAGGCACGCACCTGACAGGGATTTAAAAATAAATTGAATGTCTCCTTTCCGCTCAGGCCTTACTGGAGTAATGCACGTCTACTTTCTCTTTAGGCCAGAGAGGCAGTTCACGCAAATCCGCTTGCCCCACTTGTGTCCCGCCTCTGTGCAAGAAGTCCCAGCCGCTGCACTGGCAGCTTGCCTCTTTTTGTGACCGCCTACCATGCACCTTGACCTACATAACACGAAAATCACGCTTTTTCATGACAACAAAAATCACTACAGACTAGCACACGTGCCAGACAGGATACCTCAAATAAACACCAAACATGACCCCACGGTCTTTACGCCTGCAAGGCAGTTTTGTGTATCGACACAGAGACCAGCATAACATGTATGCCTGATCGATACTTGCAACAACAACAAACCTGTGACTGTGAATGCAATTTGAATTAATCTGAGGCCCCATTCAGTTCATCACCGGGATTGCCAAATGTAATTTTCGTCTGAAGATTTCATAATGTTTGGCCTGTGTGCTTTATTTCATAGTACATGCGCATGTTTAACTGCTTATATAATTCTGTGAAATGTGTTGATAGCAAGGTACATGTATAATATTCATGAATTTATTATATGTTACAGTGGTCACGATCGATAAGGTTCGTCACATACAATGTCGCGAGCGATACTAAACGCAGATTTAAAAGTCTCTCATTTGTCGAGACAATCGCCATGAATTATTGGGGGGAAGAATGGCCGAAGTTGTTGCAGAAGGAAACCCAAGCTCGCGAATCTTCGTCGTCTCTGAGAGGAAAACTATTCATGTTGTTGTTGTTGTTGTTGTTGATGTTACTTTCGTAACCCCTAGGGGTGAGCAGTGGTCCAGGGGTGAGCTGTGGTCTAATAGGTAGCGCGTCGGACTTGGCCGCTTCGCTACTGAACGGCCGTCACCGCTGTCACAGCGATGAAGCGTGGGTTCGAGCCAAGTTCGGTTCCCGATGTGTGATTCCGTTTTTTCCTGGCTACCGGGCTGCTCATCGGGGGTTTCTGTCCGGGTTGTTTGGCTTTTCTCCCCGAGCGATTTTTTTTTTTAAAAAAAAAAAAACACATAGGATAGGTAGGCTCGGTGGCGCTGCACCGCGGCGACGCACTTCCCCCGAGGGAAGCGTAAAGGGACAATAAAGTAGTACACTTTTTTTTTAAATTACACGACGACCTCAGTCACCTGGCTTGTTAGTATTATCCCAGATGTTAAAACTGCCAGGGGAAGTACCATCTTGCTCGCGACACGGTAAAATGTCACCATAAATGTACGACTATAGACAATTTCTAGGATTACAGATTCTGCTTATCGCGCATGATAATACATGTAATCCCATAACTTGCCTAAACGTTGGCTACTGTTTTAGTATGCGGTAATTGTGATGACTGTGGTGTGTTAGAATTAAGAAACACGACCTCGCGTGTCCGCTTAGGAATGAATGTGGAAAGTGCGAATGGTGCGTAAGAAAAGACTGTAACAATTTATTTTGATTAAATCTGCTTGTCGAGAACTTGAATAAAGTGTATGTATCTGCCCGCAGTGTGTGTGTGTGTGTGTGTGTGTGTGTGTGTGTGTGTGTGTGTGTGTGTGTGTGTGTGCCCACAGTGTGTGTGTGTGTGTGTGTGTGTGTGCCCACAGTGTGTGTGTGTGTGTGTGTGTGTGTGTGTGTGTGTGTGTGTGTGTGTGTGTGTGTGTGTGTCTGTGTGTGTGTGTGTGTGTGTGTGTGTGTGTGTGTGTGTGTGTGTCTGTCTGTCTGTCTGTCTGTCTGTCTGTATGTCAGTGTGTGTGTGTGTGTGTGCCTGTCTGTGTGTCTGTCTGTGTGTGTGTGTGTGTGTGTGTGTGTGTGCCACGTGTGTGTGTGTGCCACGTGTGTGTGTGTGTGTGTGTGTGTGCCACGTGTGTGTGTGTGTGTGTCTGTCTGTCTGTCTGTCTGTCTGTCTGTCTGTCTGTGTGTGCGCGCGCGTGTCTACAAATCATAAACAAGACCCTCAAAAAAAAACTAAAAAAAAAACGAAAGAAATGTCTGCTCGTCGAAATTGGTTTAATTCAGGTCATGGTGGTCGCTCTCGGTTTCAAATCGATTTTGTTTAAACCTACGCAGATGATGTTTCGAAAGATTACAACTGATCCACGCCGGGGTGTAGAGTCTGCGTCTGCTTTGTCATCATTCCTTGCAGGGCATTCTCATCATCTCTTATTTCACGAGTTCCTATCTCTCTGTAAAACAGGGATGTCGGGCTTGACTGACGCACAGCTAATACCCTAAGAACATGGAAGTGCCGCTCGGACTACAGATCGTGCGAAAGCGGTGATGGAATTTCACTTTGAAGAAAACCTTGCACTTAGGCATGTACAGCTATTGCTGACGTGTTGCAAAAAGGTAATCTGTACATTGGAAATTCATCTTTATTTGTGGAGAAGCGGTCTTCCATCTATGCAGGGGGGAAGCCGGGGGGGGGGGAAGCCGGGATAGCCTAATAATAGAGCGTTGAACTTTCCGTGCTCGGGTCGTGAGTTTGAATCCCGGCTGGGGCCAAACGGCTGGCCTTTTTCTCGTTGCCCCGTCTTTGATATAACCCTTACGTGGTGAAAAAGGACGTTATACTCCCAAACACCCACCCACCCACCCATCTACGCGGCTGATGAAGGCGTGTGGTGAGAAAGATGGCTGCCAGAAAAAGGAAGAGTAGATCTAATGTCAACGGTTTACACATTTGGCTACAGGACACAAATTTCAAGAAAACGCTATATATACATTCCTCTTAAACATTACGTTGCATCTGACACCCTAGAAATGCTTTTAAATTCACCAAAAAATTCACAAGAATCCGGCAGCCAAAGACTCATGTGTAGAGTAAATTTCAACAAATTACAATTTTCTGTTTTCTGGGCAATGTTAACAGCGACCACATACCCCCTCATTCCTCTGTCGTCTGCTGGCTCTTGTGCCAGCTACGCATGAATACAAATAGTCCACAAGCCAGGCTCATTTTCCCCTAATTTTACTATTACCTGGCATGAAACTTATTTACAAAGCCAACAAAAAGCCCCAGATTGCCATTTTTTACTTTGCACACAAATTTATAAAGGACCAAAATTTTATACTATATTTAGCGTAGTTCTTACTACATGCCCCGGAACCTATTAGTGTCCTGTAGCCTTTTGTACCGCGCACGAGAATCCCACGTTTTTGACTCTTTTTCAATTTTGGCCGTGTATGCGAAAATCAGGCAAGATTAACGGTCTTATTGCAGCAAACACGAGTAGAAGCGAAGTGCAACACTCCCACCGAGCCAAATGTAAATCCATGCAGACATGGTATGGTATGGTATGGTATGGTATGGCAGACCTCCTCGGCGCACGTCTCCATCTCTAATGAGATGCTCTAGGCGCCGCAAGGCTGGAGGACGAAGCAGGGAAAGCCTGCTGCCGCTAGGCGCTACTTTGTGTGCAAACCTCCACCCTGCTATTCACTCTGGTGCGTGCGACAGTATTTCTGTTTTACCACGCCACCGGCCACAGCCTACTCTTCTTCGAAAGATGAACGTGGGATTTTTAGCGTGCACACTTGATATTTGTGCGTGCGTGTGTACACGAAGGCGAGACAGGCACCGCAAACGAGTCTGCACATGGATTTGACTCGATATGGTATGAAAAAATCCAACCATATTCCTGCCCACCGGGGACTCGAACCAGGCAGCTCAGGATCCGAAGTCGGATGCCTTAACCACTAGACCAAATCCCCCTGTCAGACATAAACTAATTACGATTTTTTTGTTTTTTATTGAGGCCACTGGTGTACATCCCCAAACTTACTTGGTAGGAATTGAGTGAAAGGATCTCGTACAAACAAGCGTGATGAGAATGCTACGAGGCTGAAGGTTGTAAAATCTTGTGAAAGTTTGTCTCCCGTGCCAAGCGGCAGCTGGCGGAGACGGCCAAGGAGAAGAGAGGTGACGAATGTGTGCCGGCGGCGGAAGAGACCTAACTCTGGCGAGGTCGATGAGGATGTCTCCCGCGCTGGATTGCGTTCCGGGAAGAAGGGAAGTGTCTCCAAACAGTGACGATGTTAGTTACGCAGGAAAGGAAGAGAGTGGATAATCATCAAGAGAATCATGATGAGGAGGATTTTCAGTGAGACTGGATTTTGAACGATTAAGGAGGGCGATGATGCCAGTGGAAAAGAGTCTCGCTCAAAAAAAAAAAAAAAGTCCTGGGGAAAAAAAAGAGAAATACACGAAAGGAAGCGAGAGTCGGTCAGTGACTTCCACGATGGAAAAAAAGTTAATTATTCTGCGTTAGGAAGTGGGTTCCGGTGTTGAGGCCAAAAAGAAAAAAAAGAAAAAAAAAAACCAAGAGAGAGAACTGGTGCTACGCAACCGGAGATGACATCATCGAGTCAATATGTGTCGCAGCTGTATTCAGTAGCATGCTCATCTGTGGTCTCCACACACAGCTGCTTCTCGTTGCTGAACTTGTAACCTCCCATGCACCACTGTTCTTTCCCCTTTTTGCCTTCCGAGGAACATTCGAAGTACGACTCGCCGTCCGTGCGCCAGTTACAGGCGCCTACGCCTACCACGTCACCGTTTGGCAGAATGCAAGGGTTTTCCTCGGTTGCTGCTGAAGGAGGAGACGACAGCAGCCCACAGCAGATGAAGAAGAGGAGAGCCTGGGCAGCGGACATGGTGAACGGCTTTCAAATGGCGTTCTCAGTGTCGAGAAGACGTAGGTGTATTCTGAGAGAGATCAAACGCACGGGGTATAAGAACACTAGAAGATTTTGTGGACTGCCTGTCTGCCTACCCTCTAACTCACTCACTCACCCATTAACTGTTCCAATGCTGGGGCCAAATATTTATGCTAGCCTTTCTCTCGTTGCCGCGTCTTTGATGTCACCTGAAGCGGTGAAAAAGACGCTAACTCATAAAAAGTCCATGCAAAAATCGCACATTTTCTTGAAATCTTCAGATCACTAGAAGCCACTTCAAGCCACTATTATGCAATCTGCAGCGGTCTCGGGCCGCGCGGGGAAGGTCCACGCCTGGCGTAATAGTGAAGCGGTTCTTACTGGTGTGCAGTGGCTTGTTCTTTTTAACCAGTCCTATCATAAAGCGGGCAGGGGGGGGGGGGTGGTTGGGCTCGCACTCTTAAGAGTTAAAACCCTCAAACATCCACCCACCCCACTCATTACCTACCTACCCATCCATCTACCTTCCTAACTACCCACTCACCTGCCTACCAAACTAACTAAATAACTGACTAACCGGTTCACTACTAACCTGTGGCCAAACTGACTAGCTTACCGATTCACTGACTCCGGTGAACGCGGGTGGGTGTGGGTGGGTGTTTGGGGGTTTAACGTCCTTTTCCACCACGTACGGGTGATATCAAAGACGGGGCAACGATGAAAAAGCCAGCACAAATATTTGGCCCCAACCCGGATACGAACTCACGACCCGAGCATTGAGAGTCCAACGCTCTACCATTCGGCCACCCCGGCTCCCCTCCGGTGAACGCACGCGTAGTGTAATGTCTACAACGACTTGAACAATACACTGTGGTTTTGACGACATAATTATGAGAGTACCTCTCATAGAGCATCTCACAGCCTGTTTACACTTGCCTGTTGTACCCGGGTGGAGCCCGGGTTGGTGCGTTTACACTGGCCCCGTTTACAGTACAGAGCGCTCTGAGGGCGCCCCTAAAGCGCACCGTACTGAGAGCGCTCCACGGCGTTTACATTACACAACCGTGGAAGGGGAGCTGATATGTCACGTGCTCTCGAGGAATGTGACATATTCAAGATGGCAGCGCCCAGAAAGCAAGTGTTTTTGTGTGCCTGGCAGAAAAAAAAAAACGATCTTTCGCCATTTGCAAAAATTGCCTGTTGCTACGGTGACACAGGACCCCACGTGACGTGACGAAAAAGCCCTAAGCTAGAGCGCCCTCAGACTACCCACTGTAGGTAGTCTGAGAGCGGTGCGCTTTCGGAGCGGTTTGTCCAGGTGTAAACGCGACAGGGCGCTCTCAGAGCGTTCTCAGGGCGGTATTTTAGGCTAATGTAAACGGGGCCACTGACATACCCAACCCCGGGCTAAAAGCGACCTGGGTTCAACTCAGTTACGGACGTAGGTTGAACCTAGTCATGATATCCCTCTCCTGTCATCGACGGTCAGTCATGGATCCACCCATAGCAAAAAAAAAAAAAAAAAAAATCAACACATTAATATATCTGTGGTGGCTTGACCAATATGTAATGATAGGACACAATTGACGCTGAATAACGCTTCAGGAAAATATACACTTTACCCCTACAAGCTACAGTGCGTGCGTGTCTCAGTGGAAAATGTCCACCGCTAACTGCGAGGTGAGGTTCGCCGTGCGCCACAGGGGATCCCGTTCTTCAACTTCAATCAAGCTCAGCTAGAAAACATCATCGTACAGCTTAGGTACTGCCATTTTTACCATTTTTTGCCAGTTTACTTCACGGAATTGACGTCATCTCTCTCTCTCTGTATGACGACCTGCCTGAGGCTGACGTCAAATGTTTAGATCACGGAACTGACGTCTCTCTCTCTCTCTCTCTCTCTCTCTCTCTGGGGAGCCAGGGTGGCCGAATGGTAGAGCGTTGGACTTTCAATGCTTGGGCCGAGAGTTCGAATCCTGGCCGCTGGGGCCAAATATTTGTGCTGGCCTTTTTCTCGTTGCCCCGTCTTTGATATCACCCTTATGTGGGGGGAAAAGGGCGTTAAACTCTTAAACACCCACCCACCCACCCTCTCTCTCTGCCTCTCTCTCTCTCTCCCTCCCTTCTTCCCCCACCCGGCCCCACCCCCAGTCACGTGGCTAATCGGTCGAGGTCGTAGAGGATCTAGTGTCATTGGTAGAACTTGGAGAGGGGAGAACCGGCAACAATAACAACAAAGACAAAATAAAATGAAGTTTGGAGAAACAACTTTGTAGGACGGGGCCGTTCCTCCTTGTTCTTACATTAGCCTGACGTTTTCCGGTGTTAGCCACCACGCAAAAGATTCAGCCACCAAAAAGTTTGTTCGCTTGGATTCCTAACCCAGGATGTGACTTCCCCGATCACTCATGGGTTACCCCAACTAGGTTGAACCCGGGCCCAACCCACATTCAAGAGCTAAAGAACACGGGAAGTTCAGTCGTGACGTATTATGACGGGAACAGGGGTGACGTCATGGATTTTGTGTGCTTTACCAATACACGACAGACCTGGCTTGGGCATGCGACTCTAGCGGGAAATCAGCCGCGAATAAATTTGGCTATACACACCATGAATGCTCGCAGTACAAGGAGCTTGTTCTGGAGCGCCTCTTTCGAAGCAAATGAAAATACATAGCGGCCATCATGTGTTTCTTTCCGAGGAACGCCATGATGCTTTCGTCATTATCACAGTGGACGTGACGTAAGTTTTCTGCGTCATTGTCAGAGCCAGGGTGTCGGAAAATGTGTAGTGTAAACGACCGCACAGCCTCTAACAGGCCCTGTTTCAAGCAGTTCTTTGGGTGGTGGTTTCACACAAAAAAAAAGCATACGTCTCATTAGTCAGTGCCAGTCTGAATACCCTGTTGCTGAAGTCAACAGCATAGGCGAACTCACACTACTGAATACGCCACCCAACAGCAACAGCGAAGACAAAGTTTAAACGCCAAATCACATAACGAATATACAAGAAACAAAGCTGAATGAAAAAAAAAAAAAAAAAAACGCGAGTAAAGGTGAAAGGTTCATCAAGACTAAGATTCACGAAATAACGATAAAATGAAATCATAATTCACCTTCTTGTGCGGCTGGACAGTTGAGAGCTGCAGCAGTTTTGAGCTTGGCGGCTGCTAGTTTTCATCTACGGTGAAAGCGTGTTTGTTACGTGGCATGCAATCTCGGCATGCGATCTGATACAGCCAGTAAAACGCGTCGTGCAACGCCTCGTTTCGATCTCTCGTCGGCTTGCTGGTCTGAGCAACACGTTGGTAGTTCAGCTTCAGAGTTTCGTGTGTGTGTGTGTGTGTGTGTGTGTGTGTGTGCGTGCGTGTGTGTGCGTGCGTGCCCGCGCGCGGTGCGTGCATGCGTGTGTGCGTGCGTGAGTGCGTGCGTGTGTGTGTGTGTGTGTGTGTGTGTGTGTGTGTGTGTGTGTGTGTGTGTGTGTGTGTGTGTGTGTGTGTAACTCACAGATCTGATTTTCGCATGTGTTTATTTGTTTGATTCCCTGCATGCGTGTGGGCGGGCGTGTGTGTGTGTGTGTGTGTGTGTGTGTGTGTGTGTGTGTGCCGGTGTGTGTCGGTGTGTGTCTGTGTGTGTCTGTGTGTCTGTATGTGTGTGTGTGTGTATGTGTGTGTGTGTGCGCGCGCGCGCGTGCGCGAAAGAGATAGAGAGAGAGAGAGAGACGTGTACGTTAAAATAACAAACCCCCCATTTATTGCTGCTGTGTGCATTTTGTGAAACGACTGTGACATTGATTAAAAACCACAGGCAGATGTAGCTGGACGATAACGATTTGCGCATCTTCCCAAACAGCGTGAACACCTGTTTAAATGCCTCCATCGGCTTACACATAACAGAGTTATGCTCGGCTGGGATCGGTTCTAAATTTAAGTTATGGTCCACGTGTTTAATCACACACACACACACACACACACACACACACACACACACACACACACACACACACACACACACAAGCTGTGTTGTGCCCCCCCCCCCCCTAAAAAAAAAAAAACGTGTATTAAATGATGACGAATGCGATCTGAAGCCGCGCAAACTGATGACACTAGACCTTGTTTAGGGCGCCTTACGCACTGAGGACAATATGCAAATTCAGTCTCCTACGTCATCACTTCCTGTGTGCTTTGGGGTCACCCGCGAGAGGCTTCCTCTACGAAGCCATTTTCCCTCAGTGAACTTTGTGAGAATCACCCATTCTACGAAGCCGTTTTCGTAGTCTTATTGAAACTTGTAGAATGTGCTGTTTGTGCATTACTAATACATCTATTGGTGTTTCATTTTATAAAATTCGCATCCAGCAGTGGGTGGAGAAGATCCAAAATATTTTATTTTTCGATTTTACTGGGACACTCCACAAGCGCTGTCAAGATTTTACTAATCGGTAAATCCTAGAGACGTCCAAGACAACAAGAAACGGGGATCGAATTCACTCAAAAACGCGATGTGAGTACATTTTGTGTTCAGCGAAGCCAGATTAATGTAATCAGTGAAGGCCGGCTCGTGCTAACAAGTAACCACGCTGGCTTTCGTCTAATGGATGAAAGAGACTCGCATGGGCAATGCCACACAATGCGACTTCTTATCTGACCAGCAAGAGCTACCGAAAGGGATGTAACCGATATACGAGGCCTTGTCTTCTTACTGTGCGAAATTCGGTGGCGCGCTAAACGGATGGCCACTACGAAACCCGGATATTGCGCTGCGTAAGAACGTGGGAACCGGAAGTTCTCCTACGAAACGCAACGAAATGCCTTACGAAGTCGCGCTAAAGGTCCCTACTGTCTCTTTGTTTTCCAACAAGGGAAGGGACGTTGCCCACGTTTACGTGCTGGTCATTGAATGAGTTATTTCCCTTGCATCTGCGTTCTGGGCTTTTTTTCTGCAGTCTAGCTTCACACCAGAAAGACACATACACAAATACATGAACCTACAGGCTGACTGAATATAGCCAGTACGCAGTAGCCGGTGGCATTATTGTAACAGTAATGGACCTGGAGCCCACAATGCATTCCCCTGTCACATCTGTCTCACGTGATTGTCAGTCTCCCCTGACTGTTTCAAAGGCTACAGACCACAGTGACTAATAGCTGCCCGGGGCATGTAGTAAGAACTACGCTAAGCATAGCAGAAAATTTTGCCCCTTTAAAGTTTGTATGCAGAGTAAAAAATGACAATCTGCGACTTTCTGCTGGATTTGTAAATACGTTTCATGCCAGATAATAGAAAAATTAGGGGGAAATGAGCCTGGCTTGTGGACTATTTGTATTCATGCGCGGCTGGCACAAGAGCTAGCAGACGACAGAGTAATGATGGGGTATGTGGTCGCTGCTAACACTGCAAACAACCGGAGTATTGGAATTTGTTGAAATTTACTCTACACGTGAATCCTTGGCTGCTGGATTTTTGTGATTTTGGGGTGAATTTTAAAGCATTTCTAGGGTGCCATACGCAACGGTATGTTTAATCGGAATATACGGCGTTTTCTTGAAACTGATTTGCATCTGTGACGGTCCTGTAGCCTGGAGCAGCCGACAAGGGAAACATGGCGGACCGGCATCGTTTACGGACGACTGAGTTTGCCTGATTTTCAGCAACGACCATCAAAAGTCAGTGTGTTTCATTGGGAGCTCTGCTAATCTCTATTTCGAGAGCACAGGTGGGGCCAAATATTGTGCTGGCTCTGTCACCGTTGCCCCGTCTTTGATATCACCCGTATGTGGTGGAAAAGGACGTTAAACTCACAAACACCCACCCACCCACCCTCGAGAGCACAGGCGCAGTCACAACGGCAACTGTTCCAAAACAGGTCTTCCTGTATAAAACTGACCCACAAAATGGTAGCGTTAGTATCGTTAAGTGAAAGACCTTTGCTTACGTAGGTTGAATTTTCTTCTGCATCCGTCACTGTGCGCTAATTTTTGTCACGCCGTGTAGTTAGAAATCATTTACTGTGTGTTCCTTCTGCATCAGTCATTGTGCGCTAATTTTTGTTACCTGTAGTTAGAAATCATTTACTGTGTGTTCCTTCTGCATCAGTCATTGTGCGCTAATTTTTGTTACATATAGTTAGAAATCATTGTGTTCTTTCTGCATCAGTCATTGTGCGCTAATTTTTGTTACCTGTAGTTAGAAATCATTTACTGTGTGTTCCTTCTGCATCAGTCAGTCACTGTGCGCTATTTTTTGTTACATGTAGCTAGAAATCATTTACTGTGTGTTCCTTCTGCATCAGTCAGTCACTGTGCGCTAATTTTTGTTATATGTAGTTAGAAATCATTTACTGTGTGTTCGTTCTGCATCAGTCATTCTGCACTAATTTTTGTTACATGTAGTTAGAATTCATTTACTGTGTGTTCCTCAGTTCTGCTTCAGTCATTGTGCGCAGTTTCTACATATACTGATATAGTTCAAGTAGTAATCATTTACTGTGTGTTCCTTCTGCTTCAGTCATTGCGCGCAATTTGTTACATCAGTATAGTTAGAAATCATTTACTGTACACACACACACACACACACACACACACACAGGCACGCACGCAGGCACGCACGCACACACACACACACACACACACACACACAGACGCACGCAGGCACGCACGCGCACACACACACACACACACACACACACACACATGTGGGAAACCAGTCTCTTTTCAGCTGATTTTATTCCTTACACCACACTGACTTTGAAAAGGAAACTGTCAGTAACACGACAACGATCCCGCTTGCTGGTTCGACTGAGAGGCGAAGGCGGGTGTTGGGTGTTTGGGGGTTTAACGTCCTTTTCCACCACATAGGGTGATATCAAAGACGGGGCAACGATGAAAAAGCCAGCACAAATATTTGGCCCCAGCCGGAATCGAACTCACGACCCCGGCGAGCATTAGAAGTCCAACGCTCTACCATTCGACCACCCCGGCTCCCCGAGAGGCGATGGCGTAAAACCACATGCAGTCTCATCCCCCACAGCGGTGCCATGCAACAGTCCTTAAGATGTGCAACCTCCGCCCCCCCCCCCCCCGCACCCCCCCTTCCCGCCACACAATCGAGCCTCTCTGCCTCCACTCACGTCGTCATTACGTGGGCCGTCCGGTGGACGTCCGGGAACTGCACTCCGTTGCTGAAATGGCAGGGACGCAGGTTTGAGTTGGGTTGTCGAAAACTTTGTTGTCTTGACATTCCTCCTCTCTGTGACTGTGCCCTTCGGGATCGAGAGAGCAGTAGATGTAAAATCCTGGACGTTTCGGGTCACACACGTAAGTGCCTGGAGTTGCGCTGGCACATAACTCTTCGTTCGCGTCGCTCTGGGGGTCGGAATCGGATCTGTAGATCGCCTCTCCGGCGCCGATGGGATGGCAGCCCACAGTGGACAAGAACAGGAGGCAGGCGCCCACTGATAGCAGGACTACGACCAAAAACAAACGTCTGGCTCATTAACATATTTTGCTCTCTCTCTCACACACACACACACACACGCACACACACACACACACACACACACACACACACACACACACATGTGATGAAAATGCCCTGGACTTTGTTAATTTTTAGCAACTGTGCTTTTAGGCTATCACTATCAGCCAGGGAGAGCGCTAGCACTGACAGCGATAAGATCGCACACCTGGCGTTCTTGGGTTTTCCCCAGCGCTGTACAGCGATCCCGGCCGCGGCCAGTGCTTAACGAGAGTAGTGTCCCTTGCTCTCGGGTCAGCAGGTCAAGGCGGTGATTACCTCCCTTGTTTTTACTTTTAGGAAGTTGTTGTTTATGTTGTACATGTAATTCTAGTGGCTAGAGAGCAACTATCTGGTTTATTTTTATAGGAGAATGTCGAGTAAGATATCTCGGAACTATGGAAGGAAAGGTTTAAGGTTTTCAAAGCAGAATGGGGTAAAATATTCCCTAGTCTTTTTAAGTATTCTGACTCTACCTATTTCTGAACGAGTTTGGTATCAGTTGGGGAAAATTTCTAAGTTCAGAAATTGGAGGTAAGTGTACCACACACCTTACCGAATCTATGCTCTCGCATAGGCGCCAAGGGGGCACGGAAAACTTTCACTCTCTCGAGTGGAGGCTGAGTACTGTTCCCGGGCTGATGCTATCCGATAGTATACGGCAATGGCATCACTTATAGCCCAATCCAGGGATCTCTCTACACTTTGGACTCAGGACTTCGCTTTGGACTTGAGACTTGTCTCTAATTTCGGGCCAGAGGAAAACCCTACTCTCTCGAGTGGGGCAGAGTACTAAACCCCAGTTGGATACTTGTCTTTTGACCATTGCTCTTTTGGATCTTAGGTAGGTACTGGATGGGTTGTCTTGACTGTGGTGTTCCGTTCGTCCGGAAAGTATTCCCCCTGCACTATGGAAGAAATCCACCGACTTCGGTCGAATTTGTCGTACTGTTTATTTTGTGTTTCTTTTGCTTTCTCCTGCCTCTTTCGTCCACAGAGGGTGCCAGGGTTGGAGCGGAGTGTAGGCTCTGTACACTCCGCAGCACTTGCGGTTACTGGCACCATCCCATTGTCCCTTACCCGCATTTGGAAATAGTAATTCCATGCGTCCAGAGTCTTTACCACTCTACTAACTTTGTGTTTAGATGTGATCCCTCACCCCTAATCTCTTCAAACTCTTGGCTATCCCTTCCCCACCCCTTGTGTTGAGCGTTACGCACTGGCAACTAACACTGCCCAGGAGTTTTCTCCCAGGCGGGACTTGTGGCCTCTAAAGATGCGTTAAATGTGCTCTTGTGTTGTCTGTCGCTAGGCTCTGTGTTGGGGCGGGGTCAGGTAGGGATAGTGCTGGTTGTAGGTAGGATGGTCGTGTTTTGGTAGGTGATAGGTTTTACGAACAGGTTAGCTGCAACCGGGTTTCGTCCTAGTTGCACAGGTTTACACCCTTTTTTTTTAGATGCGTAGGAGTTAGAACGCGGAGGCAGGAGGTTTAATTGTTTCTGTTTCTTGTTAGTAGTCCTTATTTTGGTGTGTTATTGTTTTGCCAATTGCTCTTACTGTTTACCATACTATTTTCTTTACTCATGAACAGTGAACAATATATTTTTGTTCAAACGGCCCCATGTTCCTGTTTATAGTATTTGCCCTGCTTTGTTGATTAAAACTTTATCTCTTTATTCTGGGAAGTTTGTTTAGTTTTGTTATTTCGTGTGTGTTGTGTTGGTGTCTACCGCCGTCCTGACAAACAGCTTCAGACACCAGCATAGCGGACCTAGCACGCGACAACATCAAACCTAATTCATAGAGTTATAGCAGGCGGCACTACACACACACACACACATGTATATCTATATATATGAGATTTGTGCTTTGTACGTCACTGTCTGTCTTTCTGTCTGTGAGAGAGCCTCTCTCTCTCTCTCTCTCTCTCTCTCTCACACACACACACACACACACACACACACATGTGCACACACCCGGCACACACACAGATCTGTCATTCACCCGTGACTGCTGCTGAGCTGAAGGAACAGGTAAGTTTTAAAATAGGTTTTGAAGCTGGGTGCTGAGTCGGTATGCCTGACGTTTTTTTGGAATAATGTTCCATAGTGTGGGTCCTTCGTGCAAAAATGATGTGTTTATGTCATCTTATTAAAAGCAAAGTCCACATGAAAGGATAAAAAGTGACCTGTAGCACCACTGAAAACGAGGTAGACCATGTATCATCTTATAGCAAGGGGAATGGTGTGTGTCTCTGTGTGCGTGTGGGGGGGGGGGGGATGTGACTTAATTCAAAGGTCAAACACACAAAGAAACAAACACACAACAACAAGGATTTAAATGATAAAAGACAAAATGACTCGGGAAAACACTCACTCTCCAGACAGCTGACAAATGAATTCAAACATGCGTTCGCGCTAATTAACATACCGGCCACAAAAGAAATTGTCAACAACTGAGGAAGCTGTCATGAGTGTTTGAGAGAGAAAAATA
>JACVVK020000007.1:2987500-3012500 GCA_018292915.2 Batillaria attramentaria | reverse complement strand
TTTCCGACCTTGACCGTGCGCCGTGGAATTCCCCCGTGACCCAGGTAGGCCTATTGTGTGCGTGCACAACCCTTACCAACCGGGCAATTTGATTTTTTTGTTGTTGTTGTTCAAGAGGTCTTCCTCAGATGTTTCCTAATCGTGTTTGGTATGGTTTGAAAGATAATTATAACACTTTCATGAAAAAATGTTTTGACTGAAAAATTGGGCATAGCGGCCATAGCGAAAGCGGAGATAACATGGGTTGTGTGGGTGCTTGGTAACAGCGTCCTCACGCGTCAGCGCCCGGGGCCTATATGTGTGTGGTTGGCAACGGGATGCAAAGGCTCTGCAGAAATGCTGAATGCATGCTCGTGGAAAAGTTAATTACAGCGACTGTGCTCGGTTCCTATGCATGCAGCTCTGTCACAAATTCACATATTTCATCATCTCTATAACCACCAAAAAGAAAAGAAAAAACTCGAGGTCAGTCTGCCGCTGTCTATTTCACGTCTTCTGGTAGAGCGTCCGTCGCATACTCTCCGCTCATCCAGTGAGAAGCTTCTCAAATTCCTGAAAGAAAATTTAAATCTTTTGGCACCGGCCCCCGTAGTGTAGTGGTTAGCACTTCGGACAGTGGACCGGGAGACTCGGCCGGGTCAGAGTCCCAGCCGAGGCAAGCGGGATTTTTCCTACCTAGGTCGGCTCCTACCCAGAGCGGGTGTGCTATGGGCCCAGTGGGGAGGCTGTTGCCACACAGCCGAGTTTCACCCACTATTGACTTCACGGGTGTCACTTTGGCGGTGCTTCCATTGGTATGACACGTCTTATGATGTGGATGATTACCCGGCCGGCACCGCAGGTGCCGTAGTTCCCGGGCCTGGTTAATGCCGGGATATTTATGACAGGAAGCGAGGAATGCGGCCCTGTCCCGCAGTCCCAAACCACACGGACCTCCATAGCATCATCTTACCATCATCCTCATCTCCATCATCATGCATAATAAAAATTATCCCAGCTTCCGAGCCCTCCGTGGATTCTACCCATTATCTGGGAGGAACACCACTGGAGCTGGCAAAAGAGTTGGGGCAGCAAAAACAAAAACAAAAAAAATTGGCGAACGCTGTTTCCGGTCGGTTTACCACCCCAACAGTCTGGAACTCACTGCCTGCTGGCGTGGGACAGCAACCAACTCTGTCATATTTCAGAGCTTACCCAACTCATCTGTTTCAACTTGCTTTCTACTGATTCACGTGACTGTGGTACCTGCTGTTTTAGGATGTGTTCCATATTCGTGTGAGTGATAAATGAGGGGGAGAGGAGGAGGGGGGGGTGTTTTTAGCTTTCGGAGTCGCTGGAAACTTTGAAATCGACTTGAATGACTGTGAACAGCTGCATAGTTCAAACCAAGCCAAATCAACCACGACTCAACAAAAACACTATTTGCGGCTGGATGTAATCTAGCCAAGATGATTTTGATCGTGACAGTTCTAATGCAAAGGGAGTTTTTTTTTCTGAAACTGAACACAGGAAATACAGACTGTTGTGGATAATGTTTAGTCACTTGGAAGTGAAGACGTATCGTAAGTGGCGACTCAGTGTAAAACACACTTTGCTTCGAATTTCACACTGGAATATCTTTTATTTTTTCAGGAAATACTCGACATAGCATACGACTACACGCGCCGTATGGAGGCGGTTGTCTCATACGTCCACAATCCCAACACTGAAAAATCTATCAACACATCCAGATCAGTCATGGACTTCGACAAGGTATGTGTTAAAGTAGAGCCAGAATGGCCGAATGGTAGAGCGTTGGACTTTCAGTGCTCGGGTCGTGAGTTCGAATGCCGGCTGGGGTCAAATAATTATTTGTGCTGGCCTTTATTTCTCGTTGCTCCGTCTTTGATATCACCCATACGTGGTGGAAAAGGGCGTTAAACTCCTAAGCACCCACACGCCCACCCGTATGTGTTAAAACGCTGACGTTGACAGGACAGTTTCCGCTGCGCGAAGACGCAGCTGGCTCAAGATTTTATTGTCCTTGTTCCCCTTTTAGGGTATGCTATAAAAACTAATAAAAACCAAGATTACATGTAGGCAAGAAGATACTGAGTCAAGTTCAACAAAAGCCGTGTGTACAACACACAGGAAAGCGCAACCACGCCTTAAACCTATGGTAATCTAATGAGCAACATCATTCACACACACACACACACACACACACACACACACACACACACACAGAGTAATGATACACAAACAAACTATGGATAAACCCTGTGTGTGTGTGTGTGTGTGTGTGTGTGTGTGTGTGTGTGTGTGTGTGTGTGTGTGTGTGTGTGTGTGTGTGTTGTATAATTACGACAGCGAAAGATCTACAGCATCCCTGCAGATGACCCATCAAAATGCTACGTATTACCCAACCCATATTCCTTGGTGCGCTGTATTCCGGGTAAGCATTCGCTATGAGCGTCATAACGGGGTTCAAAATAAGTAAAATCCACATAGACCCCCCCTCCACACACACACACACACACACCACCACCACCACCACCACACCACCACGCCCCCACCACCACCAACACCGGCGCTTGTGCCTGTCGATTTAATAGCTGTGCGTACTGCGTAGTCACCTGTTTAGACAGGCAGTTTAATGTCTGACATAATTTTTCACCTTGGTAACGGGATTCAAGTAAAGCCTGTAAGGTAAAGTAAAATAGGATAAGATAAAACACGATAAGATAACTGAGAAAAGACAAGACACGATAAGATCAGATCAGATCAGATGAGATAACTTGAAGATGAGACAAGACAAAATAAGACAAGATATTATGATAAGACAAGATAAGATGACAGAACCTGTTTCCTTGGCAGACAACACAGTAGTTGCGTTACGTTAGATATACTACACTACAGTGCGTTCAGTTAACGTAACGCAGCAAAGGACGCGGCAAAACAACGTAACACTGATAACGTTGCCGGCTTTTGCCGTATGCTTTGGAGGGGAATTGTTCACTTGGGCTTTCTGTTGTAATTATATTATCATCGTGGTTTTATCTCACGACGCACGTACTAAGTATTCGACCCATATACCCCTTTTGACGCGAGTGGTGTTTGTGCAGACGATGCTCAGTACCTGGGTTCCACGTATCTCGGACCGGTCTCCGCTTTGCCGTACGACGGATGGCGATTCAAGATGACTAACTCTGACGTGATGGTCACTATTGCAATGTCCACCACGGGTTGTGTGCCCCTTGTTGAGGGTGTGTCCAGTGGTTAGTACAATGTTTAGGTTTTGTTTTTGTTTTTTTCTTTCTTTCTTGTACATGTACTGAATTGTTCTCTTTCGTGTGTTGTGTTTGTACAAATTAGGCGGCCTTTTTTTTTTTACTGACCTTAAAAAACGGATATTCCTCTTTCAGCCTGCTGAGCATTCATTAATTAAAACAAAGTAAAAACTGTTGCACAATAACATAAAACAATACTAAAATTGGTCAGCCTAAGACCCTAAAAGAAGAAGATAAAACATAACATTAAAAAATTCATCTTCACACCTCACACCACACATCCTCTCTCTCTCTCTCTCTCTCTCTCTCTCTCTCTCTCTCTCTTTACATATATCTCCCCAGGTGGTTGTAGCGTTGTCGACTATTTCATAGCCTCAAGCGACATGAAGAGCATGTGTCAGTCTATGCGTGTTGTGTCTCGCATTGAATCTAAACACATGCCAGTCGAGTTGTGTGTCAGTTACGGCCACGGAGCACGTGCGGCAGGGGAGAGAGTCATACCCAAACGTTACGTTTGTGAGAAGTTTGTGTGGAAGGAGGAGAAGAAAGAGGTATTTATGCGCAGCATCAATTCGGTAGAAGTAAAAGCGTTGTTCGCAGAGGCGTGCTCTGTGGCCGGCACGGACATCAACGCGGCTTTGGCTCTGTTTAACGAAGGCTTGCGTCTTGCGGGCCAGTGTATGTACACGAAAGTGTACGTAAGCGGTGAGAGGAGGCAATCGTGGTTTGATCAGCAGTGCAGAGAATATAGAAAGAAGCTACGCCATAATCTCAGGGTGTACCGGAAAAGAAACGGGGTAGAGGAAAGGTTTATATATGTTGAAAGCAGAAGAGAGTATAAGCGTCTGATTAAAGAAAAAAAAGCAGCTTTCAGGAAGCATGTCATCGACATTTTACATATCTCCCAGGGCGATGCTAAATTGTTCTGGGGCACCGTGAAAACTTTTTTGCGAAAAAATGCTCCTTGCAATACTATATCTGTTGATGAGTGGTTTCAGCATTTCAAGGGTGTTTTTAATGAAAATAGAGATAGCCATGCCGTCGAAGCAGACTGCATTGACTTGCGGGAAACTGATGTACATCAGACAGAGGACGTTGTGAATGAGACACTAGATGGTATTATTACGACTGGGGAAGTACGGGCCGCCATCAATGCTTTGAAAGGGGGAAAGGCGCCTGGTCCAGATAAACTTATTGGTGAATTCTTTAAGCATTCGTCACACGTCATTATCAAATTCCTAACAGAATACTTTAATATTCTATTCGACTCTGGTCAGTTCCCTGATGAATGGACAGAGGCGATCATTCAACCGTTGCATAAAAAGGGAGACATCAACTTACCTGATAACTATAGGGGTATTTCCTTGCTGAATATAAGTGGTAAATTATACAGCTATATTCTGAACAGAAGACTTAGCACATGGGTTGAAGAGAATCAGGTTATTCACGATGTACAGGCGGGTTATAGGAGAAATTACAGTACAGTCGACCATATCTTCACACTGTCTTCTTTGGTACAAAAACAACTACTTAATCACAAGAAGTTATATGTCGCTTTTATCGACTTTCGTAGAGCTTACGATTCTATCAAAAGGGAAAAACTGTGGGAAATTTTGCAAAATAGTATTGGGATCCGGGGGAAAATGCTTTCAGCGCTGCAGGCCATGTACAGGGTAGTGAGAGCCAGGGTAAGAGTGGAAGGAGACCTGACTGATTCTTTTCAGTGCCCGCGCGGGCTCAAGCAAGGAGAAACCTGTAGTTCTGTAATTTTTTCGTTGTTCATCAACGAATTAGCGACCGACATTATTGCTAGTGGGAAACACGGGGTACAGCTTAGTCCTGATGTTTTAGTTATCATGATATTGTTGTTTGCGGACGACGTGGCGCTGACCGCAGATTCCCCCGGTGGCCTCCAAACACAGCTCAGTATTTTATACAATACTGCTCAGCGCCTAGATCTGCAAGTTAATTTAGAAAAGTCAAATATTGTGGTGTTTAGAAATGGAGGCTATCTTTCACGTCACGAAAGCTGGGTATTTGGTAATGACACTATGAATGTTGTAAACATGTATAAGTATTTAGGTATTTGTCTTTCAACACGTTTGTCCTTTTCTCATGCACTTGTGGATATAGCAAACCGGGCAAGGAAAGGTGTAATAGGTATATTGAGGGTTTTATGGGCGGTCGGAGAGCGTTCTCCCTCCGTCTTCTTTAAACTGTTTGATGCACAAATTGTGCCAATGTTGACTTACGGTGCCGAGGTGTGGGGCCCCGGGGCCGATCTTTATCCTGTTGAGGCTGTGCATTTGTTTGCACTTAAACGTTTTTTGAATGTCAGTATGAGGACACCTAATGCACTTGTATACGGGGAAACAGGAAGGTATCCGCTCAGTGTAATTGTGTACGTTCGATGTATCCGATACTGGTTAAAAATCGTACAGATGCCTCCTGAGCGGATCCCATGTAAAGCATACGTCATGTTGTTGAATTATCATAACAACAATAAACGCACCTGGGCGTCTTATGTCTGTTACCTGTTGTATAGATATGGGTTCGGATACGTGTGGGAGAGCCAGGGTGTTGGTGCAGTAAATCAATTCCTACGTGTATTTAAACAGAGGCTTATAGATTGTTGGAAACAGGACTGGCACGCGAGTATTTCAGCAAAGGCGCATCTGCAGCCTACGGAAGATCGTTTCCGATTTTATAGCTCCTTTAAGTCGTCAGTGGATTTAAGTCCCTACCTTGTCGATGTGAAACATGTTCAAGTCAGAAAGGCGCTGACACGTCTACGCCTGGGAGTGTCTTGTTTAAAAACACATCGCCTTCGTTTTCAGAGAAGATCGACTAGTGACGACAAAAGTATGTTTTTCTGTTCATTTTGTCCGGGTGTCGAGGAAACAGAATTACATTTTATCCTGGTCTGCCCTAAGTACTCCAAGCTGAGAGAAAAGTATATTGCAAAGAAGTACACCAGGTCACCGAACTTATTTTGCTTGGCTTTGTTGCTCTCCAGCATTAATAGTACTGTAATGTTGAATGTGGCAAAGTTTGTACATGAAGCATTTTTGTTGAGGAACGCTTAGCAGTCCATGTCGTCTTCCACGCGGCTCGTTTTTACAAAATATTACTATATGTTTCTTGTTGCATGTTTATTTAAACTTTGATGCGTTGGCGCACATGTAGCCCTTGATATGGGCCAATGGCCTGATCAATAAAGGTCGAGTCGAATCAATAAAGGTCGAGTCTCTCTCTCTCTCTCTCTCTCTCTCAGCCTCCCTCCTCCCCCCCCCCCACTACTCCCCCCACCCCCCTCGGCTCTCTCTCTCTCCTTCTCTCGAGTCTGTTACACTATCATAGTGATTCTTTGTTGCTTTTGTTGTTGTTGTTTGGCCAGGAACTGAAAACAAGACGTACCTGTTCACCGCCTTCCAACCAGGCATCAAGAATCCAGAGTGGTTCGACCTCCCGGCCAGCTGTGCCAGTGAACACTGAATATCGAGCTACGTCGCCAAGTTCGAAAGGCGCTGTATGGCACTAACTTCGGCCGTCCTCTTCCCACGATCTGACTTGCTAGTCAGTCATTGTAACAGACCCGTATTTAGCATGCGCACTGCAGGCGATAATCTTTCTTTCTATAAAGGGCAGCCGGGACGGTCGAATGATAGAGCGTTGGACTTTCAAATTCGATGCTTGGGTCGTGAGTTCGAATCCCGGCTGGAACCAGATAATTTTTTCCCCTTTTTTCCGTTGCAACGTCTTTGATATCATCCATATAGGTGGTGGCAAAGGACGTTAATCCAGGTATCTACCGTTATTGCCTTCTTTAAAACGGTAAAGGATATAACGGTAGCCGATACCTGGACTGACGTTAAAGGCCGCGTGCATTTAGGACAGTTTGCCAGCCAAACCGTAATGTGATGGGAGACCCTCGCCTACCGACCGCATGTGCAGCACGCAGATCTTCCCTCCAAATGCCCGCGTCCTTTAACTCTTTGACGACGGAGCGCAATTTCTGACACACGATTTCCTATAGGAAATCGTGTGTCAGAAATTGCGCTCCGTCGTCAAAGAGTTAAACTCCCGAACACCAAACCACCCACTTTCTTCTTTAAAATCAACTTTCGCCGGACGGCTTGGGTTAAAAAAAAATTTTAAAAATATATACCCACACTCTTAATCACTTGCTCATGTCTACTGAATTCCTACACATTCAATATATCCGCTTTTGAAAAAGTGCTTGTTGATTTTGAAATAAACGAACAAATGAAATAAACAAAGGGCAAAGTTGGACGGACTTTTGTGAAAATAGACTTGTTAAAAATAAGGAAGAGTGAATATATCTGCAACGTAGGTACACCTTGGAAGGTCAGAGTGAATTATACATCTCTCTCTCTCTCTCTCTCTCTCTCCCTCTCCCTCTCTGGAGCTCCCTCTCTGGAGTTCCCTCTCTGGAGCTCTCTCTCTCTCTGGAGCTCTTTACCACTGAGTATCCAAAACGTTTCTAAATTCACAAATTTCAAACAAATCCTACACGACACGCTCATCTGACACTGACCATATATATATATAACACATGTTTTTTGCATTTTAGCGATGGCTATGAAGGTCTTGCATGGCATAAGGCCAATATTACCAGAACATGCCACGTATGGTTTGTTTGTTTGTTTATTTTCTCTCTCCTTCATTTCCTGTATATAGTTTGTAGTTGTTTGATTTGTTTTGTTGGTTTTATTGTTGTTGTTGTTTTTTCTACCCTTGAATGTAGAATAGCAGGACAGCCTGTAAGATAGGCAGCAATGCCTAAATGCTCTATCCTGAATTTAAAAAAAAAAATCATCATCATCATCATCATCATCATCATCATCCTCTCTCTCTCTCTCTCTCTCTTTCAAGAGTATGTTGATACGATCGTACAAGATACATCAGGCGCTACTAGTCGCATTGAGTTTTATTTGAAGAAATGCGCCCTAGAAATACCATTTATTATTATTATTATTATTATTATTATCAGTCTCAGTCTTAGTCTTTCTGCTCTCCGGTTATTCCTTGAGTCAGAATCTATTGAACGGGTATCCAGACACAGCGTTTGCTAGGTGTCCTCGCGGACGATCAGTTCAAGTGGGAGCCGCATGTTGGTAGCTTGTGCAAGACATTATCAAAGAACCTATTCTTTGCTTTCCAAATTACGGCACATTGTGGATGCACGTAGTCTAAAGCTTTTCTTTTTTTTTTACTCATGTCAAGAGCCACTGTGATTGTGTGTCATATACCTGGGATGGGTACAGTGAAACACATTTGAAAAAAAGTCAATTCTCTCCATCGTTGAGCTGTGAAACTCAAAGAGCCTCTTTCTACCGATGAAAATTTTAACCTCATGAATTTTCTCGCGCTCAGTAAACATCACCGCTTATCATGAATACAAATCTAATCATGCAAAAACAATTTCAAAGCTAATGCCCCACACTGTGTACAAAGACTGTTTGCTCTTAGCTCACGACAAGAGTCTTCAGCGAGGAATGGTTCGTACCGTCTACCTCTTCCTAGAATTGACCTGTTCAAAACAAGTTTGTCACTTCAATTCTTAGAGAAAGTTGTGGAACTCTCTGCCACATAGTTTTTCATCCACTTTAAAGATCTGCGATCTCAGCAAAAAGCCGCAAACATTGTGTTTTTTTCTTAAACTGCGACTCCTTCGACTGTGCATAATCCAGGCAACTCTGTCACAGTCGCAGAGTTTTCAGCGCCTCGGAGACCCTTATAAAACCAGAGCACGAGTTTTCCGTGACATCATTGTGCTTTTGGTCAGTAAGCCAGACACATTGCTGCAGCGTCTAGCGGGTGTGGTTTGTTTTTGGTTTTTTTCACTCGATAAAGACATTTTTAACGTTGTTTTGGCAAATCTCCCTTTTTACAAGCATACACAATACAATACAGTACACTACACATCACAATACAGTACTATATGTAAAAAGGAAAGGAAAGAAAGAAAACAACAACAACAAAAACAAACGTATCCAATACATCCCTAAGTAGGTCATGAAGATATAAGTAAATAAATAGAGGAAGAAACACATACACAATAACAGGGAACACGGTAACTATCCAAAGCTGGGCAAAGGGAAGGAGACACATACATATACATAGGACAGCAGAGAGTAGAGGCAGATAATTATAAGAAAGGGGGAGAGACAGACCGAGTATAGGAGTGAGAGAAAGGAAATCTATTTATTGAATAGTGGTGCATACTGCGCCCATTCATTCACTGCCTTCAACATTTTTTTTTCACTGAAATTCATGCACTGATGCTCTCTTCCTTGATTTACAGAAGCATCCAAGAATTTGTTCGACCGCTCGTGCAAAGTGTAAACAATTTTCGACCGCTCGTGCAAAGTGTAAACAATTTTCGACCGCTCGTGCAAAGTGTAAACAATTTTCGACCGCTTGTGCAAAGTGAAAACAATTTTCGACCGCTCGTGCAAAGTGTAAACAATTTTCGACCGCTCGTGCAAAGTGTAAACAATTTTCTATCGCATTAAGAGCTGTACTTATCATCAAAATGAGTGTTTCGAGCACACAGGCGCACTCACGAGCGAAACAGTTCCAAAATATAAAATGGCTTAGCAAAGATGACATCAACTCGTTCAGCAAAAGCGGCCATAATTATACATATAGCTGTCTGACTTATCTGCCTCTGACATATTGAACTGACAGTCAGTTGAAGGGCCAGAACTCTTCAGGATAAAGCCACAGATGTAAATGATTTACATTTCTTTAATGTCTACCGATGTCCTGGACCGGATGTCATTACGCTATGTGCACATCTATTTTCTTGCGGAATACAGATTTTTGTGTGTGTGTGTGTGTGTGTGTGTGTGTGTGTGTGTGTGTGTGTGTGTGTGTGTGTGTGTGTGTGTGTGTGTGTGTGTGTGTGTGTGTGTGTCTGTCTGTCTGTCTGTCTGTCTGTGTGTGTCTGTGTGTGTTTGTTTCGTTCTGTGGAGAAGAAAACAAGTTTCAGTGAATGTCCCAAGTATACAGATCATGGATCGAAACGCAACAATCAACAAACTTGCCTGTCAGTATAAACATACAGATCTACTTCTTCACGGCAACACTGACCTCCCATTGTCAGTTAACGTACATATTTCACACAGTTCTAGAGTTTATCACACTTTCGGCACGTTTTTCTAAATAAATACTCCTATGATCGACTGTAGCAGCTGACCGCCTTTGATATGAAAATGCTCACCGACAAACTGAGACCTACCCCCCCCCCCCTCTCTCTCTCTCTCTCTCTCTCTCTCTCTCTCTCTCTCTCTCTCTCTCATAATTCGTGAACCGCCGTTGCAAAGGTTGCTTTAATTGAGCGGTATGTCATAAGCACGTCTTGTTTATGCTCAAATTGTTTTTCTGTACTTTCACCAGTGCAACAAAAATAAATCAGTTCAAGTTAAACCAAAACAAGTTTATCTTTTGGAAATCCGGCCAGTTCAGTCCTGTGTTTATTATTTACAGTGATACTCCTTCACTGTCAGGCGGTACATCAGTGGACGTATGACGGTCGAATGAACCTTGCGTGCTTTCAACTTACAAACACTAAACTCTTAGCAACAGAATACTTTACAAAGTACGAAAACTGACCGTGTGTGAAAGAAGTGCTAGCCAAGCGCCGCCTGGTGGGAAAGACGGGTAGGCGATGTTATCGTGTAAGCGATCGTCATGGTACAACGCCACGGCGGCCGTATGCAAAATCCCATTCACCATACACCCCTCCCTCCTCACTCCACTCTCCCCTCCCACCCCACCCCACCCCCATCCCCCCACCCCCCACCCCTCCCCATCGGCAGCCCCACCACCCGTCTAGGCTTCGGGTCTGTCTAGACTGTCGGGTCTAGACAATGGGGAAATGCGCATGCCCCTACTGTAATAATAAACTTTGACTAATCGATTCGTTGCACGGTCACAGTGTCACGATATCTCGCGGCAGGCCACCTACACTGCTCGACGTACATAAAAGTTCTGCATAAGGAAGCCGCAGCTTAGACAGGCGATGTAAAAACCTGTATATAATTTGAGACACACAGCAAAGTCGTGTGAGTGAAGCGAGTATGGCGGTTTTGGGTTTTTGTTGTTGTCAGTTGTTGTTGTTTTTCGTTTTCACACGGCCTTACTACCGTACTATCATCAGTTATAGCCGTTGGATGTTCAGATAAATGTTCAATGTGTTGAATTGATTCTCGGTTTTTTTAACTAAACAAAATTCCATATCACTAGCGACACTTGTTAGGCTGGCTTTCTTCAAAATCTACCTACACCTGTACATGGTGAAATCTGAAATCTGAACAGAACACAACAGATTGTAAAATACAAATTCTTTTTACTGAATAGTACTTGAATGATTCTAATTCGCCGGTTAGTCTTTTAAGTTTGATATTCAATATCCATACATTTTCACAGTAGTCGTGATTCCATGATGGCTGACAAATGATACCTCTTACGTCATGTGTTTTAATATAGATCTTATCAAACCGTTTACATTACAACACTGATCGCGGACAGATCGACAAAGCAATATCTTTCACTAAGCCAGCTAAGCACGGGTAGCCTTTTGAAATGTACTCCGTTGTGCTGACATAATGTTAGTGACTCATCAAGTTGCAATCCGTCCGCGTATTCAGAAACTGTGCCGCCGGCTTTTCCGGGAACTAATATATATGTACCCATGACTACGACCTTTCCCGAACTATTTCCTCGAACAATGTCATTTCAGTGCTGTATCGTAGTAGAAGTACAGGCTGTTTAATTCAATACAGAGGAACTCGAACTCAGTGGTACAACCACGACAAGAAAAGTTGTCTCGTTTTTTTGCCCCCCCCCCCCACCCCACCACACACACACACATTATAACAACTACAAACTTCAAACAAACTACAAACTGCATCTAAAAGAGCATGAAAAATACTTTTAGACTGTACAAGTTTTAGATCTCATCAATATACAGGGAATTTTCTATCGCCGATCAAAGAGCCGAAAGACCGAAAGACAAAATACACCCGAATGCAATTGCTCCCCCCCCCCCCCCCCCCCAATATCCACCCTATAATGCTTTCTCGCACCCCGAGTATAAGTAGCCGCGAACCACGCTTCGCCGACAGTCTCTATCCCAGCCCTGCCGCGCGTGCACTGGACTCTGCGTTTTGCTCTGTGCTCTGCCGGCTGCCTGTTCTGCTGTTCTCCTACGAATAAACTAATGTCATAGCGACCTCCCTGTTTTGTCTCCTTGTATGCATGAACCGGACCCCTGGCACCCGGTTACAGATAAAAGAAGTCCATATCGCTGCTATACATTTCAGCACGGTCCTGGAAATCTGAGAAAACGCTGTGCTTCCTATTCCTATTGATCATAATGTTTCAGTGTCACGGCCGGCGGCACTGACATGACGTGACACCCCAGAAATGCATCACTGAGACCTCCCCCCCCCCCCCCCCCGCTGCCCCCTCCACTGTCCGCATCCACAGGCTCATGTCAGTGTAGAGAAATAGTCCGATAAAGAAGAAAAATTGCAAGGAATTAAATGCAAAAGTAATGAAAATTGGTACACTGGTCGGGGAGCATACGCTTGATATATGTTGCAAAAAGTAGAAAAAAGTAATGATCGGAAGATGCATTAAACTTCTATTAAAGTTTGGTAAAATACAACATTACTGGTATTCTGGCATCGTTGGCCTACCATCCAAACCGGACAGCGAATTCCGGTAATTAGAGCCCCGCAACAGGTGGTTTACATCATCTACTCTATGGGCGAGCGGAAAATGGTCAGTGATGCTGAGGCTGTGGAATGGCAGAAACACAAGCGACTTTCGGAGAGCTGTTTCGCACCGATTTTTAGATTCAGCAAACGTTTTTGTTCTGTCTGTACTGATACTGTGTTCCTTGCTTTATGTAGCTGATGATGGCTCGTAGTTAGTGCCGGTGTGAGCCGCGAATGGCGAAGAATCACGAGTGGTCATCACTGCGGTGAAGCGGCCGGTTCCAGTCAGTGCTACTCAGAGTCGGATCATGCATCTCTGTTTAAGTGATTAAAATGTTGCTAGTGGCTCTGTTGCACTAGAAATCTGCTTTAATCGCCTTGAGTGTGTCTTAAATACTCAGCAGATTGAAAAAGCAAAGGAAAAAAAATGACGTTATTCAGATGTAAAGGTTCAGTTTCCCAGCAAAGCAAACGATACAGAAATAAGTATGGAAGCCCGAAATGGTCAAAACTGTAAAACGTGTTGTGTATGTTCTTAGACGGGGCTGTTTTTCAGACTCTTTCTGTTAACTTGTCAGAGGCCCAAGATCATGAAATCTGCATATTATGTACACAGCTACTGGACAAATCGGCAAGAAACTGTGGCACAGTCCCAGAAAGGCGTCGATGGCATTTTAATGGCTAATCGTCCCAGGCAACGGTCTGTTCGAAGCTTTAACTGTCGAGTAAAACTTGAACTTGCATGTGCAGTTTGTGGCCCTCAAGACAAATGGGCAGAAGTTGTGCTGGGGAGAATACAATATGCACGAGAACTACACGCAGCAGACAGCTTCTCTTTGCCAACAAAATCGGCCAAAGAAACACATAGCATGGAGACTGACTTTGCTGCCTCTGACGGAGGTGAGCCGTTCAGTGATGTTCCAGACGAAGACGTCATAGACGATATTCTAGACGAAGGCCAGCAACTGCCTACAGAAAGAAGTCTCAAAGCTGCCATCAGCCTGTTTGATCAGCTGTTCAACGAAGAATTTCCACCAGAAGAAATCGCCAAAAATGAAGACCTGCACCAGTCTGAAATGAAGCTGCAGAAAACGAAACAACAACTGCAAGAAAACCACACAGGACGGCTACATGGACATGATAGACATTTTGATGCTATTTATGACAGCTGAGCGCACGGGTAACTAGATGTTACACCTCAAGTCAATTGGGAAATACTCCCATGCCTTGCTGCTGCAGGACACAATCTGTACACGAAGCCTGTATAGATTTACCTGCAGCAGATGCAACGGCTACAGCAGATCACCCAGCGGTTTTCAACGAATTCACGTTCTTCGCCGAAGTGATCGTTACTGGGCTGCCTTGTCCCCTGACCTGGTCATTGAACAAGTTTTGATGAGGAGTGTTTGGACTGCAGGTGGACTGACTCATGGACGAGGGATGGGAGAGTCACAGCGAAATCAGTGGCTGCTTTCAGTGCCTGCATATGCAGACATGACTGTTCACTGCCAGAAATGATGCAGACCTCCTCACTGTGCAGACCGCTGTGAAAAACTGTGCTTCCACGACCATCGTCATTGTGAAGACACGGATCTCCTCGTGTTATTTTGCTTCCACGCAGAGCACAGCTACAGCGACAGGCACATCATCTTTCGCTCCGACGTAAAGAGCAAGAGACAGAGAGTCTTTGACATCAAATGGATCCAGACACAGCTTGGTCGTGACCTGTGTCGACTGCTTCTGTTTGCTCATGCTGTAGGTGGATGCGATACTACATCTCGCGTTTACGGCATGGGCAAAGGAGCACCGGTGAAGAAGCTGACAGAAGCTGTGTTCAGACAGCAGGCGGAGATCTTCTACAGCCAGCGCAGAAGTCAGGAAGACATCATCATGAAGGCCGGGGAGGGCTCTTGTATGCCTGTTTAAAGGTCGCCAGGACGACAGTCTTTTTTGTGCTGCCACAACTCTTTTGCCGGCTCCAGTGGTGTTCCTCCCTGGTAATGGGTGGAATCCACGGAGGGCTTGGAAGTTGGGGCAATTTTTATTATGCATGATGATGGAGATGAGGGTGATGTGAGATGATGCTATGGAGGTTGAAATTGAAATGATCAACACTGAATCTGATCTGCCTGAACTTCCTGACAGTCTGATTCAACTGTGAATTCAATAGTTTCATATAACTGGGATTACAACTGGAATGAGACGGTCTGTGACGCTGATGAGCCGCCATGGACATAAAACACAGTTAGTCAACAGAGATTTGAGATAACACATGACGGACTTTCGCGATTTTTGTTTTGTGCATTTATCGGAAAGAGACGAAAGGTAAAAAAATGAACGTAGCTCACTGAGACGATTCCAATGAGGTGCAACATGACTGTGTTTCGATTAGTTCCACTCGTTTTCGTAAGTCAATTACACTGATGACGTCATATTACCTAAAAATAGCTTCTTCCGATTTTGCTAGAAGTGTACTTTTTTAACTACGTGTTCAGATTGACCTTAAAAACACTGTGCAACACCTTTTATTTCTTTTGCAATTAATTCCTATGTTAACTGTTTAGGGGCGTTTCTTTATCGGACTAAAATTCCAATGTTAAACTTCTGTGCAACGCTAGCAGCGAACGCCCCCACACCACCACCACCACCCCCACCACCCTCACTCATCTGTCGTCTGCTCGAGCCTCAGCCTCAGCTGCGCATGAATACAAGTAGTCCACACGCCAGGCCTTTTTTTTTTAACGTTCTAATGTTTAATGTTCTATATTTAGTTACTTCATGTCCCGGCCGGAACTGAGCAGCCTGGAGCCTGTAACCTGTAGCTATACGACGGTAAGTGCATGCACCGCACAGAAACATTTACACATATACACGAGACTGAGTCAGTTCTCAGAAATGACACGCTTGCCCCTCCGGTAACACACAGCTCGACTCCGTCAGTCAGCTGTCTCACCACCACACTGACTCGCCGCGTGTAAACTTTGAAGCGTGGCTAGTCGCCTATACTGCTTATCAGTTCTAGTTCGCTGTGGCTCAAAACAACAGCTGTGACTGACAATTGTACTGTTTGTACTCAGGCAAGTACAGCGCACAGCAACTGAAGCGGGAGTGAGAGTGGCGTCAGCAGTAAGTACGGCGTTTATTACTTCTACAGCCCGGCCTTGCCGAGGTGAAGTTCAGGGCCCGTATGTAAAACTCGACGGAGGTTAATTTAACCCACAGCTACGGGTCTAACCCAGACTAGGACAAAAGAAACCCCAAAACAAAATTAAATAAAAAAGAAAGCGAAGAAAGAAAGACAAAAATCCCTCTATAATGGCATAGGCACCTCGCTGGAATGGACCCGCTTCCTGATTTAAAACAAAAAACAACAGAAAATTTAACCCTAGACTGCTAGCGGTAGTTAGTTCGAGGTTAGACTGACCCGGGGCTAAACTCCCTAACCCTGACTTTTATATGCGGGCCCCGAGAAATTAAATTGATGTTCACTTGATTCAGTCTCAGCCAGTATGCAAACTCTACACTATGATAATTACTACTATATCAGTATTTTATGTATTTTATGGTTAGAACTTGAGCTGGAACTGACGGAGTACGACATGTTGAAAGGCAGATACGGTGACTGAGTAGTACAGCGAAAGTACCACTGTAAAACCATATAAACCCATACCAGTAAAACGATGATTATATAACTATGTTGTGCGTTACCACAGTTCCCCTTATATCCGGGCTTTGTTCCTGTTCTCAGTGGCCAGTCGAGTCAGTCGAAAATCACAGTACATGTATTGAATTACACTAATCTGGCACACTCACCTGGCCTCGATTCACTAGGACACTGACGGCGGAATCGACGGCGGAATCGACACACACACACACACACACACACACACACACACACACACACACACACACACACACACACACACACACACACACGATGATCAGTTATTATCTTCAGTGACACTCGAGTGACTCGAATGTAATTGATGTTTGATTTTACTCATAATGGACTCGACGACGTTTTCACACAAATATATAAATAACAAATTACTAGATAATAAGAAGAATTATAATGGGTATGACTGACAACAAACATGATCAGTTTTGTGTTGTATTTATTGATTACATGTAACATAATGTTCATGGCGAAACCAGTCGAAAGGAATATATAACAGACTGTCATAAAACATTCACTAGCCGCATCTGCTTTGTTGCGTGGCCGGTTTTGTAATCAGTTCCTACTGTACTAATACTGTCGAACATACGTGTTCGGGGAGCCGGGGTGGTCGAATGGTAGAGCGTTGGACTTCTAATGCTCGGGTCGTGAGTTCGATCCCGGCTGGGGCCAAATATTTGTGCTGGCTTTTTCATCGTTGCCCCGTCTTTGATATCACCCGTATGTGGTGGAAAAAGGACGTTAAACCCCCAAACACCCACCCCACCCCAACGCTTACACTTCGACATAAATTAACTTTCCAAGGCTTTACCAAGCCAGCTTATAGGTTTCTTTTTTCAGAAACCGCCAGTCAAGCAGTGCAGTCTTTCCTCGGGAATCTTTGCTTTCCAGGAAATCACTAATCGGCTTTACTTGTAATGTTCAGGATCTGCCCAGATACAAAGAGGAAGAGGCGCCCTTCTAAATGAACAAAGGGTGTGTGTATAGACCGCGACAGTGAGCGGCCCGACACCCCCTGTCCCCCCCCCCCCCCCCCCCCCCACACACACACACACCACCACCACCACCACCACCACCAATACAAACGTTTTTCGTGTTTAATAATATCTGTACTCTGACTAGTTAGTTAGTTATTTAGGGCTTTACGCCGCGCAAGCAACAAAGACTATTTCGCGGCAAAGCGAGGTCCCTTTCTGCCAGGTCATTAAAAATATAGGCGGCAGGACGAACGCATCTAAACAGCTTAGTTTTGCATTCCATAGCCCTACGTTTAAGCAAACAATTTTTGGGTGTTTTAAGTAGAGTTTTTAATATGGATTCAAAATCAACTTTGTTCAGTACAGTGTATTTATGGTAGGATTAACTTGGTATTTGGGTCTAAAGTTAACGAAAAATTACAAAAATGTGATTTAGCTCGGATGGTAAATGAGCAATGAGAAAGATTTTTTTTTATTATTCCCTGAGTCAAAAACTGAACAGATATTTTGCACATGCATTTCAGTTGTAATATGTGTTCAAAAAAGATAAGTGTTTGCGCAGAAATAGCCATTTTTTGCTGATGCGGCACTTTTAAAGAGCAAATTTCTGTACATTTTTTTTTTTAAAGGGCATTAACCGGTATTCAAAGTGAAACCGCAATAAACAACAAATCACAAATTATGCTGCACTAAATTATATGATTAGTAGTAAAGAAAGCAGAGTTTGTTCAAATTAACCCTTTATTAACCGTGACCAAAAGTCATGAATCATGTTTTGTTTTTGTTTATGTGTACTGTAAGCTCTTGCACAATGGAAGGACAGAATCAAATCTTAATAGACATTTGAATTGTTGCATAAATTCTGCACTGTATATGGGAATTGACAAGATCAGTACACAAGGGGTTAAATTGAACCTAATTAACATACAAAAATTTATGTTAGTATTTTAGATTTAACAACAACCACAACATCCTTGCAATGTCACGTTATGTGTGCAGTCAATCAATCCCTTGACTGTTGCATCATTAGGGGTGGGGTGGGGGTGGGGGCATATATAAAAATGTGTTGCTACACCCCACTTACTACACCACTGCACCCCACTTGCTCCACCACTACACCCCACTTACTACACTGCTACACCTCAGTTGCTATACTGCTACACCCCACTTACTACACTGCTACACCACTACACCCCACTTACTACACTGCTACACCCCACTTGCTACACCACTACACCCCACTTGCTACACTGCAACACCCCACTCGCAACACCACTACACCCCACTTACTACAGCACTACAATCCAATTACTACACTGCTACACCCCACTTGCTACACCACTACACCCCACTTACTACACCACTACACCCCACTTACTACACTGCTACACCCCACTTGCTACACCACTACTCTGCTACACCCTAGTATTGTAGTAAAGACATTGTTATTGTGTGACTTTGCCATACAACACTTACAAAAATTTGTTAATACTGTAGGTAATACAAGTCAAACACACTGATTCCTAGTAACAGAATCACTGCAATTCTGCGCTATTTAAAAGCAGGAACATGTGTCGTTTTTGTGATGGTGTTGAGTGAGTTAGGCAGGCAGGGAGGCAAACACAGCGGTCGCTATGACATGAGTTTTATTGCAACAGGAAAACAGCAACAAATGGCAGAGCGGGGAGCGACAATCCGTGCAGTGACTCGCGGCAGGGCTGGCTGGCGACTGTCCAGTGAGGCGTAGCTCGCGGCTACTTATGCGCCCAGCGCGAGCCGCAAAGAAAGCAACGGCCGCTCGCAGCAGAAACAAGGGCTAGATGCTCGGGTAGCAGCGAAATCTGTGTTTGTTTACACACAGAAAACTAACAATAGCGGGCGTAATACAACAGCTACAAACTTCAAACAAACTGCATTCAAAAGAGCGTGAAAAGTACTCTAAGATGGCATAAGTTTGGAACATCACCAAAGTACAAAGAATTTCCGATCGACGATTTAAGACCGTAAAGACCGGGACCACGCATTCGAAAAGTGGTGAAAATGGCAAAATACACCCGTTAAACTACAAAACAGCGCTAAAAACAAAACATAACTAAAAAGTACAAACTCTTCCGAAACTACTATAGTTTACATGATAACTTTAGGTTAAGTGACTGCGGAGATATTTAGCACTAAATGGACACAAACAAACACAACTAACTGACACGTGGCTATCGTGGATCCGCAACGCTTCACGCGTGCGGTAGCCTACAGGCGAACAAAGCCGGCGGCACACAGCTGGCCGGAGAACCTAGGGTAGTGGGCGAGAGGGTCCAAACCACTCGGCTACAATGTATACTTGCTGGACCTGTCTGATCACATGTAGGATGTCAGTTTGAAAGGTTAGGCACGTTTTCTGCCGGAACATTGCACCCTGTAAAAGTCGGTCACCTGTCTAAGACGGCCAGTTTGACTCAGTCCCTAGGATGACCGTTTAACTGTACAACAAAAATGACATTTGATTCCTGTTTTGCTATTCCATGATTTCTGTTGTATAATGTGGGTAAAAAAAAACCCTCCAGTATGTTAGTTTTGAAGTGTCAATAGCAGTATTTCATTTTTAGGTTACCCAGAAAATACATGTACTTTCAATTGTATGTCATGTGAAATGTTTGTGTTTTTGTTGGGGGGGGGGGGTTCACACATTTTTTATTTCTTCGCTTGCTTTGCGGATTGGCGGAATGTCTAGACATGATTCTCTCTCTCTACTCTCTCTCTCACACACACACACACACACACACACACACACACACAGAGTTTCAAAATTGTTGTAAGTGATGTATGGCAAAGTCACACGGTAGCAGTGTATTTAGGGAATGTAGCAGCGTACTGGGGTAGCAAGTCAGTGCTGTGTAGCAGATTATTCATTTATTGTGTGGCAAGTGGGTTAACAGAGTATCGGTGTAGCAAGTGGGGTGTAGTGGTGTAGCAAGTGGGGTGTAGTGGTGTAGCAAGTGGGGTGTAGCAGTGTAGTAAGTGGTGCCGGTGTAGTGGTGTAGCAAGTGGGGTGTAGCACAGTATCGGTGTGTAGTGTAGTGGTGTAGCAACTTGAGTGGGGTGTAGCAGTGTAGCAAGTGGGGTGTAGCAGTGTAGTAAGTGTTGCCGGTGTAGTGGTGTAGCAAGTGGGGTGTAGCGGTGTAGCAAGTGGGGTGTGGCAGAGTATCGGTGTGTAGTGTAGTGGTGTAGCAACTTGAGTGGGGTGTAGCAGCGTAGCAAGTGGGGTGTAGTGGTGTAGCAAGTGGGGTGTAGTGGTGTAGTAAGTGGCGTGTAGCAACACATTTTGTAGTTTCCTTGCATGACGGTCTAGTATAGGCTGTCATGTCGAGTGATGTGCCCGAAACAGGTAAGTTTCCACCTCCTGGTGGTGGCCAGGGGAGGTTCCTGGGGGCCTACGTTCCACTCTAAGTACAAGCTCTGCTTACTCAGCAAAACAGGCCATTTCAACAACACTTGCAGGAAAACACCAAGCCAATCAATTAGTCCCTTATGTCCGAACATTTAATTGCCCCATGAGGGATAAATAAAGTAATTTGAACTTGAACTTGAACATAGATTGTTGTTCAAAGCCATTCCTTTACGGTCACAGTTTGTCATAAAACAGAGTTTGCAAGAACAGTTTCTGCAGTAAACAACACCAGCAGTCCATGCTTCACAGACGATGACCATCCAGCAGGAAAATCAAAAAATAAGTCCATGAATAAAAAACCAAGCCAGTCAATTTGTTTACTATTTGGTCCAAAGACTGTTGCTCAAATAAAACTAATCCACTCCTTTACAGTCACAGTTTGTTAATGTTACTGTTAAACCACTGAGTTTGCTACAGGAAGGCTTGTGTGCAGGCGGCTAGACAGAGCTTCTAAGTTGCTTTGCTGGAGATGGTGGTGGTGGCTGGATCAGACCTCCATCTGCACTGTCAGCAGGCGCACTTGCATTTCTCTTCTCTGCTTGACGCTGAAGTAATTCAAGCCTGTCCACAGACACAGAACTGAAAAGGGAACACACTATGTAACAAACATCAAATGACAAATAGTGTGATTAGATGCATCAGCAAGTTATTGGTGTGAAGTACATGTATGAATATAGGGCAAAATATAAAATTTCAATTCACAGTTGATAACTCACAAACTGCTGTGCACCAACACTATTAAACTTTGTGAGAGTGAAGCACTCAGTCTCTCTCTCTCTCTCTCTCTCTCTCTCTCTCTCTCTCTCTCTCTCTCTCCCCCCCCCACACACACACACACACACACACACACACACACACACACACACAATTTTCTAGTTTAATGTAGGTTCCTGTGCACTCATTCCCCGCCTGTGAGTCTACCAACTGGCCTCTCATCTCCCCCCCCCCCCTCCAAACACACACACACACACACACACACACACACACACACACACACACAAAACTCCCCCTCCCCCCCACTCCCTCCCTCTCAACCCGAAAACACTGCAAGTACTGGCATCGCATCATCGTCAAATCTATACTCAGTATAGATCAATTTAAAATCCACCGGCTGGGGCCAGTAGGGCAGAAATATCAAGACTGCACTACGGGCGAAGAAGCATCCACTTACCTGTCTCTTCTTATGAATCGTTGGTAACAGGATCGATGAATATCCCAGTCAGATTACGCAAGAACTCATGAAAGTCTGTGTCCTGTTGTCTATTACAGACGGTGAAAATGACGGACAGCAACAAGCTCAGTTCACGAGGCGACAGAACAGGTGCTGACGAAGGTATTTTGTGTCCGGCAGACCCCCCCCCCTTCACCCTCTCACCCACTCCCGGGGAGCCGGGGCTGGCCGAATGGTAGAGCGTTGGACTTCTAATGCTCGGGTCGTGAGCTCGTATCCCGGCTGGGGCCAAATATTTGTGCTGGCATTTTCATCGTTGCCCCGTCTTTGATATCACCCGTGTGTGGTGGAAAAGGACGTTAAGCCCCCAAACACCCACCCTCCCTCCCCCGTCCCCTCTCTCTCTCTCTCTCTCTCTCACATCTCCTACATTCCTTCAAGTTTACCGAGCTCTAAGAGAGCTGATTTTGAAATTAGAATTTAAAAAAAAACAAAAAACGATTCTTGCATAGGAACTTGCGAACCGAATGTGCAACTGGCCGTCCGTGGCACGGTTTTGCTAAGTGTTAAGATTTTCATAGGTGTGTGAGTACACCGGCAAGACGTACGTGTGTGTGTGTGTGTGTGTGTGTGTGTGTGTGTGTGTGTGTGTGTGTGTGTGTGTGTGTGTGTGTGTGTGTTTTGTTTATGAGTGTGCGCGTGTTTCAGATATAATTATGTTTGTGAGTGGTTTTATATTTTAAGAGCATGAGCGCTTTGGGCTTATACGGATGTGTGTGTGTGTGTGTGTGTGTGTGTGTGTGTGTGTGTGTGTGTGTGTGTGTGTGTGTGTGTGAAATTAGATTTACTAAGTTGTGTGCGTGACTGAGGCTCCTGTTAGTGCAAGTTTTATTTGTTATTATTATCTCTTATTATTTTTTATGGTGGCCTATAATTTCCCTTCTGGGATTAATACAGTAATTTGAATTTGAATTCCTTACTATACCAAGGATGGTCTACTGTTTCAGACCTGAACATACTTCTTACCCGCGAAACCAACCTATAATAGTATATTATACCCCGCGCTTTTACCGTGCTGCTTTCGGCGCATCCTTTGGTTCCTTGTTTAGACAATGCAGCGTTGGACAAGAAGACTGATGACGTCAGACTGACCTCGCTGGAAACTCAAGACCATGGGCAACAAGAGGAACTCATACGGACCTTGCGTGACAAGTTAGAAGCTTCAGAGGGAAACAGTACGCCAGCAGGAGGAGAAAATCGCTGCACTAGAGGGCAAGCTCTCTCTCTCTCTCTCTCTCTCTCTCTCTCTCTCTCTTTCTCTCTGAGAGATCACATAATAAAAGTCTATTCACTATATATAAACGGGTCATCAAATCTGTACCGTCCAACTCCTCTCTTCGCAATGAAAGTAAGCTCTATCCCTCTTGGCAACCAGTTCCTGTCCATAACGTCAGTTTTTATGTTGTTTCCATAGTGATGGAAACACTGTATGTAGATAATGTGTCTCTGGTGTCACAAAAAATATATACAGTATTCTAAAATATCCACTGCAGCTGTTATCGTCAGTTGAAAATATGTGCCCCAAGCACATTTCCTCCACAAACCACACGCTTCACAGACATCAGTTTTTTTTGTTTTGTTTTTTTTGACACGTAGAACGCAGGAATTTTATCCATGTGCTGGGTTTCTGTATTTGCTACAGACGCTCAACAGTACAATAGAGTGAGTGTGCAAACAATTCACACACACACACACACACACACACACACACACACACACACACACACACACACACACACACACACACACACACTGGAATGAATAAAGACCAGACTGCGTCAAATGTCTAGATTACGTCAAATGTATTATGCGTCATCTCAGTAAGGAAAGGCGTCACAGCATTCAAACAGAACAACGTCGCATTTCTTTTCTTAAAAAAACAAAAACAAGATTGGTTTGACCAGCTCAATGCTACTTGTTTCCAGAGAGAGAGAGAGAGAGAGAGCGAGTTTTTAGGGCTTAAAGCCGCGCAAGCCACAAAGACTAATTCGTTGCTGAGTGTGCCTGCACTACATGAAAAAAACAAAACAAAAATATAACGTTGCACAACTGATGCAAACTGGTCTACGGGGCAATATAAACCTACGACATGCAGGAGACGCTGCACCTTCATGCTAATTTATCGAACTCCCGGTTACAAAAAAGCGTAGAAAACAAATAACAATTACAACTAGGTAAAACAAAGATAAATACTAAGCGCATATACAGCAAATATTGCAACTTATCATCTCCTAGGCGCAATAAACCAGTTCGCAGCATATGCCCAACATCACTTATTCCTAACCACTGGTAGTGCAGACGTGAGTGAGAGGTTAAAAAGAAGAAATTTAGATGAAAGGGCCGTACTTAGAAATCAGCTGAGAGATGAGAGGAAGGACAGAGCGGCTAAATTCGGGAGGTTTTAAAGAGAAAGAGACAGGCGAATGTGCTGGTGAGGGATAGACAGAGAGGTAGGAAGGAAAATTCCTTAGTTGCCAATGAAGACAACATGCCTGGGATGCAGTTGGAGAATAGACCGCTCCAACACGGAACCTCCCCGCCGTGAGGCGGTTTGGGAAAACAACACACTAGAGAGGGGTGCGTTGTGAAATTCTTCAACATGACAGGTGTTCAACAGCACCAACAGGGCGCTGCGAACAAAGCCCGCCAG
>JACVVK020000007.1:2680000-2982500 GCA_018292915.2 Batillaria attramentaria | reverse complement strand
GACACTTAAAGTTTTAGACTTCGGCAGTGCAAAACAGCTCATGACTGAGGACGGAAAATTCGACCACCAGGCCTTGAAGTCAGATGTCCTGGAAGTGATAAGGCGCTTCTGTGGCCTGTATATCAACCAGGAATTCAAAGACATCTACACGCTCGAAAGTGAACTAAAGTTGCTTAAGAGTGAGAAGTACATCCAAGCAAAACAAGTAAGCTGCTCTCCCTAACTGTCATCGATTTTGTTTTTAAAGCACCATAACAGACTGAGCGGTTTATCATGGGTATTGTGCGTTTCGAAATTTCTCCATATTCAGTACAGAAATGTTATTAAATTGAAGAGCTTGTTTGGGGTGTAAGCCATAACTGGGCATAGGTACAGCTTACTCACAGAGAAAATAGATGACAACACAGAATCCAACAGATACATGATTATATGGTAGTTTATCGCGTTTGTTGGTTGTTGTTTGTGTGTGTGGTGGGGGGGGGGGGGGTGGAGTAGAGAGGAAGCTCACTACAATCAGGACCCTCGAGAACACTTTGTGACGATCTGTTTTCTGATACTGAAATCCTAAGAAAACGCATGAGACACGAACACGGGTGCTGATCATGAGGGTGGGGTGGGTGTTTGGGAATGTAACGTCCTTTTCCACTACGTAAGGGTGATATCAAAGACGGGACAACGAGAAAAAGGCCAGCACAAATATTTGGCCCCAGCCGGGGCTCGAATTCACGTCTCTGTTTTTACTGTAGTTTGTCAAAGCTGCCGATTCAAAAAACCTGTCGGAAGAGCGGAAGGAGGAGCTGCTAGACCTACTGAAGAAGCTCTACGATGTTGTGTCCAGCAGTCGTGAGGGTTATGGAGTGAAGACGGTCGTCATGCGTCATATCGAAGAACTACTTTTCCCAGGCCATACAGGTAAGCAACAGGGCGGTTTCATTCGTGGACAGTTTAAACAGCATTTGCTGTTTTCTATTCGTCAGACTGTTTTAGACTGTACTAAGAGACAACAACAAACAGTCTTGAATCTACATCTGGCACTTTTTCGGATTAATAAGGCTATCGCGTGGTCTTTCTTATCGTTAATTAAAATAAAAATATAATTTATTGTCCATTGACATGTGAAAATGGAAATTCGTCTTTGGACGCACAGCTCGAATTAACAATTAAAATTCAAAATTCTTACTCAAGGTATACAAGGCAACCAAGAGTACATTATCTAACCTAATTTAGGGATTCCTGTGATTCCAAATGCGAGAAAGTAAAAACGTTGTGGTAATACTAGCAGTCTGCTGTTTTGCCAGATATGGTTAATGTTATTTATACTGTATGAACATTGAACGAAGAATCTTCCAGTTGATCTAAAGAATTATATTCTGGGATGTTTGTTTTCTCAACAGGCGAAATTGTCTACCTTTGTTTCCTCGAGGCCCTGAGAGAAGAGAAGCTCGAAAAGATTGTTCAGAAACTGGAATCTCCCATGAATGGTGAGTTTCTGATAACGTAGTAAACACTATAAATCACCATTAGTTGTCATCCTTTCTGAGAGAGAAGCCATGTTTAAAGTCATTTACAGTCGGGACCGACCTCAGATGTTGAATGGTGATGATAGTTACATGCTTCCAACCAGCCGATTACTAACCTATTTTTATAACCCTCTGGGTCCTATACTTTAAACTGCGAACGAAGTTTCATCTTAACAGGGCAAGGATGCGACAAGCATCACTCACCTGAAGCAAAGATTGACGTGCACTGGGCATATCTTCTTGAGACACTCGATAAGACATTTGAGATCCAACAACGCCTGATTCGGTGGAAGGTTCTTTGCAATTACAATGTAAACCTTGACCGTCCAATCAATGAGCAGTTCCTTCAGCAACTCCACAGCTCAGGTGACATTTTTTTGATGTTTTAAAAAGCTTTAACACAGAAATTGAGAGCCATGCAAACTATCAAAATGTATTCAACTCAGGGTTTATAACAGCTTGACTGTAGAAAAAACTCAGACAATTACAATTAACTAACTGGCTGATCTGCTGATTCATGAATTTTCAAGAATTAAGTTTCATTTCTCACACACACACACACACACACACACACACACACACACACACACACACACACACACACACACACTGTGCTTGAATCATTGTTGCTTTGACAACGTGATGGTGTGATCGAGTGCGTACGCAAGTTTTAATACAGAGCTGGCATTTCCGTTTCTGTAGTCACCGCAGGAGAGCCCAAAGACTATGAGTGCCTCCCGGTTGAGGTCCGCGAGTACATTGAGCAGCAGCTGGAGAGGAAAATGACAGAGATAAAGAAGACTGCCGGTGTGATATTCTTTCCAGATTTCTACAGCACTCCACCAACCGATGCTGAAGTCAACGTAAGCTTGAGAAATATATTTGTTTTGTTTTCATTGTAGTAATCGTTATCTAGTGTGACCGACTGACCGCGATCGAAAACTGCCGAAGGCAAAATAATAAAACTGTTCGTACATCTGGTTAATATACGGCCGGAAGAACGCACAGAATTAATATAACTAACATTTTGGCCGCCGAACAGTCGTCTTCTAGATCGACAAGCTTGGTCTGCCGCTATGACATAGACCTGCACCTAAAAAAAAAAAGCACATGCAAGAAGAAATCGAACAGATGAAGCAGAGCTCACGCCAATGAACACAGAGGCCGAGGAAAATGTATTAGCATTTATTAGCTGAACAACGGCTTTGCCAAATGCTGCTGAGCTTAAACAAAACAACAGGGACTTTGGAAAATGAAAACTAATCGACTGATCGGGCGGTGAGTTTACCTGTCATACCCTCACCAGGGGCGCCGGAACCGGGGGGGGGGGGGGAGGGGGGAGCTCCCCCCCCCCTGTGCCCAAGCAGGGGGGGGCAAGAGTATCTTTTTGCCCCCCCCCCCCCCTGGAAAATCAGGTGACTATGGCAAGAGGGGGGGGGGGGGCAAAGCCATGGTCTTGCCCCCCCTCCCTTCCCCTACCCCCCTCCCCCTACCCCTCTTCCTGCTCTCTCCCTCATCCCACCCAACAGAGAACTCAGTTTAGCCTTTGCATGAAATATCAAAACGACTTGGCAGAAAGTCGTCTGATAATCATTCCCCCCCCCCCCCCCCCCCCCCCCCGCTTTTCACGTCCTTCCTTTCAGTGGCTCCCTGGTTCGTAAAGGTTTTTGTCTGCGCAGCATCTGATCCCCCCCCCTCCCCCCCCCCCCCCCCCCGGCTTTTGACTTTCTTTCGGCAACGTCCTACCTTTCAGCGGCTCACTGGTTCGTAAAGGTTTTTGTCTGCGCAGCACCTGATCGCCCCCCCCCCCCCCCCCCCGCTTTCAGCTTTCTTTGAGCAACGTCCTACCTTTCAGTGGCTCCCTGGTACGTAAAGGTTTTTACGAACCAGGTAGCATCTGATCGCCCCCCCCCCCCTCCGCTTTTCATTTTCTTCGGGCAACGTCCATCCTTTCACTGGCTCACTGGTTCGGAAAGGTTTTTGTCTGTGCAGCATCTGAACGCCGCCCCCCCCCCCCCCACCCCGCTTTTCACTTTCTCCGGGCAACGTCCTTCCTTTCACTGGCTCTGGCGTCCCCCCCCCCCCTCTGAGATTCTGCCCCCCCTCCCCCCCCCCATCTTCCGGCGCCCCTGCTCACTATACTTTAAAGTCTCAATATGTATGACAGGCACACAACAGCGTGTGGAAAACTTTTCGAATGTGCTGAATCTATGCGTCAGAATCAGTCACCTGGGACACAATTTTTCATCTGAGACCACATTTATAATAGCAGCATCAAGTAACACGAGTGACAACAGTTAAAAAAAATAAAATAAAAAAACGTACCCTGCCTTCCCAGGCTTCCAAAGTGTCAGAAACGGTCGGCAGCAAACCGGCATCAACTCCACCACATGTCGGTGGTGGCAGAAAAGGGGAAGCAACTGTAGGCAGTTTTTTTGTACATGTTTAAGTGAAGCGAGGCTTCATTATTTTTCCCCGATTTTTCATGTTTTGGTAACACGAGTGACATTGAAGTGTGAGACAGGCAATTTTTAATTTTAACATTTATTTTTCTCCGACTTAGAGTGCAGGAAGCAATGAATGCATGTTTAAATCTGAAGTTCGGGTAGAGAATTACACGACTAATATTTTTATAGCGGCCTAGAATTTTTTCCTGTGTTTTATAGATTGTGAAACTTTTGCATACCTTTGGTGAGACAAGCCTTTTTGCCACCCCTTTAGCCTTTTAACTGATCCGGGTGCCAAGAGATGAAAAATCGTTGACATGATTCTGTACCCACTGCCAGTTACTCCATTATGATCACTCGTCAGATTAAAACAATATACGTTGTGGTGGAAGAGTAAATTTTGCAGCAGGATTTTTTCAATGTCAGGGGAAAGAAAATTCGTACATAGAGGCTTTAAACTGTCTTGAGAGGACGGAATATTTACCGTTACATCAAGTCAGCTATAACTAACGCGTTTCCAAACGCTGACTTTCTTGGCAGCCGCAACGCGCTGTTGGTCCTGACGAGCCGGACCAAGGAATTATGGGAGAAGAACACAACATCGACGTCTCCAGCCTGGCCATCTGTGACCCAGGAACCGTCCCTCTTCCACCGCCGCCGCCTCCACCCCCTCCTCCTCCTGCTGCACTTTTTGCGCCTAGTCCTGCTGCCTTCAATCGCCAGGCTGGCGTTGTTCATTTGAGGTCTCACAGGCGCCAAGAACAGGCCGGAGATGAGGACAGCCGGGGGTCACAATCCGTACAGGGAAATAAGCCGTAACTGAAGGGTAACGTACAGTTGAAGTAGGAAGATAACAGTGCATTCTTCCTGTGCGAGCGCTAGAGCAGAGTGTCTGGCAGTTTTTGTTTGTTTGTTTGTTTGTTGGTTTGGTTTGGTTTCTTTTTTTGGTTTTTTTGACTGCTGTTACTGATTTGCTGTGTTTTATATTGCACTCTGATGACAAACGACTTCTAATTACGATTAATGATACAAGCAGTGTTGATTGTACAGGTGTATCCGATGTTCTAGAGTTAAGGATTCTTGCGTTTCGCCAGTGCTGTACATAATGATGCTGTATGGTTGTGCCTGTACAGAAGCACATACAAGGTCAAACGGGGGTGGGGGGAAGGGTACAGTCACTAACGGGTGGGGATGTTATTGTTGACCTTTCTTTCTTATTGCCATGCTACAACCTTTTGTCATTTCACATTACTTTTAAGACACTTGCTAGCCAGATCACAGCATCAGCCCGGGCATAGCCGGGTACATTTGCTAGTTCTTGATGTGTGTTTTGTCGTGAGGTAAGTTGTGTTTTTGCATTTTGTATCGTTAACTTGCATGTCTATGCTGTTTGGGAACATCGTTGTTTTGATTTCCATTTTTCATTGTATATTATGTTATATTGCTGTACAAAAGTTTGTATCACACTGGTAAACGAGAGGTTATACTGTTTACATCATAGAAGCGAAGCTGGCTTTCCTGTTTGTGTTTGAGTAGATAGTACCCGGTATGCTCATTTTTTTTTTTTCAACTTAAAGATCTAAAATATTCCTGCCCTGTATTGTTCTCCAATTACTATGATACGCGAATGCATTGTCAGCAATACGCTTTCGGGGGGGGTTTGTTTTGTTTTTTGAATGAACATGACTTAAAGCATCAGTTTAAAAACTATCGTCGTTCACCGATCATCTTTCTAGTTTCTTTGACATTTTGACTCAGTTTGGAAAGGAAAAATCCCACTATATTCCTGCCCACCGGGGACTCGAACCAGGCAGCTCGGGATCCGAAGTCGGATACCATATTAACCAGTAGACCAAATCCCATATATGTTTTCATGCGACAATATCATACGCTTCGAGTATTTTTATACTTCCCTTTCTACGGACGTTGAATAAATAAATCGCATTTTTTCATCATTCATCATTCGTGTTTGATTGCTTGATAATTCAGATTGCTTGGCTATGTGTGTGTGGGAGAGAGAGAGAGTAGTCCAGACGCACCTTGCTTTTTTCTCACTGCACTTCAGACTACCTGTAACAGTACAGCGGACCGGCTTTTGTCTTGGACATTATGGTGACCTAGACAGTGTTACTCACACACGACTGATTGGGAGTTCTGTTAACATGGGTTAAGTATAACCTAAGTAGCACCCGCAGTGTGGACAGCGAGATTTCAGGCCCCGGCCATACCCACTTTCCCTTCTCCTGAACGAACTATAAAAATGAGAATTTTCACATCGGTACTGATGCTGGCTTTGTTCTTTCGGTTCTCAGTAGCAACAAATGAAGTAAGTGGCAGCATACAGACCGAAACTACATCAGTGTGCATACAAAATTTACGGAACAGCGAGTACAGAGGGTACTGATGCGTACTACCCTGAAAAGCGCCCGGGTCCACTCCCATCGCGCGCAGTACAAACTCGCGAGGCCTTCACACTGAATACACACCTGATCGTCATCAGCCAATAAAACATCGCCTTTCTGAACACATGACCAACACTGACTAAAGTGTCTCAGATTGTGAACCGTTATGCGTATAATACTGGGGAAGCCGGGAGAGCCGAATGGTAGAGCGCTGGACCTTCAATGCTCGGGTTCGAACCCAGGCTGGGGCCGAATATTTGTGCTGACCTTTTCTCGTTGCCCCGTCTTTGATATCACCCTTGCCGACGTGGTGGACCGGAAAAGGACGTTAAATTCCCAAACACCCTTCGAATTCTAGTCGGAGGGGTCACACCCATCCACCCACCCATATAATACTGACGCGAGTAAGATGAAACGCGAACGGAAACAAGTGATACTGTATAGCGAAGGAGTTAATAGCCATCCCGCTATCAAAAACCAAGAAAGCTCCTGCCGGTTTGACCGGCAATGACCGCCCTGAATCGGCGCTGACATATTGCAGCGTAATGCAGGGGAAGCTACCATGTTGTGGAAAAAAGAATTGCAGTACCTTCCCTTGCATCGGCCGGAGTCTTTTTGTACCATAGCCCCGTTTACGGCGTCCTTTGGGCCTGGGTTGGAGTCAGTTTTTTTTTTTTCTCCAAAAAAGTGGGCAATTTATTGATTTTCAAGCATAATTAGCGCCATTCTGTCAAGTCTACCCGGTTCAAACACCCAGAACAGACAAAGATGAATTACGAAACTTACCCGGAAGTTTGAATGTGAAACGAAAGTAGCTCTTTATGGAAACCCCTACTTTTTCTTCTCGCTGATTGTAGCGGTTTGAGTGCGTTGTGGTAGCTCTACGGTCAGTCGGCAGCCTCTAAGGAATAAGGGGAAAAAACACCGCTCCGACATCAGGCTACGCAAGCAACTGTGGCTTGGCCGATTCAGTGAAGCCGGCCCTCGTTCAGTCCGGCGTCAGCCGGTTTCGTGACTGATAATGATCAGTTGAGGTGACCTGGCTTTCTACAAGGTTTAACGTTCTAGAAACTGACTCAGTCGGACCAGTGACGAATGTCCACCCCCGGTCAGCAACAACTGTACACGTGTGAGCTATACATTCAGTTTTGTTTGGTTCTACTACTGACGCGTATTCAATCGCTCGTCTTGGTATGGCGGGTTAACACAGTAGCCGCGCGTGATCGTATTACTGTAACTAATCAGGTGATAACTATGAAAGGGGCAGCATCCCTGTTCCGGGTCCATCGCTTCTCTACGCTCCTACGACGACGCCCAAATCGGGCTGACCGAGCCGAGCTAAGTAATACCTACTAGTAAGAAGGAAAAAACAAAAATACTCCGGCAGTGACAAGGAAAGTGGGGAGTTGCAAACAACTTGACTTGGAGCCGGGTCCCCGTGTTATTTCAGTGTGCACAGAAGCGGTGAAAACAGTACATTTTCAGCCTGTTTAGAGAGTATTGCCTGCATGAGTTGTCTCCCTTGCCGCAGCAAGCGCGCATTTTTCGTGGCAGAGCACAAAACTGCCACGAAAAGTGCATGCATGCTGCGGATCTGTGTATGCACGGGGGACAACTCATGCAAGCAATAACCTCTAAACGGGCTGAAAATGTACTGTGCTGGTGAATGCGACAGCTTTCACCGCTTCTATGCATACTGTGAAATAACACGGGGACCCCGGCTCCCAGTTGTTCGCAACTGTCCACTTTCCTTGTCACCGACTATTTTTGTTTTTTCTTTCTTATGCATCACTTAGCTCGGCTCGGTCTCGGTTAGCCCGATTTCAGTGGGCGTCAGCACAGGGGCCTAGAGAAGCGAAGGGATATGAAAAGAGGTTTCATCCGTTTCACTGTGTATCACATGTAGTAAGTTTTTGTTCACCACTGAATCCGGCCAGTTATGCCGCACCAGTCGATTTAGTTGCAAAGAGTTCGGTTCATGCGTGCTCTGCGCATTCTTAGGTTAATTTGTCATCAGTCTAGTCAGCGAGCGAACAGGGTCAGTTGGTAATCATGCATGGTATCCGCTGCAAACCAGTGGCGTACTAGTGCAGTGTCAGCACAGATAACTTCCCTGTGTTCCGCTGTGAAATTATCGTATAATAATAATGTACGGTGAGAAATGTCGCCGAATAGGGTAATCCCGATTCATTCTGCGTTTCACTTAGCCTGGCACGGACGCTCGCTTGGTTAAGTTCGCCTGTTAGAGGTTGCAAATGTCACAGTATACAAGTCATCACTTTTCAGGGGGAGCAAATGTACACCAGCTGCGCGGGACGGGATGCAAATGTATCCTGGATTTGGGTCTCGCGTGTTGAAGTCACGTGACGGCTAACTTCGTTTTATGAATGTAACTTGAACGAAGGCAGTTAACGAATGTAGCCATCAGATGGTGTAAATATATATGTGTTTGTATAGTACCTGTTGTATTTTGTAACCGTTTCGCTTTCCGCCAACGAGCCTTTTCATGAAAACAGCGGGGAAATATCACGAGAGCGGACGGTTCAGTACAGTCTCTACTTCTTCGCGAAATCTGTGTTCGCTAGATTAATAACGGCCTTAACGGACAAGGTGAACCTGGGTGTTGAGTCAGTTTTACAGCCGTGGTAAACTGACACCGCCACTCTATCAGTAACCAGTTCAAGTTGCGTTAGTCACACGTATAGTGTGTGTGTGTGTGTGCGTGCGTGCGTGCGTGCGTGCGTGCGTGCGTGCGTGTAACACTTTGTTTCCGGGTTTGTTTACCTGCATTCTTTTTGTACTCGTGTTACAGATCTTCCTGGATACAGAATACTGGCGTCTTTTGTTTACTCCTCAAGCAGAAGCTTTTACGCCAGATCCAACCTTCACTATTCAGTCGCACCGCACTCTTGCCTCATTATTCACTTGAGGTCAAAATAATGGCTGCCGGGGACCAAATCACATCTAAGGCTGTTACCGACAGATCAGAAGCTTTGAAGTGTGCCTTGTGTCTTGAAATTTTCAAGCTTCCAAAGCTCCTTCCTTGCTTTCACACATTTTGTGAACAGTGCTTGAAAAACCTAGCCGCTCAGCACCAGTCTGGAAAGTTCCCCTGTCCCAACTGTCGTAGTGAAACGGTGGTGCCTACCGGTGGGGTGTCAGCCTTTCAGAACAACTTCTATATCAATCCCTTGGATTTGGAAAGAGCTCGTGAAGGGTCCGTCTGTAGGGCACACCCAAAACAAGAACTTGACTGGTTCTGTGTCGACTGCGACGAAGTAATGTGTGCTAAATGCGCGATGACGGACCATAAAGCTCACGAGACCGAGGATCTAAGCGCAAGAGTCGCACTCGCCAAGACCCAGCTGTCTGACGAGAATGTAAGACTACAAAGGCGTTTAACTGAAGTAAAGGAACAGGTAGCATTCGTTACCGAGGACCTGAAGCTGGCGAAGGACAAGCAAGCAGTTCTGGAGAAGACCGTGCGCAACAGACAGGCTTTTCTGAAGGCTCTTGTTGACAAGTTCGCCGACGAGGCGGTTGCCTCTCTACAGGAAGTCACTGATGACATTCGAAAGGCCGACCTAAGTCCTCTACAGGAAAACATACAGGAACTGACCGAAACGCAACAGCTGGTGCAGCATGCTCTGGACAATGGTGTGGGTTCTGAGCTGGTGGCTCTTGCAAAAGAATTCAAATGTAAAGACACGGGAAAGGAACCAGCGGAGAACTTGCCAAGAGAAAACGTGACGAGCGTCTGTCGTCCTATTCTCCGCTTCGACAAATCCGACTCGAAAGACATTTCTGAGCTCATCCGCGACTATTTGGGAAGGGCGGCTACATCGGAGATGGCTGTGTCAGCTCCTGAAGTTGTTGTGGTGGAGAAGTTTCAATGTGGAGAGCATCCTGACTCCGCAGTATTCTGTGTGTGCCCTCTAAATTGGGGCTCCGTTTGGGTGTCTTATGAACCAGATCAGTTAGCAAAATGTCAGTTTCCACAATGCTTTAACGAAAACGGCAACCTTGAAAGTACCCAAAAGACTGCACCTGGGAGAAGTAGCTGGACAGGCAGGGCTAATTCACGTGGTATGTTAAATCAGAGCAACAGTGTATCTTTCTCAAAGTCACCAACCGTTTACAAATTGACCTCATCAATCCAAGGACGTTCAGATGTGTCGAGGGTCATAGTTTTGTCGGAGGATCCATTTTCCTCACAGGCAAATACTGTGTTTACCATCGCCTGTAATTCGCACCGCGCGTTCGATGTGAACAGAAGTGAGGAGCTGTTTGTTGTGCTGGAGGAAGGTCAGGCACCAACACATCAGCGCGAAGTGAGACTTTATAAATACGCCAAATCAGACGCCATCGCCACCTACAGCCCACCGGCAAGTCCCTTCCGACCGTCCGATGTCTGTTTCTACAATCTGGGCGGTCAGGAGGTTCTGCTGGTGGCTGACGAACTGAATGACGCCATCCACGTGGTGAAGGCGACAAACAGAAGCCTGGAGTTTGATCGCTACCTTGCCCCTGGCTGTCCCTTGCTTGTGCGGCCGACGGCGCTCAACGTGGACAACAAAGGCCGCCTGTGGGTGGCGTGTAGGGGAGCCCGTGTCCTCACGTGTGAAGCGATCGCTTAAACAGCTAGGTTGGAAAGGTGGAGAGGGCGCATACTCTCCATTTTACTGTAATCTGTAGTCATTGTAAATTGATTTTACCATTCGTATCTTAAGTCCTTTGTCAAGAGAGAAAAAAATGTCCCGGTACAAGAATGCCGTGGTGCAAAACTGACGTAGGTATGTTGTAGAATATGTAACATTTTGCCCTTTTCCGACCCCAGAGTGGCGGGGAGTAGTGATTTGCTTCATATTTTACTAAGTGTACTTGTTATACGACTATGAATCATTTTCTCTCCCTTGTTCAACTTTTCTTTCTTTTGACTCCTCTCATGTTGCCAATTGTTACCAGCCTGTGTATTCAACCGAAACGTTTCCATTCTGTTCTAGATAAGATGGATTAAATTTATAATCTCGAATTAGAAGTTACATTTTCTGTTATGCTGGAAATTAAAATAACATAATATACAATAACAAAAGTCGCATGCAGTGACTTATCTACTGTCACAACCAAAGAAAAAAGCAAAATGCGGGGTGTGTGCCGTTGGCAGCGAAAAGTAATAGGCAGTTCGAATATGTGACAGTTGAGTTGTTACTCTCTGATTCATAACTGTCCACGGATGAGAAGCTTGGTTCATTAGATTATTCGCAGGATTGACACAGACCTAACAATTTCTGGCATCGTCCAGTTCATTCACGTAATGGCCGTGTTGGTGCTGATGCGGGTATTGGTGTTTTTGGTAGCAATAGTTGTTCCCTTGTTGACTATGTGATGGGGTCACCCTTTCTTTTTTCGCGAGCCAAAGATTTCTTTGTCAGTCCTTTCAATAGCCCCACTGCCGATTCTCGTTATAGCGCGCGAACATGCGTGAACGTGCGCGATTTTGGACAGAGACTAGGCTTGATAGACTCGGCATGTGGGCTACTCGAGTCACTACCACTGCCTTGCGATCGGCTGCCAAAATGGCTCGAGAAAATCAGAGAAGCTGGAGAAATTCCCAGACATGGTCTTACCTAATGGTGAGATCGTTCAGTTTGTGCCCTTTCCTTCAGATGTTTCAGAGCCGAAACTCAGAAATTTGTGGATAAAAGCGATTCCGGAAGGCAGAACTTCGACCCGTCTCGGTGGGCTAGCGTGCGCAGCCGCCATTTCGTCGGGTACAAGCGGACAAATTCTGTCCCGGTACCTACATTGTTTGAACACAATGGTTATGGAACCAAAAATCAAGAAAGAAAGACTTTTAATTCCAAGCAAAAGTTCAGTTCGCACTGATAAACAGCCAAAGTGCTTTAATAAAACTGGCAAGCCACAAGTCACAGGTCGACTTGACCTTTACACCGCTACCTCTCGGTTGAAGCGCCGACTGCCGATCTGCTTCAAGGGCTAGAGTGGTAAGCTGCGCTTTTGTGTAGCCACTAAAACGCACGCCCCTGTCTTTCAGATATTTTTCAGTTCAGGAACTTTCATTGATTTAATTTTATCGCGAACATCTTCGCCAGTCGAAACGCTCACGTTGCTCGCCATCGCATGCATAGCCCATATCATGGGGGACCGTTCGCGTCTTTGGCGCTGGAGAGCACCCGACTCTTCGTAACCGGTAACCGCCCTATTGAATCCTTGCTGTCTGACCGGTGCCGTTGACTCTGTTGAAGAGATTAGCACTGGCACTTCAGGCGATTCGACCGTTGGCACTTCACCGAAAGCTAGCACGACAGCTGACCGTGACGACACTCACCCGGATTGGATTAGGTAATGGGGTAGAACCGGATTGGATTAGGTGATGGGGTAGAGGCAAAGCAGACGCTTACGCAAGTAACTTAGCCACGCCCAACCCGGGACCGTCGCTTCTCTAAGCCCCTGCGACGACGTCCAAATTGGGCTAACCGATACCGAGCCGAGCTATTTGATACCTAAGAAGGAAAAAATAAAAAATACTCAGTGACAAGGAAAGTGAACAGTTGCGAACAACTTTGAGGTCCCAGTGTGATTTCACAGTGTGCAAAGAAGCGGTGAAGACTGTCGCATTCACCAGGACAATACATTTTCAGCCTGTTTCGAGATGATTTCCTGCATGAGTTGTTCCGCGTGCATACACAGACCCGCAGCAGACATGCATTTTTCGTGCGAGCATTGTGCTCTGCCACGAAAAATGCGTGCTTGTTGCGGCAAGGGAGACAACTCATGCAGGCAATACTCTCTAAACAGGCTGAAAATGTACTGGTGAATGCGACGGTTTTCATCGCGTCTGTGCACTGTGAAATAACACTAGGACCTCAAAGTTGTTCGCAACTGTCCATTTTCCTTGTCACCGAGTATTTTTGTTGTTTTTGTTTTTTTGTTTTGGGTTTTTTTCCTTCTTAGGTATCACTTAGCTCGGCTCGGTCTCGGTTAGCCCAATTTGGACGTCGTCGCAGGGGCCTAGAGAAGCGACGGTCCCGGAACAGGATTGAGCCACGCCTAGTGTCAATCCTCCTTGACACCGCACGGGACACCCGCGGTACGTGTAAGACACGTGCCATTGGCGTCCGCGGGCAGATTTATGCAGGACAAAAAAGGTGTACGTGCAAAAACCAGACTTACACTTTTTTAAACGGACATCGCGAGAAGTGTGTTTAACGAGTGCATTAGAGAATATAGAAATATAATCAAGAAAGCCCCCACCGTCCCCCACCCCACCCCCAAAAAAGGCTTGTAAGAAGTGGCGCTCTTGAGTTCGAAAAGCTGAAATGTTCTGACCCCAAGCAGTACTGGCGTCATGTGCGCGACAGACATATGCGCATTTGCACTATTACTAGTATTAGTCTTAGTGATCTTGGCGAACACTTTAAACAGCTAAATGAAGCGACTGTGCCAGAAGATGACTCCATAGTTAATTTAGACTATGATCCCAAAGAACTGAACTCGTCCATTAGAGAAGAGGGGGTACTTGCAGCAATCAGTTGTTTGAAAAATGGGAAAGAGACGGGTATTGATGACATTAGAAATGAATATATCAAGAATGGTGCTACGCTGCTCACCAGCACATACCGTAAGCTTTTCAGTCATATTCTGGAAACAGGCGTCATTCGAGAGGAATGGGTTAAAGGTTTAAATAATGCCTATGAAAGGCAAGGAAGTATTAATGACTGTGATAATTACAGAGGCATTACGCTTCTTATCTGTATCGGTAAACTGTTTACCGCTGTGTTGAACAACAGATTGTCTAACTTTGTGGAATTCCACGACATACTCTTCGAGAACCAGACTGGCTTTCGTAAAAATCACAGCAATCTATATCATTGTCAAAACTCCTACCAGAACAGTACGCAGTAGCCCTTCTTAAGTTCCGTCGCAGTAACCGTAAGCTCCATACTGAACAAGGCAGAAAACAAGGCATACCTAGAGAACAGTGACTGACATGCGTGCAACAGAAGACGAATTTCATTTAATTCTACACTGTCCAGCGTTTCAAGAGGAACGCAACATGGAACATACCACTGTTTCCTTCGAATTAACTAGACATACAATCTTTGTAAACTGTTGGGATCAAAATCAAAAAAGGATGCCCTTGCTAAAGATTTTTTTTAAAGCGAGGAGGACTGTGTGTGTGTGTGTGTGTGTGTGTGTGTGTGTGTGTGTGTGTGTGTGTGTGTTTGTGTGTGTGTGTGTGTGAGCAAGCTGTTGTTCATTAGATTGCCAGAGGTTTCATGTGTGGTTGCGCTTATAATGATTATGTGTGGTTATGTATATGTTGTATATACATCTTTTGTCGAACTTGACTCAGTATCTTTTTGTGTGTATGTGATCTTGGTGTTTGGTGTTTGTTTTTTTATTGTATTCTCCATACCCCAAAAGGGTGAAACTGAGGAAAATAAAATCTTTAATCTTGAATCTTGAGAAATGCTCCCCTCAAGCGATCACTTCCCTTGAAATCGTGAACACAATACGATGGACATTGCCACTACGAGTACCACTGCTGCACGGGAATAAGGTTGTTGTTGTTGTTGTTGTTGTTTTGGGGGGTGGGGGTGTTCTTGTTTTTAGGGGTTGTCGCTGATGCAAAACGTGCAGCTTTGAGAAGGGCATGGACAGGCCGGGCTAATGAATATGGCGTTCTCAAGAGCGACGACAATGACAAGTATTCTTTCTCAAAGTCACCTACCGTTTACAGGCTGACATCATCCAAAGGAGCTTCAGGTCTGTCCAGGCTCATAGTTCTCTCAGAGCATCCGTTTACAACACAGTCGAATCCAGTCTTTACCATCGCTTGCAAATCTCACCGTGCGTTCAACGTAAGCAGAAGCGAGCAGCTGTTTGTTGTGCTGGAGGAAGGACAGGCTAGGCACCAACACATCGGCGCGAGGTGGTCTTTATAAGTACGCCAAACCAGACGCCATCGCCACCTACAGCCCACCAGTAACTCTCTTCCGGCCGTCCGATGTCTGCTTTTACATTCTGGGCGGTCAGGAGGTTCTGCTGGTGGCTGACGAACTGAATGACGCCATCCACGTGGTGAAGGCGACAAACAGAAGCCTGGAGTTTGATCGCTACCTTGCCCCTGGCTGTCCCTTGCTTGTGCGGCCGACGGCGCTCAACGTGGACAACAAAGGCCGCCTGTGGGTGGCGTGTAGGGGAGCCCGTGTCCTCACGTGTGAAGCGATCGCCTGAACAATAACACGGCGGAAAGGGCGCATACCCCCCTTTACAGTAAGCTGCAGCAATTGTTGATTCGTATCTTGTCCTCTGGCCTGTTTGAAAGGAGAGAGAAAACCATAGTCCATGTACCCGAGCGTCATGGTGTACCACGAACATTTGAATATTTTGTTGTATGCTAAACATTTTGTACGTATGCGTATAACGACAATCTGCCGTTTTCGGGTAGGAGAATAGAGGAGATGAGAGATTTGCTAAATAATTTGCTAAGGTGTTTGGGGTTTTTGCGTGTTGGGTTTGTTTAGTTCTTCTTTTGTTTTTCAACTCGTTTCCCGACTCTTTCCATCCATTTTTTTTTACGGAGTACTGAAACGTTTTCTGTGCTAGCATCATGAATGTAATAACAATGCCATAATACTGTGGTTGTTCATACAAGTTTAGACAATCATTCATTCAGGAAATGATTTGACTGGAATTATTCTTTTCTTTATATGTTTCTGTGCATCCCGTTTTCTGTGAAGTTCGTTTGAAACATCAAACGGGTGTGATAAGGGCATTCATTACAGATATGATCAGTGATGACAGTGCTGACAAAAAAATGGCATCAGCATTGTTCAGCTGTTGTAGTTGTTTTGCACGTTAATTGTGGGATGTTGAGCCCCTTGTGTGTGTGTGTGTGTGTGTGTGTGTGTGTGTGTGTGTGTGTGTGTGTGTGTGTGTGTGATCAGCATAATCTCTTGTTTTGTATTGTGCTTGCTTTTGGTTCCTGTAAGGTGACAATGTTAACATTTAAGGGTTTCAACGATTTTCATGTTCATCATAGAATTTTGTGTACGTTTTTCAAGCCTGGTGGCAAGTGTGTTGGTTACTTCGATTGGCTCTCTCTCTCTCTCTCTCTCTCTCTGCCTACACACACACACACACACACACACACACACACACACACACACACACACACACACACACACCAGCTATTACAAACTGAACGACGTACATATAAGCTGTCGAAGTCAGTAACGTCCTATCGACAAACTTCTGACATGCAGAAACAGATACTGAGGGTAAGCACAACGGGGTAAGCAAATAGCCCGCCAACATGTAACATCCTCTGAGTACATCCTCTAATAGAAGAACACTTACAAAGTTGTACGGAGTGATCCATCTTACTGTACATAACATCAACCGTGGCATGCTGTTAAAAACCCTTCGGGGATTATGATCAAATTCTGAAGAAGATACCTGTGAATTAAATGAACACTGGATATACACAGCTGAAAGAACGTAATGTGAGTTTAGTGAACAGCAATGCAGGGCGAATGACACAAATATACAAGGCCTCAAAATGCCTATATATTCCCTATTAGCCTCAGGCACCATAGTTACCCCTAAAAATGCTTCAGTCTAGAAGCAATTACATGTGCTACCATGAACAGACCATTCAAAGGCTCTCACCTGACAGGGCTTTAAAAACTGTGAATGTCTCCTTTCCGCTCAGGCCTCACTGGAGTGATGCACGTCTACTTTCCCTCTAGGCCAGAGAGGCAGTTCACACAAATATGCTTCCCTCACTTGTTTCCCACCTCTGTGCAAAACGTCCCAGCTTCACTGGCGGCTTGCCTCTTTTTGTGACCGCCTGCCGTGCACCTTAACCTACATAACACAAAAAGCACGAAATTCACGCTTTTTCGTGACAACAAAAATCACTACAAACTATAACACTTGCCGAACAGGGTACGGCAAACAAACACCACACATGATTCCCCGGTCAATTTGTGTCCTTACGTTTGTAACCACGAAATACGTGTATGGACTGCTTTAATACTGAATGTATAAATACTGATAATTTCAACCCCACCCACCTTCCGCATATAAAACCACAAGTATAGACACCCCAAGGTGAAGTCGCTGTCACTCACCCGTCTGCACGCTGAATGGGAAATCAACCGTTCACACAGCAATGTTGTCCAGCTTGCAAACTGAGGCTTGAAAAAAGGTTATCCTTTCAGTCCGCTTAAACCTGGAAAATTCTGCAGTTCACACGGGTTGTGACGTCAGCCCGCCACGATGCTTGACCTTGCACGTGCCACACGCTCGTATCAAACTGCCGTGAGCTGTCCCAACGCAATACACGCCCGATACGCACTGACACACTGCTGAGGTACCCATACTATACGACGTGACATGAAATTGTAGCCATATTCTGATTATTTCCGAGAGCAGAAAGTGTCACAGTTACTGCGGTCCTGCACTGGGAAACGCGTGGTTTGCGAGAAGGTAGTGGTGTAAACATATGAGAATGGGGTCATTCCTGACCGCATGAGAAAGGGTGTTTTCTCGATCATCACGGGCTATATTCTGAATGCTTTGGTAACCCGTGATACGCGCTTTTGCGTAATGTTAACATCGGGCACGCAGACGACATAACACTTTCAGACACACGGACTTCAAATCGGAATAGACATAAATTTCTGTAGGCTGCTAGGTCGTTTGGTTTTGACTAACAAAATGAATGTCGGCCGCATTAAACCTCTGTGTGTGTGTGTGTGTGTGTGTGTGTGTGTGTTGTGTTTCGTGATCATGCACACACGCAAAACTCTGGATTCAGTTAAAATTTGGACGAAGGGGGACGAAACAAGAACTCGTGCGGTCACACGACGAAATCAAATGTAGCTGACTATTGTTACGTTATCCATTTCAGCTCTTTGTTTTAATATAGGTCCCAACAAAATATGTAACAGGAAAAAGTAGTTCATACGAGTTGCGACTCTAGTTCCTAGCCAATCATACACGGCTGTTTTTGCACAACACGATAAGTGTCGCTGGATAATTTCCACTCCCTGCCCAAACAGAAAAAAATACAAATACGTCTCAGTGAATCAAACACCAGATAGCCCATACACACCTGAAAGAGCGTAATGCGTGCTTAGTGAACAGCATCGCAACCCTGAAAATATGATTGGACTGCCAGTTGAGTACGGGTGGGGTGGGTGGGTGTTTGGGAGTTTAACGTCCTTTTTCCACCACGTAAGGGTGATATCAAAGACGGGGCAACGAGAAAAAGGCCAGGACAAATATTTGGCTCCAGCCGGGATTCGAACTCACGACCCGAGCATTGAGAGTCCAACGCTCTACCATTGGGCTATCCCGGCTCCCCTGCTGGTTGAGTACGTAGCAGAGAAGCTTAAACAGTCAGAAGTACAGCTGTGTACAGGGTGTGTGTGTGTGTGTGTGTGTGTGTGTGTGTGTGTGTGTGTGTGTGAGGAACAAAAAGTACAAACAAAGCATACACCTCACAACGTCTGAGAATCACGTTATGATCCAGATAAGGTAGGTGTTTTGGAATTTGACGTCTTTTTCCACCACGTATCAAAGAGGGGGCAACGAGAAATAGGCCACCACAAATATTTGGCCCCTTCTGGAATTCGGAGTCACGACTCGAGCATTGAAAGTCCAACGCTTTACCAAACGGCTGTCCCGGCTCCCCGATCCAGTTGGGATCCATGTAGGGAATAAGTAGTGTTGACGTGGGATCCCACTTTAATCTCAGATAAATCCCACGTAGGGCCCTAGCGGGATCTAGACAGACACAGAGGGTACTCCATAATCCCGTATCGTGAATTCTATTTTCACTTATCACGTGATACCTATATGAAAAACCCATACGTGGCCCACATTCCTGCCCAAATACGCCTCATATGACACCTGTGAACACGTGTTGTTAGGGTATTCTAGTCGGAAATACACTGACAAAAATAATCGAAAGCGTCTCCTCAACCACACCCACTCCCCGCCTAAAAAAAAAAGAAGGTATACACACCCCCAAGGAGAAGTCACTGTCACGCACACATATACACACTGAATAGGATATCAAAAGGATCTGTTCAGACTTGGAGACAGCCCCGGAAAGAAAGTATTCCTTTCAATGCCTTTATGCAGTCTGAAATTTGATATGACCGTTCACTGACTCGGAACAGCATAGCTGCTATGTAAAGTGCATTTGGTAAACACATTTTGAAAGGGATGTTATCGGGGGAAACAAAGAATTCCTTTGTTTGTATATATCAATGCCGCCTGAAATGTGATATAAAACCGTTCAGTCAGAACCGTGCAGCTGCGATGTAAAGTGCATTGGGGAAACATATTTTACAAGTTCTACCGCTTGAGTCATTTCCACCTGTTGTAAAATGCACGGGGAGCCGGGGTGGTCGAATGGTAGAGCGTTGGGCTTCTAATGCTCGGGCCGTGAGTTCGTATCCCGGCTGGGGCCAAATATTTGTGCTGGCTCTTTCATCGTTGCCCCGTCTTTGAAATCACCCGTATGTGGTGGAAAAGGACGTTAAACCCCCAAACACCCACCCATCCACCCTTGTAAATGCAGTACGACCGTCTAAACAACATAATATTTGCACCATTACTACAAGGTAACCCTAACCCTAACTCTAACCCTAAACCGATCTAAACACGCGAGCTCCACTTAAAGGCCCTATATTCGTAACGGGCGCTCAGGGAAAAACTGCCGCTTACGAAGGTTTCAGGCTATTTGCCAAGTAGAAGGGGGTTTCATTTGACCATCGCGACCGTTTCTGTGACTTTGCGGCTTTTAATATTTGAGAAATACGACTTTCTTTGAGCCTACCCTCCTTTTCTTACCGGCTGTCCGGCAACACGAGTCTAAAAATAGCCACCAACCAGCGCCTCAAGCTGCTGGCCGAGACTGCAAGCTATGACGTCACAGTCAGTGCAAGTGTAAACATATTGCTCCCGAGTGAAAGCGAAAATACGAGGTGTGATTCCTAAGACAACCCGACAACCCACTCCCGTAAAAACAAAATTCACGAGTTCATCGAAGAAGCGGCGCCGACATACGCAAGAGCGCGAGTATGCAGTCCAAAGTTTCCCGAGGAATAGAAACTGCCGCGGTGGCAGACTGAAGCTGAGGGACTGATTGATACGCGCTTGGCCTCTCACGTCGGGACCAAAGGCTCACGGACGTTTGGCATTCACTCCATGCTGATGAATACGTAAGTAATCACTGTAGTATACCTGTTAGTGTGACTAGATAACCTGACTTTTGTGTCTGAAGAAAGTTTCGTGCCGACTAAGTATCCGAAACAGCAGTGTTATGGCGGACAGTGGTTTCGCACCGAGTCACCCCGGCCATACAGTGGTTTGTGTGGCAAGACAAGAATAAGTGTACTGGCAGAAACAGTGCAACTTGATATGAAACAGAAGCAAGTGTGTAACACCGAGTAATACTGTTCCAATGGTTTTCTCATTTAGGGAGAATGAAAAGGGAACATAATTATGAGATAAGTATTTTTCACACAGTGTGTTACTGATAATTGAACCACCCAGTCACTAGTGACAGGCCCTAGCCAGTGGCATCTGCTTTTTTTATTCTGGTAATGTCATGTCCATCATTTTAAAAATTATTTTTCTTTATTGTGTGTGTGTGTGTGTGTGTGTGCAGGTACTTTTCGTCAAGATCTCTACAGCCGCCACCCATGCAGGTTAGCACACTTTTTGTTTCAGTAGTTTGTCGTCGAATTGCACAGGTCAAATTGCAAAACATTATATACATATAATGTGTGTGTGTGTGTGTGTGTGTGCGCTTTTAATTCCACCAAGCTTGTATACCAATTATAATGTACAGATGAAAATTAAATGTCATAGTATAAATTGGCTGTCTTATAATTGCTTTTCATGTTTTCTTCTTGTTGTTTTGTCGTTGTTGTTTTTTGTTGTTGTTGTTGTTTGTAAATGATGATTTATTCAGTATTGATAGGTGGGGGGATGTTTATAGTTCCAGTTTGGGCGGATCCACCTGAAGTGGCAGGAACTTCTGGTTCCACAGCTAGACGCAGCACATCAACCCTAGCTGCAGCTGGAAGCATCTTTGCAAGGGTAGGTGCTTACTCCTGCAATTTCAGAAATCTCAGCAAATTCTGACAGGTACATGTACTTCATCAGATACTGTGAAGTTGTATTTATCATGACGCATTATAATAGTGACACTGGTAGTGGTGACTACTTGCGTGCTGCAGTATGCTTTTATACTGGGTTTTTTTTTAAATTTTATTGTAGAGTTATGCATGCTTATGCTTTGTAGCCACATGTGTTATTCCAAGAAATCCTCTCAGACAACAGTGAACACATGTCATGATCATGTTTGTTGCAATAAGTTGTCTCTTTCCCTTTTGACAGTGCCACTGCCAGTGGTGGTAGTCAGATGTCTGGCGTGGAACCAACAGAGTGAGGAAGAAATGCCAGTGGCATCAATGTAAGAGAAGGGCTGTGTTCTGAATTTCTTGTCTAATCTTACTGTACATGTTAGTTTTATGAGGTTGGTTTACTTTGGTTGGGAACTAGCGCAGGTTTTGAGCCACTGTCAGTTGCTGACAGAACTCTCTCAGCTGTGATAAGCTCAGTGAGGCAAGGTGTGCTTGTGTTAGTGCACTGTAGTGTACCAAGTCTCTTAGTTGCCTGATGATAATCACCTTTGTGCTTGCAGTCACACTCACAAGCAGACAGCAAGAAATCAGCCAACTTTGGGTAAAAAAGAGGGCAAGTCAACATGTCACAAGTAAGTGATATCTTCTATGGTGTTTCTTTGGATTAGGGTTTCTAAGGTTTTCAGTGTTACTACATGTAATTGTATTCTCATCACGTCACATAATCATATCTGTGTGTGTGTGTGTGTGTGTGTGTGTGTGTGTGTGTGTGTGTGTGTGTTTTCGTTTTTAAATTTCATTCAAGTGTGTGTGGGAGGTTGGCCTTACCACCACAACAGTGACACAAACATTTAGTGATTTACAGAAAAAGAAAACAAAAACAACAGCTTCACCTACCCTACATTTTTTTTTTTTTGTTTCATTTTACTTCAACTGATCATGTTTACTGTGAGATGTGTTCATGCATTCATGTACACTGACGTCTGTAAGTTGAAGCAATACATGTTTGTGTGTGGTTCTTTACAGAAGGTAGATACTGCCTCCAGAGCCTGTGACTACCAAGTCTGGGAGGACAGCAAGGAAGAATCTCCTGTCAAGATTCATTCATGGACCCATTTGAGTGAGCAAGATGCTGGTGCATATTTTTGTTTATGTTAATAAGCAGGACCGAAGAAAGAGGTCTGTTAGAATGAAGTCATATATGTGAATCATAACTGAAGGAGAGTTACATTACTGTGTGTGTGCATGCTTGTACATGCATTTTCTACATAGACGAAGCATGTAATTTGTAAAGATTGTCAAAATATCACTTTGGGGTTATCCCTTTTGTGGAACATTCAGATTGTCTTTCCAGGTGCACAAGTCGAAAAATGAAAAGAAAACAACAGCATATAGTAGTCATTGTGATAGTTGACTGAGGGGAGGGGGTGGGGGGTCAGTTTGTGTACCCAGTGACCTTGTTGCTGGTCTAGCTCAGAACAGTTACGAGCGACTTACCCCAAGTTTCACTAACTAAGAGATCATTGTTGTTGTTTTTTTCACTCACTATGCCCATTGTGTGTAGGTTCTTTACATGGCAGTTTTTTCAGTTTCAGTTGATGAATGCCTTCTTTTATCATAGGCATTCCACTTAGGTGACAGTAGAAGAAAGGAGGAGGAAGAAGATCCATGTGATGTTGATGATCCTGACTATGACTAGTATGAGCCTTACTTCCACTTGACAGCTATACTGTAAGTTGTTATTCAGTTCTTGAAACATTATAGTGAATGATAAAGCAAATAATGAAGTAATGAGTTTGCTTATTATGAAATACAACCATACCATCCCCTGTCACCAACAACTTGCATTAAATTTTTAATAACTAATAACTTGCACAAAACCTTTTCTTTCTACTGTAAATGGTAAATTGGTGTTTTGTCATCAAGTTATATGAAAAATACGCTTGAAAAGTGTTGAGGAGGAAGATGAATTACCCTTGTTCACGTGTGCTCTCAGTTGCATGTAGACTACTCGACACCATTTAATTAGACACCAGAACTGGGAACTAGCTTGTTGATTTTTTAGATGGAGCTCCCTCGCCTTTTAGTTTTACTTCATGTGCTACATGTACTGACCTGTCTTCAGATGACTTTTTTTATCATTGTTACTAGTATTATTTTTAGTTTATAGCACTGTGGATATTCAGTAGATGAGAGTCTTGCTTGAATGATTTTATTTACTGTCAGGAAATGACTACTGTACGCTGGGGCTGTGGGCACGGACGCTAAGTCTAATGTTCCCTGGACTCTGTGTTTTCCATGGGATCCAGCACACCTATCTGGAATCTACCATAGGTGGCTACTGGGCTGACCACCACTCTTTCCCGGGACAATCACCTGTCATTCTAGGTAAAGGCTTCAGTGTGTGTGTGTGTGTGTGTGTGTGTGTGATTTCATCAGTGCTCACTATAAGAGTAAATATTGGCATCAGACATTTTCATCTGGTTTTGTTTTTAATTTCTGGAATGTGCATTTTCATCCACCTTCTTGTATGAGACAGTACTGGAACAGTACGCTGGACTATGCTTAATTTTATGAAAATCATAGGCATGTGTTTGAGTGGGTATCACCTGTTTTCTCTTTGCTGCAAGTCACAAGAGAAGAAAGGGGGTGGATTCAGGGGTGGGGGTGGTGGTAGGGGATAGAAAATAGCCTACTATACACATGTACAAAAGCCAGTGCATTATCCATTCATTTTTGAACAGGCGCACGGCTGCACTGGAGGTGTTTCATCAGCACACACTGATGTATTGTGCAAATGGGTGTATCGTGTGCGAAACCTGCTAACTGCTCTGGACCACAACATCCACAGTGACGGGGGCATATGGACCAACAGGAAAGGGGAGCCAGTGTAAGTAGCGTTGCATGATTCAGTTGTCTGCACATAGACATGGATGGCACTCTTCCACCTCAGGGCAGATTTCTGCCCAATAATTTTGGGGAAATCCCCCCCCCCCCAAAAAAAAAAATAAAAATAAAAAAAAATGGGGCAGTTGTGTGCTTAGGTTATTGACATGTGAGGATGATATTGACAGTTCAGGACCCTCCCCCATATTTCTGGAGCATGCTGTTAACATGTCGTCGCCCCCCCCCCCCCTTTTTTTTTTTTTTAACATTTTCATCAGTTTCACCCCAGCAATGATGTATACGTGTGTCCATTAAAACTGGCATAGCTGTTGTTTTGTCACAAAGTTCACGTTTCAGTGACACTGATAGATATCGAGCTTTATATTAGCACATAGTGTGTGTGTGTGTGTGTGTGTGTGTGTGTGTGTGTAACACAGAGGCAGAGTATCTAACTGAATTTCATCATGATAGCACTAGCAGTTGACAAGAAATGATTCCTATGGTTTTTCAGATACCACAGATGCTTCAGCAAGAAGACAGGGAGATGGTCTTCCCAGAGAAGGAGAGGAAGATGTACCCACACATTCGGGACCGTGAACTTTCAGCTGTGAAAATGAGGCTAGCTGACAGACAGGGCATGTGGCAAAGCCTCAGACCTTTGGAGGATTTCAACTACGCTGGCGCCTGTAGAATATCCACCATCAAAACAACTTGTTCAGTCCGAAATATCACGCTTTGAGAAATGAATTTGTGCATTCTGCTTTTGCTCATTTTCAAAGCCTTACAGTTGTGCATAGTTGTGCTGTACATCAGTACTGTCATCATACAGCTGTGCTACTTCCTAAAATCTACTTCTGTGCTTGTGCATGACTTATACATATTGTAATTACTTTGCTGTCATTCTAACAACTATGTTTAGTACTCTGACATTGAAATTGTAACTGTTGCATCCGGACAAAAAGAGGAAATCGAGTGAATAATAATGGCCATCCAGAACAACTAAACATTGAATTGGTGTGTGGTGTGTGTGTGAGTTGCGTGAGAAAGACCGATGGTGTGTAGGTGAGCCAAACAACACTGACAGCGAAGAAGGGAGAAGTTTACAATATTATGGAAAACTGCTTTTTTATGTGGTCATTTTTGTCAATTTCAATACTTCTTTCTCATGCCCTTCCTGTGGGTTCACCTCACTTTGACAGTTGAGTTCTTTTTGTTTGTTTGTTGTTTTTGTCTAGTTACAGAAGGCCTATTTTGATGGTGTGTTGAAAGCAATCAGTGTAGATCAGATCACAACAATTCTTAACACTCAATGCTTGTAAAGCATCCAGAGCTGCTGTAGAAGGGAGGCTTTTTGTAAAAACCCTCTGTTACTGTATTAATTTTATTATTATTACTATGTAATACTACCTTTTGACTCAGTTCAATACATCTCTCGCTGTATCACAAACACGAATGCACAAGAATAGCTTCAGCAGCTTCAGCCAAGGTGTATTGTGAACATGTACCACACATGCATTGCTTCTGTCAATTTTCTGCAGTTCCAGTGCATCTACAACTCAAAATTGTTTGTTTTTGCTTCTAAAAAAATACATAATCAAATAACCAAAGTCATACACATCTTTTTTTCTTTGCAAGTCTGAGGAACTCAAAGACAAAAAGGGGTATTTTCTCACCTTTACTAGTGTTACATAAATAAAAAACGTACACATGAAAGAAAAGTGTTCGCTGTTTTTGTCCATTATTCTTCTGGTCCACTTTTACAAGGACACAAGGCTTTTGATATAAAGTTCATCTATCAGGGATGACAACAGTCCCGCCGTTCCGCTGTCTTTTAAAAAAATCTCCGCTGTTCTAAAAAAATCTCCGCGGAAAAAAAACTTCGTCACTGAGCGATACCCCCCCCCCCCCCCCCCCCCCTGCTTGTCAATTTTTTCGGCGTTACTTGCATTCCGATTTTGAGGGCCAATTCAGTTTGAGGACTGCTGCGGTAAGCTGCCCCCCCCCCCCCCCCCCTGTCAATTTTTTCTGGCCTTCCTTCTACGCAAGCCGGCCCCAGGGAAAATCTCTGCTTTCTTAAAAGTTGTTGTCATCCCTGATCTATATACATTGCTCATGATTGATGCAGAAAGTCTACAGTCAGCACTCTCCTTTTAGCTTCTTGAAGACAGAGGGAGAGAGAAAAACAAACCACGACAATACCACCCATGTGGTCAGCATTTACTACATTTCTATGAACATGAGTGATTATTAGTGCTACCAACATGGTGCTCCATTACTAAGGTGTGTATATCACTATATGCAGCATCAGTGAAGTCAGTGTTCAAACCAACAGTCTAGTTCAGCCTCGATGGGATAAACCCTGTGTAGTGGTTGATAGGGTGAGGATTGTGATCCCGAATCACCAACACACGTGGGGATGACCCGCCTGTCTCCTGCACCTAGACCATGCCTCCACATGAGGAACTGCCTGTACACAGCATGGTGGTTAGCTTTGCGCTCGTCATCTTTGCCATTGCAGACAAGCATGTCTCGCCTCATTATCTGTGACAGCTGCAGAACCATCCTGTCCAAAATCAGGTACTGGATTTCCTAAAATAAGAAGAGTATTTCTGAGTAAGGTCTGTTATTTTCAACTGTGAAAGGAGAGAGGAAACAGAATAACACGGACCAACAAGTAAATTTTATGTTTTGGTCGTAAATTTCAGGCATAATTATGCATTTGCATGAGGGGACAGGTGTAAGATTTTCACTGGTGCAAAGTTCTACATGTTTCATAGTTTAATAATACCAGTTTACTTTTAATGAGGAAGTAGGTAGAGGAAGTACCTACTGGGAGCAAAAATTGGCATTGACCATAACCACAGCAGAGACGTTCCAAGTTCAGCATCGGATGGCATGTTTCTGCAGGTATGAGGCCTGGCTGTGCCTCAATCATGTCTACCATCATCCCCTTCAGTCTTCTTGTCTCCATCTTGTCCATTGTCTTCTGAAAATAGTGAAATATATACAATCCACAGGCATTTTAGTTATGTGCTGTCACTGGGTGAGGGCTCTCTCTCTCTCTTATTACAGTAATCAAAAATTCTAACCTGTTGTCCTGTTATTATTTCAACCTTTTAATCTCAGCTACAAGATACCAACCTTTTCATCTTAAAACTGGGACTTCAGGATGGCTTACCTTCAACACAGTGATTAAACACTACACTGTGCACACACATGGGCATGTGTTTGGCAGAGAGAAAAGAGTAATGGTATCCTACTTTTTGCTATTCAGGGATATTGAAAATAAGACGAGTGTGTAATGTCTTACCTTCAACTGTTCTGGTCTTTCCTCCAGCATTGCTGCCACAGTACGTGCTCCTAATGCTGCAGCACCTCTGCCCCATGCAAGCATGCTGGTGATACATGCACTCCTTTCTCCTACAAGTACAACAGCCAAAAAAAAGCAAACTGTAAAACAACCAGCTTGTATAATCTGAAGCACATTTTATGGTGAATCAGACACCGACTACAAGGACTTCGTTACTAGTAGGCAAAATTTTAATTTCGTTCTCTCCCTCTCCGGGCTCTGATGGTGTGAGTGTGACTGGAAATAAAATCAACCTCCCTACATCCCTCTCCTCACACCGGCACACACACACACACACACACACACACACACACACACACACACACACAATTGAATTTATGAACTGGTGCGCTTATTTTGAGCCACGGAAAGGAAGGATGATTCATAAAGTAAACTAGTTTGAAGATCATGGGAAGCGTTATCGATCAACACTGATCTTTCATTCTTTGCCTTTGGTATCCTGTCAACGAGTCAACGATGCGCTAGCTGACCCATTGCAGCCTACAAAACTTACAACAATGGTCACAGAAAGGCAAACTGGAATGTCAAAGATTGGAAACCAATGCGTGAATGTTATCAAAATTATGAAAATGTGGAATAAAGCTTACCGTGATCGCACGTAGGCGGCCAGCCCACCAACAAAATCCTTCAGGCAGCGCGCGCTAAAGGATGTGACGTCACTGTGGTCTCGGTGTCCCCGGCCTAAAGCTTCACTGGCGTCTGCTTCGAACGCGATGACAAAACAAGCTTCCAGAGCGACACATGTGCCGACCCGAGACACCACAACGGTCTCAGACGCTATTTTGTGACCCAAGTGACTGATTCTGATGCACAAATTACTCGCATTCGATGATTTTTTTTCCACACGCTATAGTATGCTTGTTCTACGTATAGAGCCTTTAATGAGCGTGGCTGCGTTGGTATGGTTCGCCCAATACGGTGCAAGGGTGCGAAGTATACTGAGGACAACTATGTTGGCATTGAAAAACAATTCCATATGTTGCAAAATTCTTCATTATTATTATTATTATTATTGGTGGTGGTGGTGGTGGTGGTGGTGGTGTTTTATTAAAAATTGTACAGTATTCATAAAAAGTGTCTGGGTGTGGGTGTTTGGCAGTTTAACGTCCTTTTCCACCACGAATGGGTGATATCAAAGACGGGGCAACGAGAAAATGGCAAGCATAAATATTCGACCCCAGCCGGGATTCGAACTCACGACCCGAGCACACAACGTGTCTAAGTTTATTACTCATAAAACGTCTGTAAGTTTTAAACGAAATAAACGAGGCACTGAAATATGTTCTGGTGACAAGGGTTCTATTGTTCTCTATTGTTCTCGGAAATGGACCATACACGAATCGGAGCCCACTAAATCAAAACGCTTTAGGCAATTGCGCGCCTAACACAACAATAAAGACCGTAGTTTAAATCAAATGCCTTCAATGAGCGGTGCGCGCAGTGCTTTACTTATCTAATCTCTTCACCGCAAGTGATCGAAAACGAGCCGTGCAACCCTGGCCTGACTTGGATAGACTGATAGCACTATTTGCCACTACGGGTAAACGTCTTTTGAAGGGCTGGGTGTCTTAGCAATTCCAGGCCTATACACCTCTTGTAGAGACGACCCCGGCTATTGAAAGTCAACCCCCGCGTATTGACACAAGGAGAGAATCGGCAAGCGGTTCCGAGGCTAAAGGGGGTAGTTGATGACAGGTGCGGGTGGTATTTACTTTCCTTTTGGCTCGTAGAGAGGGGTGGGTGTGCTGAAAGATGACAAGGGGTCCCCGCACGATCTTGTCTGTAAGGCACTGTGTGTGCGGCTGTCTTTCGATTTGCAAGACGACACACAGTGAATGCTCACAGAGTGCGGAGGGAAAGGAACGGAGCGACCTAGTGTGTTATTGACGAGGCAAAACATGACTACACAACCGCTTTCGTCACGGTCGTTTTCTGCGCGTGTGTGAAAGACTGCTAATTGGAGAACTTGTTTTGTGTAGGACTTAAAAAAAAAACTGTGAAGTATATTTTGGGAGGAAAAATAGTGAATTGTGAGCGTCAAAAGAATCTTTGTGATGATGAAAACCAGGCAAGCTTAACTTGACGACAGTGATTTTATTGTGAGGATGGGATTTCTTCTCGTGATTTAACCTACGTGATTTGGTTCCAGGTGTGGTGGATATTTACTGAATGTGTGCTGAGAGTGAAGGAAAGAAATGTGAGAGAGAAAGCGTGTACGAGACAATCAGGAAAAACTGTCAGTGGGCTAAACATGAACGGTAGGTAACGGAACTAAAACCAAGTGGTACTGTGAAGGGGAAACACACACACACACACACACACACACACACACACACACACACACACACACAATCAAAACTTCACTGCTAGATTTAACTCTAGTCTCTGGCAAGTTTTTCTCAAGATCAGATCACAAACCCTAGATCTCAATACCTGTCAAGTGGTTTAGCGTTGCCATCGAATCTTGGGCAATTTAACGTCGCCGTCAGTTCGGGGCTGACTTTTACTGCTGTCATATATAAATCGATTTTGCTCTTTTTCACGCCGCCAGGGTGTTTTATTGGCTCTTTTCTGTTTTTCCACAGCGTGTGAAGGATTTATTAACGTCGGTATCGCATAACCTGACCAGCCAGTTGTGAAGAAGCGGTGTTGTGTTGTGGGAAGTTCGTCTTGTGTGTCCGTGTGCATTCTTGGGTCGTACACAGTGGGAAGGCTTCGTGTCGGGATTTATCAAACACGAAAAAGGATTATCTTGCACCACAAAGAAGAGGTGTCGGTGGTATTAAAGTATGTGAGGTTTTATTAGAGCTGATGTTTTTTTCAAGGTACAGCTGGAATTCGTGTGATGTTCTCCCGTTGTACTGACGGTACTGAAAATCCACAGAGATGACTTGTTGCTAACTTTGTTGTCGATTTTGTGAACGACCCTTACAATGGCCACCAAAATTAATTCAGCCATACGTTCAAACTAATCTTCTACTATTTCTGTCCTTTTGAGTCGGCTAGCGATCAAGGGATCCACGTGTGTGTTTATCTATTAAGAAACTATTTGACTGAACATACGCAGGTGTTGTGAATTATTGAGAAGATTCACACGCATGAGGTTAACACTTTTGTATTGTGTTGTAAAAACAAACACTCAAAGGCTGGTTGACGGATCTTACACAGGTGCTTCGAAGTGCTGAGAAAATTCACAAAAGAAAAAAATACTATACTCGTAAAAAATAAACCTAGTCAAAACTCCAACAGACATTTCCAAACCATCGAGGGTTTGCAGAAACAGAACATTCACAGAAGATAAAAGCAGCCATAAAAAAAAACACTTCACAGAATTCGACAGGCGTGCACAGAACTGTCAGCCCTTGTGAAATCCTCACGAAGGAAAGGGTCGTACGAACGTGCACAGAAGAAGAGTTTCATCAGAGTTCCGTCAGCATCATCATGACGTCACGTAAATACAGCAACCCGGCCACCCCGAGGCCTGACGGGATAGAGACGAAGGCTCTGGAGTATGAGGTCGAGATCGAGGATGCTCAGTTCAACCACACAGGCCGTTATTTCATCAAGATGACGGTCCAGAGTCTTCACACACGGGACTACTCCAAGGTGAGGTTGTCTGTCTGGAAACCTTTGGCTCATGTTGCTCTTTGTGTACAAACGGGTTTTTGTCTTGCAGTTCAAAGAGTACAGCAAGAGAATGCAGAAAAGTACAATAGTCCTAGGTGTGAAACTCGGGTCCTACTTGTTTGTTTGTTTGTTTGTTTGTTGTTGTTTTGGTCGTTGTTTGTTTTTTGTTGGTTGTTGTTGTTGTCTACCAAATGCTTTCGTGGTATGTGTATCACATTCCACGGTGTGATCACACACACACACACACACGCACGCACACACACACACACGCACACACACGCACACGCACACGCACACGCACACACACACACATGCGCGCGCACACACACACACACACACACACACACACACACACACGCACACGCACACACACTCGCGCGCCTTTCAGGCATCCGCTGCTGCCACCACCATGATCACCAATCCCCCACCCCCATCACTGTGACCCCCCAACCCCCTCCCCCGCCGCGCCAAACCCCGACAGAATAAACAATCAAATAAATCTCACCCTCTCTCCGAACCACTTCTCCTTGGAGAACACCAACAACTACAACAAAAGGCATACACAGCTGTTCAGAAAAGTGAGTTTGTAACCAAAGCTCAGCTCAATACGCCGTCCACCGGCTCCGTCGTCCCTTCCAGGTGATGCTCCGCAAGACTGCGGACGAGGAGTACGTGCAGGACTACGAGGCGCTGACTGACGTCAGGACACAGTCCCGTAACGACCAGCTGGTCACCTTCCGCGACAAGAAATTCACCTTCAGTCTTCCCAAAGGTGAACAGCGCTTGGTGTCTGTTTGTCTTGAACTACTAGTGGAACGTCCGGCCAAAGGCTATGCTTACTGTGCTGAAAATTATCACTGGTGGATTTAGAGTGCTGAAAGGGTGGGTAGTGTAGGAGTTTAACGTCTTTTTCCACTACGTATAGGTGATATCAAAGACGGGACAACGGGGAAAAAGCCAGCACAAATACTTGGCTCCAGCCGGGACTCGAACTCAGAACCCGAGCACTGAAAGACCAACGCGCTACCATTCAGAGTGCTGAAATGATTGAGAGAAAAACAATTGTTACCATAATATTTGTTGATTTTGACTGATCGATTGTGCGCACTTTCTCTACGAACAATACAAATTATATTAGAATGTTTTATAGAACTATTGACCTGCATGTGAACTGGCAAAACGACAGAACGGCGTGTGTGTACAACAGGAACATTCACCTATTGTTAGTCACAGGGTCACACCTTGCTGCGGTTGAACAGTATCACCCGTAACGCTCGTAGCAACAAAGAAATCGTTTGTTCATGTGAATACATACCGACCGTCTCATAAGGTATGTGATGTAAACACTTCTTTCAATCCAACATGCTCCTGGTAGACCCATAACAAGGGAATGAAGGGTGGGTGGGGTGGGTGTTTGGGAGTTTAACGTCCTTTTCCACCACATAAGGGTGATATCAAAGACGGGGCAACGAGAAAAAAGGCCAGCACTATATTTGGCTCCAGCCGACAAGGGAACTTGAAGCTCGTGGGGCACCAACAAGAGTTACTACAGATGCAGAGATACACTGAGATACGGATATAGATAGGCTTATTGGGTGGGGTGGGTGTCTGGGGATTTAACGTCCTTTTCCACCACATAGGGTGATATCAAAGACGGGGCAACGATGAAAAAGCCAGCACAAATATTTGGCTCCAGCCGGGATCGAACTCACGATCCGAGCATTAGAAGTCCAACGCTCTACCATTCGACCACCCCGGCTCCCCTGATACGCTTTTTGTCATTTGAACATGAATGTATATAAATATATAAATAATACACGTTACAGGAAAGTGTCTAGGTGTTGTCCAATCGCTCTTCGCAGTGTCACTCCATACGCACACTATACATAAGAAACTACACTGAATATCAAGTCCTAAAGGCTCCACAAAATGTCCGTTTCGCTCTTTACTGACCTTGAACTTTGGCCGTCGTCAGGTTTTTGCAAGAACGACAAGAACCACGACGTGTACCTGCTGGTGGAGGCCTTCTCGCTGCCCGACAATGACGAGGACATGGGCAAGAAGATGGGGGAGGGGAAGGTGGCCATCTACCCCCGCACCAACGCCCCCCGGGCCAACCACGCCGCCTCCCCCGGGGAGGACATGTACCGCTACACTGACGTCGTATCCCTCCTGAGGCCTGCACAGGTAGACGGGGATATGCATGGCTGGTTAAACTCTGGAACACACTACCTGCCGGTCTGAGAGACCAGTCGGACGTAGATCGTTTCAAATCTGACTTGAAAACGCATCTGTTCCGGCTGGCTTTCGACTAGGTCCGCTTACCTTCTCTTGATTCAGCTGCTCTGTGTGTGTGTGTGTGTGTGTGTGTGTGTGTGTGTGTGTGTGTGTGTGTGTTTGCATATTCGTTGGTGTGAGTGCGGGAGTACGCGCATTGAGTCACTTTGTGAGAATATAAGTACAATTCATTATTATTATTATTATTAAACTGGGGCTAATTCCGCCTTTACTACGCCAACTTATGTTTTGGAACACCCTTCCACACTATGCCATACAACTTATTTTTAAAAAAAATACAAGCCACTGCACACCAGTAGCAGCCACTTCCAGCCACTATTCCCCGCTAGGTCCAAGGCTGCTGCAGATTGCGTAATAGTGGCTTATAGTGGCTCCTGGTCCTCTGAAGATTTCAAGTAAAATTGCGTTTTTTGCGTGTGCTTTTAAGAGTCATGTGATATCTTTGGTACACTTGATTTAGCCCGGCTGGAGCCAAATATTTGTGCTGGCCTTTTTCTCGTTGCCCCGTCTTTGACATCACCCGTATGTGGTGGAAAAGGACGTTAAACCCCCCAAACACCCACCCACCCTCATTTAGCCCGGCTGGAGCCAAATATTTGTGCTGGCCTTTTTCTCGTTGCCCCTTCTTTGATACATGTATCACCCTTACGTGGTGGAAAAGGACGTTTAACTCCCAAACACCCACCCCTACCCCTTCATTTAGCGTGTACAATCATGGTTTCCCCTTTTATGCAGGTGGACAAGGACCAGATGCATTGTGGGCGCATCAGATGCACTTTCGCTCTCCGGGAAAAAGTGCCGATGATGAGACCAGCAAAACCTAAAATAGAACCCAACGCATCCACCAGCCCGAAATCACCACTCATTCCGAAGAAGACAGAGGTATCAGACAGAGTAAAGGTCAATAAATTTTGCTGAGTGTGTGGATCCACACATTGTCCAATTACATGTAATAATAATAATAATAATGAGTATTGTATAGGCACCCAATTTCGTGAACTGGCTCAAAGCGCCGCGAACTGAAGCCAACACGCACGCTCACGTGAATCACACGCATTCTCTCACACACTGGACATGCACACATTACATTCACGTGGTGCGAAGGGTCAGCTCAGCTAATAAATTTCGAAATTTAGAATTGCATTTTTGTTTTCAAATTTGGTGGGCTGAACATTTCCATTTACATATTGACACTTTATGGTGAGATATAATAATAGTAATAACTTGATAATAATAATAATAATATAGTGCTACTTAGTTATTATAAATTTTCGAGGTACGCAATGATTTTTCTTTTGAGGGAACTGTGTTAATGTTAGAAGTGCATTGACTAAATAGAGCTCACCTTGCCATGCTTCAAATGAATAATAATAATAATAATACCTCTTTTCAAACTAGCTTTTAATCTTTAAGCTTAAACACCACCGCCTGTACTGATGTGTGTAAATGTGTGCATGTGGATGTTGTGCGTATGCGTGAGCAAAAAGCGCACTGAGTGCTTTTCTAAGCAGAACTCCGCGCTCTACAAGTGTATTATTATAATTATTATTATTATCATTAATTCGCATTAATATGAAATATATGAAAACGTCCAATAGCCATGAGAAACATCGGTAAGGTTGATGTCACACGGGAGTGTTTTTAGTCCGAACAAACAGCGAACATGGTGGTTTTTCCGTGTTTCTCTTATGGAATGCGGCTACAACATGCCCTTGGCCTATATTTTTTTCCCGGATCGTGATTTTGAGCTGTTTCCCTTGTTTGTTTGAACATAACTGTCTCCCGAGTGTCACGAGCCGTACATTATCGGTACATTTCTGCCCCCAGCTTGATGCAGAGAACAGAAAGCGGCAGGAGGAGACCAAGAAGGAGGCTGCACCTCCACCCAGACGCAGACCTGCCGTGATCCACACCCCGCCCCCTAAACCTCAGCCACGCCCAGCTTCACCCTCCAGCCGGTGGGGGGACACGGTGTCACTGAATCTTCCCAAGTCACCTTCACCCCCTCCACTGTCCGATGGAAAGAGGGTAAGTCTTAGGGGAGATGATTAAAAGTGTGTGTGTGTGTGTGTGTGTGTGTGTGTGTGTGTGTGTGTGTGTGGAGGGAGAGGGGGTGGGTGGGTTGGTGGGTGTTTGGGGGTTTAACGTCCTTTTCCACCACATAGGGTGATATCAAAGACGGGGCAACGATGAAAAAGCCATCACAAATATTTGGCCCCAGCCGGGATCGAACGCACGACCCGAGCATTAGAAGTGCAACGCTCTACCATTCGACCACCCCGGCTCCCCTAGGGGGAGAGGGGGTTGGAAGAGTGACGGAAACGTGAAGCATCATGAATATTAATTTTCAAGATGCAACACCACCAGGCGGAATGCAAGGGAACAGATTATTTCGGGGGGGGGGGGGGGGGGGGGGGGGGGGGGGGAGGGGGAGGGGGAACAAGGAAACTAAGTCCGTTTACCATTCAGTGGTGCTGGTTACTCGGACAGAACAGATTATGGTCTAGGCATATTTACATTTATGCCTTACGGTATTGGTTGGTTGCTTGGTTGCTTGCTTGGTTGGCTGGCAGGTTTAAGATTAAACTTTACTTTACAGCCTGTCATTATCTTTAGAACAATGCTTTCGCTGTGCAGTATAACCGGGGTTAAGATTGTTTGATCCCCACTGTCACTCAGGTCTGCCCCAAGGGATGTGTGTGAGTTTCACGTAATTAGTTCTTGGACCCTCAGCGAATTCGGAGTAATGTTGTCCACGCCTGGATTGGCAAAGTGTGAGAACCCCAACACACAAAGACACTCCCTCCCTCCTCACCCCCCCCCCCCCCCCACCAACAGAAAAAAGAAAGAAAAAAAGAAACAAGAATGCAGGTCAAGCTACATGGTAGGTCTTTGATCGCCGTGCGGTAATGATTCGATACGTGCTATACTGTGTCATCGACAAGCTCTTGTCCATTTGTCATGTATCTCTCTCTGGCACTGGTCCTTCCTATCTTTCTGAACTCCTTCATTGTTACACTCCATCCAGGCAGTTGCGTAGCTCCTCTGACACTAAAGTTCTGTGCACCCCCTCAGTAAGAACTAAAACATATGGTCAGAGATCCTTTTTCCTTTCAGGCTGCAGCTCTTTGGAACCAACTTCCTAAATCACTTAGACACACAGAGTTCAGTGCCAGCTTCAAACGCTGCCTCAAAACCCACCTATTTAAAACTGATTGCTGATTTACTCTGCCCTTCCACACCGTGTCAGCCCGCTTGTTGTGAGATATTGTTTAACTTTGAACGTTCCCTGTGAGTCTGTGTGTATGAAAGTGGTGTATGTAGTTATGATGTACGGCGCTTAGGGCCTGTTTCATTTCATGAATAGGCGCCTTATAAGTCGTCATTATTATTATTATCATTCTCCGTGTCCTGTTCATGCCCAGCTGTCGGACTCGCCACTGCCGGAGTACGACCAGAGCACGTTCAGCGCCAACCCAGCCTGGCGTCACACGGCGAGGAAAGGCAATGAACAGTTTGACATCATCGTGCACGGAGCCAGCAGTCTGCCCTCGGCACGTGATGATCGTGTCCCTCTTCCATACGTCACACTGTAAGCAAGCTAGAGTAATATTTTCTGTGTAGACCACTCTGTTATGCTTTGAACCTTCTTCAGTGAGCTGGTGGTGGCGTGTGTTTTGTTTTTGTTTGGTTGTCGTTGTTGTTTTGTTTTTGTGTCAGTTGTGGTTTGTTTGTTTTGTTGTTTCTTTCTTTTGTTTTGTTGTGTTTAAATTGTTTTACTCTATTTGTACGTTCCTCTCCACCACAAGGGGCGCCGGGATAGCCGAACGGTAGAGCGTTGGACGTTTAATGCTGGGGTCGTGAGTCCGAATCCCGGGCTGGGGCCGAATGTTTGTGCTGGCCTGTTTCTCGTTGCCCCGTTTTTTGACATCACCCATACGTGGTGGAAAATGGCGTTAAACTGCCAAACACCCGTCCACTCCTCCCCACCACACCATACCCTAACCGTTCAAAACCCTCCCCCCGCTCCCTCGTCGAACCCCAACCTGGGCCCGTATGTGAAAGTCGAGGTTAATTAATGTTAACCCACGGCTACGGGCCTAACCCAGACTAGGACAAAAGAAACCCAAAAGCAAAATTAAATAAAAAAGGAAGCGAAGAAGGAAGAAAAAATCCTTCTATAACGGCTCAGGCACCTTCCTGGAATGGGCCCGCTTTTTGATTTAAAACAAAAACAACAGAAAATTTAACCCTACAGCTAGTTTAGTTCGAGGTTAGACTCTAACGCGGGGCTAAACTCCTTCACCCCCACTTTTACCTGCGGGCCCTGATTTCCACCTTGAGCCACAAGCGCCAGGCTAACACCTAACCCTCGTGCTTCACGTGCAGGAAGACAAAGCACGATGATGACGTAGGCCTCAAGGCGCGCGCCAAAACTCACGCTGCAGTTCGCCCAACACACGCGCCGTCCTGGGAGGAGATGATTTCTGTCGAACTCGATGACGCCAAGTCAGAAAGTGAAGGTTGGTGAATATGAATGAGCTGTGGTAAAGACGATTGGTTCAAGTTATGGCCATTTGGTACATGACTTGATTTTTTTTTCATGGCCTTTATATCGCTATCCAGAGAACGGTGTGTAAAACCTTTAGGTAATAATCTGCATTTCTCTCTGATAGTTCAGATCATTGTGCTGCTATTTTTTCCCCTTTTTGTTTTTCCTAATAGCTACTAAGTGTTATGTGAGATGTATCCAGTACTTGAGGTCTTTTCTCTTCGAATATGTTCAGCCCTTGTGTTGTCTGTGGGCGACGTGGTGTCGAAACAAGGACTAGTCAAGTATCAGATTCCTGTGGCCAACCTCAAACCTTTCCATCAGTACCACATGGAGATGGTCATGGTAAGTCGTTCCTTTCTTCCAGGATGTGGGCTGGGGAGGGTTCTAGCATGCTATGTTCTCCTCCGTATTGTTTATGTTGTTGCTGATTTTGTTTTACTTGTCTTTGTTTCCGGTTTCCTTTGTAGTACGCACCTTGCATGCTAGGTGACTTTTTTTAACATACCCTGTCCAGAAAGGAAGGCAAACGGTTTCAAATGACTTCTCTGCCTGTTAGTAATAATTATAAGTAATTAGCACGTAAAATGTGAGATAGGGGGTGGTGTGTGTGTGTGTGTGTGTGTGTGTGTGTGTGTGTGTGTGTGTGTGTGTGTGTGTGTGTGTGTGTGTGTTAGCGCAATGAGTCCTATCTGGAGAGTCTTCGATTTAGTAGCAGTAGTAGTAGTAGTAGTAATGTGATCGCCTTTCTGTCATGGCCACTCATGCAGTTCTCCATGTTACTTGGGTGGCCACACCTTAGACATCTTTGTATACATGTTGTTGTTTTTTTGTCGTTCACCAGCCGTCAAAAAACGCGCAAGGTGGAGTGAAGACCTATATCTCCATCATTAGGAGACAGAGCACGCTACCCAGGGACCCAGCATGTCCCAACTACCTGGCTCTTGAGGTACTTCACGTACTCCGCACTGTCTCTTTCATACGTGTGTGTAATACTCTATGTATTATTGTCCGTGAATTTCAGTTTCATAGCAAAACGCCGAATGGATGAGATGCAGAAAGTTTCCCATTACTGCATTAATGTTTTTTTTGTTGTTGTTGTTTGTTTTTTTTTTTTTTTTTTTGGGGGGGGGGGTTACATTGTCATGCCGATCTCTGTTCCCCAAGTGAAGTCTTGAAGGCAACGGCATAATCATACTCATTGATGAAGCAGCTTGAATGGACTTGGCTTTACCACACACACACACACACACACACACACACACACACACACACACACACACACACACATGACGCGTGAAGGGGTACTTTTAGGGTTTGTACGCGCAATTGTAGTCAGCAAGAGAAGCATCACTTAAAAACCATGCACTAAGATGCAAACTTTCTTCCCTAACAAGGTGTACTTGCGGGCGGTACAGCGTCCTCTTCAAAACCCGCCAGGGCCCCTCATCGCTGTGGCGAGAATAGTGCCAGACTACCATAACTACAGGTGGGCAAGCGACTATCCGTTTAGCACTGCACTGGCGACGCGAACACTGTTTCAGCTCTCCACACAGTGAAGCCTATTCGATCTCTAATGTCGATGCTTGGCTTACGGCGAACACAACCTTGTTTGTTTGTTTGTTTGTTTTGTTATTGTGTTTTTATTATGTTGTTGCTAATGTTATCGTTCTTTTTGGTTGTTGTTTTTGTTTTTGTTGTTTTGGGGTTTTATTTTGTTGTTGGGTTTGTTGTTGTTGTTTATTAGTTTTGGGGGGATGGTTGTCTGTTCGTTGAATTTTTTTTTCATTGCTTTCGACGAACTCAAGTTTGTAGCTCTCTGTCTGTCTCTGTCTGTCTGTCTGTCTGTCTGTCTCTCTCTCTCTCTCTCTCTCTCTCTCTCTCTCTCTCTCTCTCTCTCTCTCTCTCTCTCTCTCCGCTTATGTGGGGGCAAATGACGTTAAACTCCCAAACACCCAGCTACCCACCCTCTCTCTCCGTATGTGGTGGAAAAGGACGTGAAACCTCCAAACATCCACCCACCCACCTACTCTCTCTCTCTCTCTCTCTCTCTCTCTCTCTCTCTCTCTCTCTCTCTCTCTCTCTCGCTCCCTCCCTCCCTCCCTCTCTCTCTCTCTCTCTCTCTCTCCCTCTCTCTCTCTCTCTCTCTCTCTCTCAGCCCATAAGTTTTAAGGCGTGGTTCCAGCAGAATGCATTTCTATACTGCTTACCTGCTTTCAGGAGTGACAGCTTACTGACCCACCCGCGGGCCGCTGGGGTGGGGATGACCAGTGTGACTTTCCCCAATCCCCACCCGTCGTCGTTTGCAGTACCCGAGCAGTCCTCTCATGGATACCCTCAGGTACCGTGTTTTCCGTCCGAAAATAACTTGTTTACTTTCAAACCAACAAACAAACAAAACGCTACCTCAAAACCCACCTATTTAAAACTGGTTACTGATTTACTCTGCCCTTCCACACCGTGTCAGCCCGCTTGTTGTGAGATGTTGTTTAACTTTGAATGTTCCCTGTGAGTCTGTGTGTATGAAAGTGGTGTATGTAGTTATGATGTACGGCCATTAGAGCTCATTTCATATATAGGCGCCTTATAAGTCGTCCTTATTATTATTATTGATTAATTTAAGGCAGCTATGATGAAGATAATAAGGAAGAAAACCAGTGTAGAACTTAAGGAAGTGCCGTGTTGTCAGCGAACGCGGTTTGTACCTCTCTCAAATTTCTCCAGCATGGATGATAATTAACTTTTCTTATTTGTGTCTCATGAATAATAATAATAATAATGACAATTTTTAGAGCGCCTATTCCGAAGAGCTTTAGGAGCTTCACACACACACACACACACACACACACACACACACACACACACACACACACACACACACACACACACACACACACACCCCAAAAGCAAAACAACTACAATACGTACTACCTTCGCCCCCCTCCCCCCAACTCTCTCTCTCTCTCTCTCTCTCTTTCACACGCACACACACACACACACACACACACACACACACACACACACACACACACACACACACACACACACACACACACACACACACACACACACACACACACCAGAAGCAAAACAACTACAATACGTACTACCTCCCCCTCTCTCTCTCTCTCTCTCTCAGAGCTTGTCATAACACACACACACACACACACACACACACACACACACACACACACACACACACACACATGCTTGAGACAGACTAGCAGGTCCCGAAAGGTGTGTGGGTTTTAAGACGGTACCAATGGGGAACCACGACGGATGGAGGCAGGCATGTTTCAGAGTTCGCTTCGTGTTTCACGTGCACAGGTCAGCCTGATAGGTCGGCCTGCTGAGCAGCCGCGCTGGAATCACCCGTACCTATTCTGTGATACCCGCGATAAAGCCACCATGTTCACCCCGTCTGCTGCTCTGGTCATCGAATATTACGTGGCCAACAGCGGTAAGTCTGTCAAGTCATATATGCGCTTCGTGGTGAATTCTACTCGTAATAATTCATGATCAGTTGAGGGGGTGGGTGGGTGTTTGGGAATTTAACTCTTAAAATCCCACTCAAAAACTTGCAATTTTGCTTGAGATCTTCAGATCACCTGGCGCCACTTCAAGCCACTATTATGCTATCTGCAGCAACTCGGGCCTAGCGAGGATGGCCCACGCCTTGCGTAATAGTAGGCCTAGTAGTAGTAGTAGTAGTCAGTAGAAGTAGTAGCAGGAGTAGTATCATATGTTTTGATATTATCACAGGGGCGCCGGAACCGGGGGGCAGGGGGGGGCAGCTGCCCCCCCTGTACCCAAGCAGGGGGTCAAGAGTGTCTTTTTGCCCCCCCTGGAAAATCAGGTGACTATGGCAAGAGCCATGGTCTTGCCCCCCCCCCCCCCCTTCCGCTACCTCTCCCCCTACCCCTCTTAGTGCTCTCTCCCTCATCCCACCCAACAGAGAACTTCTGTTTTTGCGGACCGAAGGCTGTCCGCTCCTCTGATTGCCCCCCCCCCCCCCCCCCCCCCCCCGCTTTTCACTTTTTTCGGGCAACGTCCTGGTTCGTAAAGGTTTTTTTGTCTACGCAGCATTTGATCGCCCCCCCCCCCCCCCCCCGCTTTTCACTTTCTTCGGGCAACGTTCCCCCCTCCGAGATTCTGCCCCCCCTCCCCCCAACATCTTCCGGCGCCCCTGTATCATTATATATTTATGAATATTATGAATATTATTATTATTATTATTATTATTATTATCATATGTATGTATGTATGTATGTATGTATGTATGTATGTATGTATGTATGTATGTATGTATGTATTATTATTATTATTATTATCTGCCAGCCATGAACGATGAATTCTGGAAGATTCAGAGTCCCGTGGGTTTCTCCAGTCTCCTGCTGGACCAGCGCATGTACTCACAGCTCACCGGAGACAACGCGAAGCTCGGGCTGCGTGTGGAGGGGGTGCCCATCCAGGTTAGGGACCGATATTTCACTACTTCTATTTACCCGATGCTAACTTTTAGCTTTCATGTTTCACTTATTGTGTGTGCCCAAGTCTGGGATGTCTCAAAACAGTGTTCTCTGTTACCGGTTTTTCTAACGTCTTACGGATGTCACTAATAAACTAGTGCTAACAAGTAACCTTTCACCTCGTATGCGTGCGTCGGGGAGGCGGGGGGGGGGGGGGGGGGGGTGGGGGGGTGGGTGAAGGACTAATGACAATAAGAAAATGGTGCTGTGTATCTAAAATAACCATAACAAATTGGTGTTTGTTTTTTTCTTTGTTTCTTTGTTTGTTGTGCTCAGTGTGTTTTGTTTTAATTTGTTTGTTTGTGTTTTGTTTTAATTTGAGTTTAGTTGGGGGGTTTTTCTTGATTTATGTGCTTTTCAATCATTTGAAGTTTCTCAGTTTAGTCGTTTTGCCTAACATTTTGATTATTTTACTGTTATAAAATATCTAACTTTAACACTTTGACTTCAATACTTAACACAAGTGACCACGTCGCTTGGTATACCTGACAGACTACTAATCTGTTGTGTACAACTAAAACTTTGTATTGCAGACCATGAAGAAAATTAAGGTAACCATGTAGAAACCGTAGCAGCTAGATTTTTAAGCTCACTGGGCTAGAGGGTTTTGTTTAGTTTTGTAGTTTTTTTCCTCGAATTTTGGTCGGGTTGTTTGTTTGTTGGTTGGTTTAAACAGGTTTATTTGGTTGATTGTTGTGGAGATAGGGAAAAAACAACACTTCTGAGCATTGACAAGATAAACTTATAGTATACACAATAAACATTCACTCACAGCAACCTAACCATGCAATGGCAGATCACAAAGTGATTACAAATTGAGAGAGAGAGACAGACAGACAGACAGACAGACAGAGAGCGGTCTCAGTTGGTGTGCCTTCTTTTTCACCAGTTGGTGTGCATTCTTTCTTTCTTTGTTCAGTAGAACATATACGTGCATTAAACTAGAAAGTGCAGTCGCTCATGTATGGTTGCACGAGTCGCCTGTTCTCAACACAGAGAGTTCTGTCATTTCCCCTTTCAGTAGTCATAGAAAGTAAGATGCTATCACCAGCACGAGCGTCAATTAGCAGATCACATTTCCTACCAGTCTCATTTCAGCCACGTTTGAAGCTACGAGTTTTTTTGCTTGTCATTTTGAATGCTGTCATCTCCGTCACCGTGTTTGCGCGGCTCTTTCAAGTCAAGTCAAGTCAATTCTTTTATTCTTGGCCCTCAAGGGGCATTAGAAAGAAAGAAAAAAACAACATACGTCGACGCTTACAATGCTTACCAACCATGATCGCCAAACACAAAATAAGAGGGAGAGGGAGAGAGGTGTTCATAGTACACAAGTCAATTCGCTAGCCAAGTGCTCTTATCTAAGACATGAATAAACATCTCTGAAAAACTTGTCAATGATACTTATAAACGAGATAACTTTCGCCAATAATTTCTTACTCTTTGGAGTAACCAAACTAGGAGAGTTTACTGTACTTTATGGAACTGGGTCTTTTCCAGTATTATGTCGGCAGAGATCGTTTTCTCTCCTCCACGAGCATTTCACAAGTAAACAGATCCATGAAACTCGTCGCCACTGTTTCACTCTTTCACGTTCACCTTTCCCTTTTTCTTTTTTTTTGTCTGCACATCGTAGAAGCACACACCTTCAGCGATATTGTTTGTTGCTCGTTACTTCCACCGTTTTAGCTTTGACAGTCGGACAGGGTTTGCTTCATTCACTAGCGATCTTAATAAGTCCACTGGTACTTCTGTCTGTAAATTTACTGTGAGTCTTTCCAGTGTCCCCACTACCACTATACGCCGGGGTTGGGGGTGGGGAGGGGGGATGTAGAAGGGGTGTTTACGAGGGGAGGTGGAAGTTCTTCTGCCGTTTCACTGACCAAACGTTCACCACTGAAGGATTCAATAAAGCAGAAAGATTTCATCCTTTCCTTCCGACCAGAAATGTGAGGCTGCAGGAGAACCTTACTGTCTTTGGTGTCAACTGAGTTGACAGCGAGATGTGTGATTTAGCTGTCGTAATCTTGTGTTACTTCTTCTTCTCCCTTTTTACTTTTTTCTTTAAATATTTTTTATCAGGGGTTGTCTGTGTGCACTGTTTAAAAACTGACCACATCTTGCTCTTTTGCAGGGCTCGGACATGTACACGGTGGACAACACCACACCTACAGTCGGCATGGTCCTCAAACTGGTCACCACTGATGTGAGTCTCCACAGCTATTTTTTTCCTTCATGCATGCAGAGTGTTTCTCTTAAATTCCACACCTCGGTGCTGTTCGGGTACTGTATATGTTGAAGGACCGTTGGCACGTCATTGGAAGGTCATTTATAGAGTCTGTACCGTCAAATGGTAGAAATGTCCAAGCGCATTGCGAGGCGAAGGCGTTCAGGTCTTTTTACCAACTGACGGTACCAACTGATGAAATGAGATCTCGTTGCTTACCGGCAGTTAGAAACATTCGTTGCTTTAGTGCCGTAGCTAAAGAGCCTTCACGCATACTAGGTTTTGCAAGGGCACCGACTGATAACATATCAGTCACAATAGAATAATTTCAAATAATAACACTCGTTGGTTCAGTGGCTCCGTAGCTAAAGAGCCTTCACGCATACGAGGTTTTGCAAGACCACGGACTGATAACATATCATTGTATAATAATATCAAGTAATATCAAATAATAACACTCGTTGGTTCAGTGCCGTAGCCAAAGAGCCTTCACACATACTAGGTTTTGCAAGAACACGGACTGATAATGTATCACTATATAATGACATCAAATAAAAACACTCGTTGGTTCAGTGCCGTAGCTAAAGAGCCTTCACACATACTAGGTTTTGCAAGAACACGGACTGATAACATATCACTGTATAATAAATTAATAATATCAAATAATATCAAATCGTAACACTCGTTGCTTCAGTGCTGTAGCTAAAGAGCCTTTACAAATACCACGTTTTGTAAGAACAGGGACTGATAACATATCACTGTAGAATAATATCAAATAATAACACTCGTTGGTTCAGCGCCGTAGCTAAAGAGCCTTCACACATACTAGGTTTTGCAAGAACACCGACTGATAACATAACACTGTTTAATAATATCAAATATTAACACACGTTGGTTCAAGGCCGTAGCCAACAAGCCTATGCACATATATAAAATCTTTGGCAAGGACACCGACAGTTGCTTGTGATTCGTTGCAGCAACCGGACAGCATGGTTGCGATGAGCAACCTGGACAACCTGCCGACAGTGAAGTTGCAACACACGGACGGGGCGCAGCACGCCCCCGACATCCTCACCCTCGGGGAGGGAGACCCGGGGGAGGAGTCCGAAATGAGCTCGCTGGTCGGGCCGGACACCCCTCCCCCGGACACACAGCAGCTCCTGGAGGGGTTGGAACCGAGGACTGGGAGACGTCACATGATCTTGGTGAGTACGACGCGTGCACAGTTTGTGTGTGTGTGTGTGTGTGTGTGCGTGTGCGTGCGTGTGCGTGTGTGCGTGTGTGTGTGTGTGTGTGTGTGTGTGTGTGCGTGCGTGTGCGTGTGTGTAGTAGTAGTAGTAGTAGTAGTAGCGTCAGAGTTCGCTTTCTCCAAACACATTCCCAACCACCCCATCCCGGCTTCTCCCCCCCCCCCTAACCCCCCCCCCCCCCCGAAAAAAGTGTCAGTTCCTGCATTATGAACGTGTGTTGTCACATCCTCACATCCACAAATTCTTATACATGTGTGTGTGTGTGTGTGTGTGTGTGTGTGTGTGTGTGTGTGTGTGTGTGTGTGTGTGTGTGTGTGTCTGTTTCTCTCTCTCTCTCTCTCTCTCACACACACACACACACACACACACACACACACACACACACACACACACACACACACACGAAAATATGTCTTGCCAATGATTCTAAGCATGTCTTCTTGGTCTTGTTTCTGAGATTTGTCAGTAGATGGTTACAGTTAACTAATGTAATCAGTCAATGATATAAAAAAAATGAAGTTTGTGTAATACGTGTGTCGTCAGTCCTAAAACTTCCAGGGATATCTGGATATCTCTAAATGTTTCTTCTTATGGTTATCTTGTATCTTACTGGTTGAAGCTAATGTAAACAGGTGTATGTGAAGTTTATGAAAACCTCATATAACAACCAATCAACAAATGAAAACACGCAACTCAACGTGCGTGAACGTGTTGCGTCGACACCCCGTCCCTACTTGACAGATAAACGAGGGCGCTCTGTACGAGATATGTATAAACAGACCTCTGTAATACAATTTACTATCAAGGGGTTACAGAAGCAAATCGGGTCGAAGACGTGTGACTTGGAATATTTGACGAGGGTGTTTTGCTTTTCACAGTTACTTAGTCACCCAGGGGGACTGTCTGTCAGTTTTACAATTGGCTGAATAGATAATGTACGGCGCAGTGCGGACACAATCGGTCCCTCCCTTGGGCTGACACCCGCAAGGGTGTCATAAAGATCCCGCAAATCTTGCCACTTTCTCAGCGGGACCGTGAACTTGCTCGCAAGCTGTCTTTGTAACACGAATATAAACATACTGTATGTAAGCGAGTAAAGGGGGATTAATTTTGGTCTAGCGGTTAAAGGCATCCGACTTTGGACCCTGAGCTGCCTGGTTCGAGGCCCCGGTGGGCAGGAATGTGGTTGGAGTTTTCCTGAGCAATTCGAGTCAGATTCATGTGCAGACTCGTTTACGGTGCCTGTCTCCTTTTCGTGTACACACACGCGCACAATATCAAGTGTGCACGTTAAAAATCCCATTTCAAACGGGACGGGCTGCGGAATGGAAAACAGTTAACCAGCATACACAACTACACTGACAATGGTCCTCAGTATGTTGACTGAGGTTGGTCAGTCAATTTGGAAGAAGACCTGGAAGAAGAATGGTGAGGGGGCAGGTTGCACGGGGTGTGGTCAAAATGGACCCAGGCGTTTCCAGTGCTACTCCGCTTCAAACGTTTTGGAGACGATTTCTCTCCCGTAAAGCCATGTGTTTGGAATATAAGCATGCATAATTTATTATCATGTCTACTTTGACGCGTTAGTCAGAGTAGATGCCTGGTTGGTAAATGTTGGTAAATGGGCTTTGTCGGTTTCACACCGACAAACCCGAGTCCGTTGGAAACGGATGCCCGGTGCTACTCAGATTTGAAAATGGAAACAATTGGTGCTGGTGTCAAGAAACACTACCCCCTTCGGGTACACTACCTTTTTTTTTGGGGGGGGGGAGGGTAACACCCACAAAAAAAAAAATCCGGTCTATTTTGACTACACCCCGTGGTAGGGCCCAACTGGTATAGTTCGCCCGCCCGGAGCAAATGTACTCCAGCTCTCCACTCAGCGAGGCGATTGTATCCCGGTCCGGTCAGCTCTCGCGATATTTCCGCGCCATTTTCATCGAAAGGCTCGTTTCCGGAGAGCAAAACGGTTACAAATTACAACAGATACCGTACACTGACGGACATACATCTTTACCATCTGATGACTACAGTCGTTTAATGCTTTCGTTTAAGTTACATTCATAAAACGAAGTTAGCTGTCACGTGGCTTCAACTCGCGAGACCCACATCCAGGGTACAGTTGCACCCCTTCTCGCGCAGCAGGGGTACATTTGCTCCCCGTGAAAATGACAGGTATACGTTTTCACCCCCTTACAGGCGAAGTATACCACCTGAGCCGTGGTAGGGGCAACAGTTCAGCTACAAATCGACAGCTAGAGGGAGCGTCACCCATTTCTTTCCCCCACTGTATGCGTACTTTGCCGCTTTATCTTACAAAGGACCGGGAGTAGCTGGCCCCCCTACTTCTCGATTGGGCGCTTGTCGCATGGCAACGTGTAAACATTCAAGTTAGCGGCGCACGCTGGGTCAGGCTTTGCGGGTAGCCGAGCGGACTTGGCTAGCTAACTGGCTGGCTGGCTCGTTCCGTCGACTACTGAGAAGCCTAAACTTTAATTAGCCTTGGCCTAGCGGTGCCCCAAGAATCAATAATACCCCATCGTCTTAGCCTGTCTCAGAACGATGTTTCGCTTGAGTGGTCACTCGGTTCGTCTCGTGAGAGCTTTGCTGTAAGGGGTGGCATTGTTGTTGTGTGATTGTTCTGCGAAGGCCTGTTGCCTGAACACGCCAGTATAAAGATTCCCCAATTTCGACCGAGCCTTCTCGCGTGTGTGTGTGTACAGTGCTAGCGGATCCTAGGCGCAACAAGTTGTCAAAATGGCGACTATGTACTATAGACCTTACACCTCAGAGGTGAGTCAGTTTGTGTGTACATGTCTCTGAACTAGCCTATACTTGCCTGATTGAAATCGATCACCCCCCCCCCCCCTCCCCAAAGTTAGTGTTTGATTTCTCCCAGGCGACAGCGCCGAAGACGCACCTGACTTTATCTGTTTCAATGTCTGATAAGCCATTGATCGAGATGATTTACACCACTAAAGGTAGGCAGATTAGCTTTCTCTGCGCGTTTAAAGCAACCTGTTGTGTTTTATTACCTGCATTTTATTGACGGTTGTCTTTCATTTCTCGAAGCGAGTGTTTTGCAAACAATGTTTGGGATCCCATATTTGGGATCAGTAAAGTATTCTGTATTCCGTAATGTCTCTTTCTGGCACTGCGACGATTAAGGAGATTTAGTTACAACTGACAACGCGACGATAAACACTGATCGTTTTGTTCACAGCTGTTTCCAAACATGGGGCTGGTTTTGTCTGTCTTGGCGGTTTTCTTGAAACGGTGTGCAAAGACATACATCAAAAAGGTGTCTGAGGATCCTTCACTCTATTTTTTCTGATATGACTGAAATGAAAATACATGTACTAGCTTTAAAAAGAAACGAACAATTTTGTTTTGTTTTCTGTTCGCTAGGGCAGTCCGTTTCGAACGTACACCATAGTTGGAAGTTTGCGCTTTACAAAGTGTACTTTGCTTTAAAGTTACTGTAGACTTCTTTTTCTCGCACCACGTTCCTTTGCGACAAAATTGAGTTTGATTTCGGGTGGATTTTGTGTGAATTGCAAAACTTTTTCCCAAGCGAATCGTATGAACAAAAAGCACACAGTGTGCTGGGCATTTCGCAACGACCACCATTTTGCTACATGCATTTGCGACACACGCGTGCTTGTTTTTCTACCATACCTGGCAGCGACTCAGCTGGAACCAGCCCAAATGTACCATGCTTGACTAATCAGTTCACAGCTTTATCATACCAAGCACAATACGAGCAATCGACTAGGCCAGCAGAATATCCACGTCCAGCCCGTGACAGAGGGTGGGTGGGTGTTTGTGGGTTTAACGTCCTTTTCCACCACATACACGTGATATCAAAGACGGGGCAACGATGCAAAGGCCAGCACAAACATTTGGCCCCAGCCGGGATACGAACTCACGACCCGAGCATTAGAAGTCCAACGCTCTACCATTCGGCCACCCCGGCACCCCACCCGTGACAGAGATGACAGCATAATTATAGTTACATATATAGACAGTTGACAGCATGTAGTTACAGACTACGAGCTGTGGACTTGTCGAAGGAGAACAGTGACAGTGCACTAAGCAGCCACCTCCTGAGTTGTTGGGGAGGGGAGTAGTGGGGGGGGGGGGGGGGGGTACGGGTCAGAATGTTTCAGACAACAGCAGCAACACTAAACTAGGCAAACATTAATTTTAATACGTCGGCGACAACTTCAGTGTAGTGTGAACGTCTTGTTGTTGTTCTTGCTTGTTTATTTCCATAGATTTCTGTATAGGCGCGGTACATCATAGAATGTGTATAATTCCAGCTGCGTTTGAACAAACTAACAGGTGCAGATACTAGCATGTTCGCTGCTTCAAATAGCACGTTTACAAACCCACACGCGTCCGTCCAAGTTTCCTGTGGGCCCAGGCCACAAGGCGGGTTACCAGGAAATGGAAAGCCCGATCAATTGACCCATCGTCTCCTGTGCTCATTAATTTTGCACAGTTAAAGACCAGTATTCCAAGATTACCAGGTTTCACCGAACAGTTCTGGAATAGTGGCTCTTGTGAGTGCGGCTGTACACTCGAATAATCTGTCGTAATGTAGCCGAGTGGTTCTACCCCTCGCCCACTACTCTTTGTCCTCTGGCCAGCCCTATACACTAGCCGCGAGCAGACGCCTCGCTCACAAGGGAGGCGATCGAGCACATGTCGCAATTAGTTGTGTTTGTTTACCCGTGTTTACCGCCCAATAGCTCCGCAGCCCGTTCACCTAGAGTCTTGCCGTAAACTGCAGTAGTTTCAGGAGAGTTTTTACTTTCTGATCATGTTTGGTTGTTAGCGTTATTTTATAGTTTAAAAGGGGCATTTCGCCATTTTCATCCCTTTTCAAACGCGTGGTCCCTGTCTTTACGCTCTTTAATCGGCGATCGGAAATTCTCTTTACTTTGGTGATGTTCCAAACTTACACCGTCTTAAAGCAATTTTCACGCTCTTTCACCTGCCGTTTGTTTGAAGTTCCTAGCTGCTATAGAACGCCCGCTACGGGTGGATATCTGAGTAGCAAGAAACACAAATTCCCCCTCTAGCCGCGAATCTACCCCCCTTCAGCCATGCAGCCTAGGGTTGCTCCCTTTGCGGGTCGCGCTATGCAGTGATAAGGGGCTCGCCACGCCGCAACGTTCTCAGCCATCTTATGTAAACCGGCCATTTTTCCAAATGTTCGTACACTGCTCCTTCTTCTTATAGTGGTAATAAAAGATGTGTTTTGGGTAACACCTTTTGTTGACTCCCTCACTACCACACTTGTGCGCCTGCATAATCCCACTCGACACCATCACAGTAATGATGAGTAGACCTCTGAATGCAACACATTAACATTTGATCGCTGAACTTGAACTTAAACGGTTTGCACAGTTAAAGACCCAGTATCTCTCTCTCTCTCTCTCTCTCTCTCTCTCTCTCTCTCTCTCTCTCTCTCTCTCTCTCTCGGATTTTCAATCAAATAGGGTAGCCCGACCTAGCTCAGTGTCAGACTGTGCGAGACTGGGACTCTGCATGTGTCCAATGGGTGCGATGTTAGACACCACTAAAAATAGCTCCTAACGATGTGTGAGCCAAGATATCTCGGAAGACGTGTCTTTAACTTTCCTCCACAGCGACGTGGTCCCGGTAACAAAACTTGAGGGGACCGGTGAGGGATGCAGTATATTGTTCACGTGAGCACCGTATAAAACGCTGATAAGGGGGGAGAAATGAGGGTGTGTGTGGGCGGTGACTGTTGTGTTCGAGAAAAGATCGATTATCTCAACGATGGGTCAAGTCGATAAAGTGTATTAAATATCAGGCTGGTCGGGTTACGTGTAGCTGAGGTTAAATCACCCGTGATGATTGTTACCGGGTGGAATTTTCCAATAAACTGTCAGTACCAGTGGCTTGCGATATGATACAAAAATCTGAAGTAAACATGCCGTCTCTGGAGTAGCACATATACATCGGTTTGGATTATTCGTGAACGTTTTCATCTTTCTTTCTTTGGGCCTGGCATTGGTTTTGTCAGCTATGGCTGAATTTGAATATTTTGGTCGAATTTCAAAGGAGTCCTCAGTAATCCGATTCTTGGGCACTTAGACACGTGGCTGGTTAGCACACACACAATGATGTCACGATATTTAGTCTGAACCTGGCTTGCTTTGAAGCCTGTTAAGTGTATGGCGACTTGTGCATTCTGGGTTTGTGCTTTTCGCTTGGGTCTGCATGCAGCCTACGCATGAGCGCTTCTGATACCCTCAATCAATCAATCAATCAATCAATCAAGCGATCAATCAAGCGATCAATCAAGCGATCACATTTATTGTCCTACTTAATATTTAGGAACAGGTCACTGAATAAAAGGTAGTATAGCGTAGACAACCCCGAAATTCTCATTTTTTCCACACTAGCCTTTTGCTGGTGATTCAAACTTTTTACTAGCCAAACTAAAAACCTTACTAGCCAATCATTATTTTTTTTAAGTTACAAGTCAACAAAAGCGTTCGGATCAGGAGTGTCTTTGATTCCAAGTAAGTTTTTCATTTTACTTGCCAGCATTTTTTCCCACCCGCCATGGCGAGTAAAATACTCGCCATTTTCAGGGCTGATAGAAAAAAAGTTACTGTTTGTAAAACCTGTTATCGAAAAGTAAAGCTAAGTGCCTATGCCAGTTTCATTTCTCACTCCACAGCCCATCAAGGATGGCGAGCTGCCGCCCTACGATGCCATGGAGTCCATTCTGCCTGAGTACCAGTACATCTTCGCCAGCCCCAACCCTAACCCTGACCCTAACCCGGGAACCAGTACCACCAAGTACCCCAACACCAGAGGCCCCGTCACTAGAAACACAAGGTAACAGTTGTTGTTGTTATTGTCGTTGTTGGCGCTGTATTCCTTGCTGCTGTCGTTATCGTCTCGGGATGAACACTTCCAGGGTCATACCTATGGATGAACTGGTGTGTGTGGTCGTTTTAGTAATCCGCAACACTCCGACTTCGGAGAGTTTATATCTGGCAGCAGTAGCAGTAGCAGTAGCAGTAGTAGCAGTAGTAGTAGTAGGAGTAGGAGGAGTAGTAGGAGGAGGAGGAGGAGCAGCAGCAGCAGCAGCAGCAGCAGCAGTAACTATTCTTATTTAAGCATATGTGTATTTGCTTTTGTTTTTATCCTTTTGTCATGTTTTGTTCTTGTACCTCGACCCAGCTGGTCTCTTTGTTCATTTTACTTTCTTCTCTTTCGCCCCACGAACCCTGTGTGCATTTTGCTTTTGTTTTCTGTTTCTCGAACGGTTTGTGTGTGTGTGTGTGTGTGTGTGTGTGTGTGTGTGTGTGTGTGTGTGTGTGTGTGTGTGTGTGTGTGTGTGTGTGTGTCTTTTTCTTTCTTTTTCGTTTTTTCATTATTTACTTATTTGTTCATTTGCTGTTGTTTCTTTTGTTATTGTTGTTGGGTTTTTCTCTCCACGTGCCCCAAGGGCTTTTTAAAGTAATAAAAACGTGAAACTTGACGATTTTATCTCTGTTGCCAAAAATGGATTAGTAGATAGTTATTACGCTACGAGCTTACTATGGCCAAAAAGAATGCCCACATAGCAATAACTACATTCTGTTGTAACCTCCCAGTTCTGGCTAGAGTCAACAATGACAAAAGCCTGCGTGCCGCTAAGTGAACAGTTTTGTCTTTAGTGTTGGCATGATTCACGCTGACACTTCATGAATCCTAGACAGGTTCGTGTCGGGCTTTAAGACCTTCATGTTACGCTCAGTCCACCGAGAGCCTTTCGTCAGTTAGATATGTCACAGTTTCACGGTGTTGTCAGAATAGTGTACGAGTCGGACTGGCCTGAAACGTTTGAGGAGTGTTCTTTGTATGTATGGTTTTGACTGTATGCATTTCGTTTGACGCAAAGTTCAGCGTGTGACGCGTTGGTCGTGTTGAAAGAAAATAGACTCTTCGAAAAAACAAGTACTACATAGTTTATAACGAGCGCCTAAGCGCGTAGTAAACGACAAACAAAATAACAGCACCCAGGGGGTATGAAATGGACACTGACGGTTTCAAGAAAAGGAGACGAATCTATCTTGGCGGAAAGCTGGATAACCCGGAGAACCCCCGATGAGCAGCCCGGTAGCCAGGAAAAACCGGTATCACATATCACAAGCTCGACCTGGGCTCGAACCCACGCTTCATCGCCTTGACACTGGTCCCACGCGCTACCTATTAGACCACCGATCACCCCAACGTTCGCAGAAGAACAGTTCTCGCACTGAAAAAAATGAATAAATAAATAAACAAATAAATGAAAAAAATGAATAAAGAAAGAGAGAGAGAAAGAAAGAAAGAAAACTAAACTAAACTAAACTAAACTAAACTAAATGTCTCCGCTGTACTTTACCACAACCGCTGTTACTGTGACTGACCAGAGGCCCGCCGGACTTGGACCAGACCTCAATGTCTGTGATGGACCAGCAGATGCGTGAGATCGAGAACTACCGCCAGGCCGTGACGCGGATGGGGTCGGACATCCTGGCACTCCGCACCACCATCCGGGAGCTGGAGGGCAACAACAGCAAGTTGAGGCTGGATCTGACCAACTACAATGACGCCACCAGACTTCTTGTGGACTCTTCCGAGCTCGACACCCTGGCCAAGCCGGAGTTGGCGTCCAGATACGGTACGTAATAGGGCTGTCACACCTTGCGATTCTGCAGGCCCTCAGGGCCAAATAAATCCGCTTGTAGCGAGCACTTCCCGGAGACGCCGCCGCGACGCCTGTGAACAGAGCACGGCCGTATCACGATGAAGCCCCCGGCACACGCTGCAAGCCTGTGGAGCCTTCGCACGCTAGCCGAATGGCTTTTCTGTTCACACGCCACCAGCGTGCAGTGAGCGGACCGCGCCGCCGGCCCAGCGCTGGCCAATGCATAAAGACCAAAAGCGCACGGTCAGATTGACTGGCGTGGGGAGGAAAACATAGGACAGTGTTCTATTCACTGGCGAGCCGGCGGCGTCACGCTCAGTCCCTCCGGCGAGCCGATTTAATTGGATGAAAGTGCATTTTATCGCTGGTAGGCGTGCAAACTCGCTGCGTGTGACCAGCCTCTAAGCTGCCATACTCTGTGCCAGAGCACCAGATACAGGAGCTTACCTGATGCTTCAGCATGTTCTATAAATTATGTACGGAAGGAGTCATCCAGGGGCTCGAGAGAGAGAGAGAGGGAGAGAGGGGGTCTCCAATATAGTTCACAACCGCTGTTAGTGCGAACAGAGGCACATAATTAGGCTCTTTCGTGTGTTGGACGCGTGGGAATAACAACTTTGTTGAGTATATTTTAAATGAACATTCCAGTTAGTTCCGTGCTTCCGTAATTTGAATTTTTCATTCTTCATATTTACGGCAACTCGCAACGTAACGGAGCAGTGCCGTTGAAGACATCTTGAGAATGAATAGACAGCCAGTCATTGTCATTTTCTGTTACCTGTATTCTACTTTGTAAAAATTATTATTGAACACGTAGGTTACAGATTCCTGTATTTTGTTTTCTTTCTCTTTGTGCAGCCGCACTTAAACAGAAGTTGGCCTCGCAGACGGCGGAGTTGAAGGCTTACAAAGACAGAGTACAGAAACTCCAAAACGAACTCATCAAGGTAACTCGGGAAGGGCAGAGTCTCTCGCAACCTCAGTTTCCGATGCACGTTTAATTGCTGTTCCTGATTCAAAGTACACATTCAAAGTTCTCAGTCGATGTCCTCAATCAAAGTCCGCAATCAAAGTTCTCAATCAATGTCCTCAATCAATGTCCTCAATTAGTGTCCACAATCAGTGTCCACAATCAGTGTTCCCAATCAATGTCTTCAACAAAGTCCTCAGTCAGTGTCCTCAATCAGTGTCCTCAATCAATGTCCTCAACCAGTGTCCTCAATCAGTGTCCTCAATCAAAGTCTTCAATCAATGTCCTCAAAGTCCTCAATCAAAGTTCTCAATCGAAGTTCTCAAGGTCCTCATCCATGTCCTCAGTCAGTGTCCTCAATCAAAGTCCTCAATCAAAGATCATATACAGTATTCACTCTTGAAATCAAATCAGATCGAATAAATCTTTATTATTCGAAATGGGAAATTCGGTTATAGTGGACATAAAACGAGCAACCCGACAATACATGCAACGTAAAATGAAAAACATATAGAGTGATATTTAACACACTCTAAAATTAGATAAAGATTTAAATTACTGAAGGATCGCCTAAATTACTTCTTAATAGTGATGGCGTGCACCATTTAAAATAGTTATATAATTCATCATTATTGAAGACAGGTATTGATATCATGGTCATATCGACACTTGAAATTCGGATGCTATCGGTCGACAGCTTGAGTCTAAATAGAAACAAAATGTGCTGTAGGAAGCAGCGTGATGTTTCGTTTTGGCTGAAGTCCCCTTGCGTACATCCAACAAACATTTCTGCAAAACTGTTGCACGGCCTCTCTGCTTAATCTGTAGATGCTTCGATTTTAAAGCCGCAATTCAATCCAGTCCAATCCAAGGTCCACTTATAACTTAGAGCAGATGAACTCCATAAGAATAGTTCATGCTTGTTGCGCTTTGAATATCCCCTCCCCACCCGCCCCCAACTCCCCACCCCGCCTTACCCACCCCACCCCCCTCCCCACCCCAACCCCCCAAACAGGAGGAAGAACTGCTGTGTTTTGCACTGTTAGTCAGCTATCTCTTTCTTGTCCGCCTGGCAGAAAAACGACAAAGAAAAGGAATATCTGCGCATGTCCCACGCGCATGCCAGCCAGCAGGAGCTGCTGCAGCGTCTGCAAGAGAAAGTCAACAAGGTGCGCCGCCTGGAGGAGACTTGCCGCAAACAGGAGAAGGTCATCGAAAAGATGGAAAAGATAATCGAGAAGCAACGGGACAAAACCAATTCTGTGAAAGGTGCGTTTGTCATGAGACGGTTTGTTATGGGGGGTATTCCACCGGCAACTTACTCGGTTTTGCAGTGGGTTTCAGTTAACCATAAAGATAACGATAAAGATAACTTTATTAATTGTAGTCTTAGATTACTTTCGTAATGACCCACAGTATCGGTCCCTTCAAAACTTCTGCGCGGCTTTAAGCCCTAAAAACTCACTCACTCACCCCCTTCAAAACTTCCAGACGTGCTTCGTTAACGTCAAATGTCTACACTGTTCTGTTTCCAGACATGAACTCGGAGGCAAACGCAGCTCTCACAGAAGAAAATAAACGCCTCAGGCAACAGATGGAGGATATGCGGGTAAAACCTTATTTTATTCGATCAGGTTGTCTTTGTGCGTGTGTCAGATTTGTTTGGGTAACAGAATCATCTTTTTTTGCGCAAAGACAGTACTAAAGGGAACGGGCGATGAGGGCCGGGGGAGGGAGACATGGGGGTGGGGGGGGGGTGGGTGAGGTTTGCTGAAAAGTGCGGTAAGCTATTTTGCGTAGCTGTTTTGTTTGTTTTGTTTTGTTTTGTTTTGTTTTGTTTTTAATCGTTCGTTGTTTCTGTAGATCACGACTGAGGTCGATCTTTCAATAAACTGAATGCGTGGCAGTTAGCTAAAGTTGATGCGGGGTTAATTGTGTTTCTCAGTCAGTTCTTGGGCATATTTCTTAGTCGCTGTATTCACCGTGCCTGTGATTTCGCTCTACCAGGACCAGCTGAACAGGGCGGGGAAGGGCGGCTCCGAAGACCTCGAGAAGCTGGAGTTGTACCAGGCGCTGGAGAGAGCTGAAGGCCGCATTATGTCTCTGGAGAAACAGGTACGCGTTCATGTTTGTAACGTGACATGGACGTTCTGGGTCAGTCGTACAGATAATTCTGACACTTCAGTACGCTTGGGCATTTGCATTTGTCCACAGTCACGCTGGAGAGTCGAGCTGGTTGCTCAGTACACTGCGCGCTGGACTCGAAACTGGAAAGTTGAGGATTTGAATCTCGACAGAACCAAAACAGATCTTTTCCGTGTGCTCCTGGGTTTTGACACCACCGCCGCAGTAAACATTAAACTTCAAAACGCCACCCTTAATTACGATATCGGTTGCATCAAGAGCTACACTGATACCTGTTATCTGGCTCTTTGTTAAAAATGCATATGAGATGTGTAGGAATCTTCAGGTAAGTTGCACGACTCACACTTGGCACACACCATATAAGCTTTGTCTGCGTGTTCTGAGTGTTTTGGCCTCGTCTGGTCTTCACGCTGTTACATCTAATCGTCGTCTTGTGTCGTTGCAGCTGTCTGAAAACGCGAGGCAGTGGGGCAAGGAACGAGCGGACCTCCAGATACGGATGAATGAAACCGAGCACGGCTTTGGTCGCACAGGGGGCATGGTTCTGCATGACTACCCTTTACTGGTCAGTTAGTCCTCTGTCCTTCTCAGTCTCTCCTCTCACAGATTGCCCTTATTCGTTCTGATAATGCAGATGCAGACTTTTTTATTTTTAGTTTTGCTTTTGTTCTTGTTTGTTTGGGTACACAGATTTTCGGGGAGCCGGGATAGCCGAGTGGTAGAGCGTTGGACTTTCAATGCCGGGGCCAATTATTTGTGCTGGCCTTTTTCTCATTGCCCCGCCTTTGATATCACCCCTACGTGGTTGAAAAGCCGGGACGTGAAATTCACACACACACACACACACACACACACACATATTTTTTTAATATATATTGTTTGTGTTTTTGTTTGTTTGTTGTTGTCGTGTTGTTTGTTTTCTCAACGGTTTTGGGAGGAGGAGGGGGGGGGGTAGAATAGGTTGGTTTCGTTGGATTTTCTCAACAGTTTTATGTCACGGTTAGTGATGCCTGAAACGCTTTGCCGGTCAAGTAAGTTTTTTTTATTGTTTGCTTTGGGTTTTTCAGGTTTGTTTTGGTTTGTTATTGTTGTTGTTTTGACTGGGGCCCGGGGGGAGGGGGGGTTGTTTCGTGTCTTATGCTTGTGTTGGTTGGTTGGTTGGTTGGTGGGCTCAGTGTTTCGAGTGATTGTTGTTCAGTTTTCGTTTTCAATGTTTCGCTACAAATCTTGTGTGACAGAGTGATTCCTATTTTCTGTTTTCGCTAGGACAGTAGTCTCAGCCGACCGCGAGGACTGCCCGCACTGGATCTGAGGCCTTGATGAGGATCAACCATCATTCAGACTGATCGAAATGACTCCGTCCAGCGTCTCTGAAAGCACGTGACCAACTGCGCTGACTGATATGAAAGGCGTAATGTCAGTGGTTTCCGTCCACGGACACACAAAATAATGGAGAACGTGGTTTCCGTTTCCAAGATGGTGGTGTGCATTTCCGGAACCGCAATCAGTAGTAAGGTGTAGATGCATCCTGCAGGACTGCTGGAAACGACTGTAGTTTTCAATTCTTGTACAAACCTGAAATGGACAGGCGTCAGTCAGTGGAGCTGGTGCACAGTGCGCGGGCCACTATTCGAATGAGTTGACTTCATTGTCTCGGTCTGATCCGACTTGAAGACTCTACTCTCCACAGTAACGGATGCTGTTACTCCGTCATCTTGTCCGTCAACAAGCAGCACCAAGCGTGGAAGACTCAAGTACCGTTACACAATTCTACAGTAGGCTAGAAAATTTGTTAAAGGTTTGCTTTGGACAAATATCACATGGGCCATCCAAATGCATATATATAGGTTCGTCAGTGACAGTTGGTCTCTTTTTGTTTGGTTTCTGCAGGGACAGGATACAAGTAAAATTATGCTGTCCGTGGTTTCTCTTTTTCAAGAGCTCTACGCTTGACTTCAGTTTCAATTTTGATTCCCTCTCGCCCCCCCCCCCCCCTCTCTCTCTCTCTCTCTCTTTGAAAGCAGTGAGTACGCTGGGGTGAATAAGAAAGTACATGTATCACCATTGATATCCACCGAACGTTGTTATCATGATCATCGTCATCGTCATCATCAACACACCATTGTCACGACCGGCGTTTGGGACAGTTTTGTCTCAGAAGATTCGGCTAGGACGAGGAGACACCAGAGCAAACTGTGATAAGGTAATCTTGCTGGGTCAGAATGTAAAGGCCAGCCTAACTTCGTGTCTGGTTTTGGTGTTAAATTCGTATGTGTTAGAGCCGATATGCACCATAATGAGGACGTGTTTTCCCGGAAGCTTGTGGGTAGACCTTGTGAAAAGTCAAACCAGTGTAACATCTGCTGAACTGTAAGCCGACCCCCTAAGTAGCTGGTCACAGTGTGTCTGTGGTGTTTCAAAGGGTCCATTTTCTGCATAACTATGCAAATGGTTTTTGTGTGTTTTGTTAGCCGTTTCATGTTGTGTATGTTTTTGTAAGTTATTAAACTGATTGCACATTTATTGTTATCAGTGTTAATGTAGTTTGTATGTATGTATATGTATATATTTATACACTTAAAGAGTTCACTCGTTGATAATGTCAGTTGTTTTGTATTTGATGGCCTTTTTGTTGTCCTTTTTCGTTTTTTCCTTTTTTTCAAAAATGAAATTATTGATATCTGCACTTCATTGTCAATGTCTCTTCCATGTTGAGTACCTCACTTGCGAAGACTAACACAACTGGGAATATTTTCTTCTTTTTTGTTTTGTTGTAGTTGTAAATGTGAGCAGTACAGTTTGCCTCATGCGCTACGAGGCAGACATCAGACGCCACACATGTCGAACTTCTTTCTTTGGTATGAATTAACCCCTCCCACTCCCCACCCCCAACCAATCCCGCGCGCCGTTGTTCCGTTAATCGTATGGTATGTCTCAAAACACATCGTCTTTTTCACACGTCACTAATTTGGTTTTGTCTTAATGTCACTTGACTCTTGGATATTGCAAGCTACACTACACACATGTATTTTGACCTTAAAGGGACCTCTGCCAGTGCAACAATTACGTTCTTGTCTTAATCATACGTAAATGAATAGCCAACACAGATGTCTTTCTTTAATGAGTGAACTGTACTGTGCTGCAAGTATTCCACAAAGGACAGCAGAACTTTGAATTTAGTAGGGTGCTATCAGCCGTGAAAGTTGTCACTGTGTATCTCATTTTCTGTGTGTAAATGCGAGTTACTGCATACGGTACGTGTTTATTGCAGGTCTTAGAATTAAAAAAAAAAGTAAATGCAGTCTGAAGCAATCTTTGTCCTCAGTGTGTGTGTGTGTGTGTGTGAGTGAGCAATCTCACCTTTCCATGCAAGTTGTACTGGTTCTGTACTGAACGCGTGATAACGGTAAGCGTCTTTGCTTTGATTATGACCATGATCACATAATACTGCCTATGGTTGTTATTGGAATACTGGGTGGAATAGTAACAACGCAGACACGTGTACCACATTTCAGACAAGAGTGTAGACGGTGTGGCTGTGCTATTCACGCCTTCACTCATGCGTATAAAAATCACTGGTCGCGTCTGCAGAAAAAAAAAACAAAAACAAAACACAATGTACCACAGCAAATGTTTCAACCTCTCTCTTCCAACACACACACCATCAAACAAAAGACCTAAAGACGGTAATCACATTTAATGCTCATTTTCAAGGACTACAATGAAAAGCACACAAAGTCAAGGTACAAACAGCATACTCAGGACCGCGACACACACACAAAAAAAACAAAGCGTAGCCTTAAGATCAGCAGAAGATACATGTGCTTATCAAACCGCCAGTCTTCCTTGTGCTGATCTAACATGCGGCCCAATTATAAAATTTCGCCAAAGCCTAATGTGGTAAACGTGAGCATACAGAATGCAGAGTATCAATAATAATAACTATGGTAAAAATGGAAAGGTTTGCCTATGATTTTTTTTTTTAACACACAGCAGCAGCAGAAAACGTGGGACCTAGCAGACAAACAAAACAACATTTTAGGGCATAAAGTATGCTCTCCCTCTGCTCCTACTAAAAGACTAAAAATACGTTAGTAAAGAAAATGTAATGACAAGAATCAAATCAGAATAAAAACTACAACTGGCCAGCTCAGATAAAAGATATGCTTCATAGACCGACATGTTTGACTGCCAGTCCACTTCGACACCGTTCATTTGCCTGCATTAACCGCGGAATCTGCGTTATATCATACTGTGCAAATTCTCAGGGAAATTTGTTTTTCTTGAAAATGCCACTCTACCTGACCCTTGCTGCCACTTTTAACAAAATGAGAAACAATACCAACAACATTGTCACTCAACCCAGACCACTAGCACCAATAAAACATCTCACCGTTTCCAAAAAAAAAAAAAAAAAAAAGAAGTACATATGTGTGCAATTTATTTTGTTGTTGTTTTTTTTCGGGGGGGGGGGGGGGGGGGGGGCAAATCATCCCGAAACCCTCTGCAAACCTTAGGGTCAGCAAAAGACAAAGACAAAGAGAGGAAAGAAGGACATTTATACATTAGGACAGGTCACTAAAGCAGTGATTTCAATTTTCAGAGAGCTCATGTTCATTAAGATTTTCCTAAAGACATTGTAGAATAAAAACCATATCACAAATAAGCTGCTTTTCTTGACTCAGGCAAAATAACAGGGACGGTGATCATTGAAACACGCTGTAGGGTGAACTATTGTCTAAACAAGACACCCCCCCCCCCCCCCCCACCTTTTCCTCCAGTACAGATGTAAACACTACACACAAATATGCACTTCCTTGTATGCCATTCCAAACAGGTATGTACATTTCTGAACAGGGGCTCGGCTTCGTAACTGACACACAGTCATCTCTCACCGGTATAATGCCAACACCACCCATATTGAGTCTGACACTGCCACTGGTCAGCACATTAAAAATAGTAGCTTCCAAATGTACCAATGTCAATGTACACCTTACACATCAATCAAACATGCAGATTTCATCTGGTTACATTACAAGCCTCAAAGCCAACAAATACAGATAGTCTATGGCCTTCTTCTCATCCACTTTCACAGAAAACAAAAAATCTCAAGCTCATTAACACTTGATAAACCATGACATATGATACAAAGATGCAGACATGAAAATTATTTGTGCCTACTTCCTGAGGCAGAATCAGAAATGCCCAAGCCTGACGTTTGTAGCTGTACAGGTCTGGAACTTTTTTTGGGGGGAAAAAAAAAAGAACTACACGCACTGATGTAATCTTTTCACTGGCCTTCAATTTTCAATCACAACTGACAACATCCCAACCCTTTTCCTTTGCAAGCCTAAACAAACAGCAACAAACATGTAATGTATTGAGGTAAAACCTGGAGTCAAACGCTCCACAATAATGGCCAAGACTTCATGCTGTCACTAGCATAACTGTAACGACATTTTGCTACACAGGCTACTGCTACATGTATACCAGTCACCACTTAGCCATCACAACATCTCAAACAAAGCACTGAAACAGAATGACCAGTATACAATACAGCGCATATCTGCAAATACGGTAGTCGTCTGTGACAAAACTTTGGCAAACATGATAGCCGCTATAAATGTGAAAGCACTGAACACCTAAATCCAAACACAAGAACAATTCACTAGAACCCTACACACAGGAAACACATATATATATATAGAGAGAGAGTCAAACAACAGCACATCAATTCATTAATGCAACAATGACACAAAATGACGCATTAGATTCCACCTACTGTCAAAGAATCTGACGCTGAAACCCCTGACGGTAACAATGCACATCATATCATTATCAATAGCAAGTCATTATACTGAATCAGCTGTATCAACATCACATGAGGTAGACCAGCCAACCTTGGGGCAAGATGAAGTAGAGAGAAAAACAGAGTGAGAGAGAGAAAAAAAAAATCGCAACGAAGTGCCTGATTTCAATGCTGCTCTGTCCAGCTTGGGCTTAGTAACCCTACAATACAGTTTCACAACAATGCACTCAACAGCTGCACAGATGTGTTAGAAACAAGCATCAATGTTTGAGTTTAACTTTAAGCCTTCCTATTCTTTCATTTCACAAACTTGCACACAAACAACAAGAAAAATTCTATGACAGATGCTAAGTACGTGTCCTGCAAATTTACGTAACATTTTGGCGTAGGTGGATTTTGAAAACAGCACAAGATGAGGATGAAATGCACTGTACACTTCTCCTGTGCTACTCTCGAAATCCAGGTGCACCAATATTCCACGAGGACATTCAAATGCTGTGCCATACAGTGTTCACCAAAGTGCCAGTATTCCAAGTAACTGACTGACTTAGTGACTAATTGACATTGTTCTAAAACTGCCTTCAAACCTGAAAGGTCTCAACATTTAACATTTCTGCTGCGCGCGTATCTGAAAATATGTGCAGAACATTCTACTGACACCTACACGTTACAAAATGTTCAATAAAGGGCACAAGTAAAACCAATGAAAAGAGTAAAATTGAAAACTGCCTATTCTCTCTCTCCCTCCCCCACTCACACACACACACACACACACACACACACACACACACACACACACATGCTAGCTGTACCACATGTACTAGCACAAGAAATCCCAACACGGGTGCCATTTATTTTCAAATACACACAAATAAACAAAATAAGACTGAGGTCAAGTAATGGTGGTAAATCTAGAAATTTTCAAAAGAAAACATGGTGAACCGAGCATGCATAAACTAAGTCATGAAACGTGACTATAACTATTAAGTTAAAATGCAGATGAAAATGCCACCATGAAATTAAGGGGAAAAGTAAAGGGAAACTTAGAGATAGAGGGAGGGAAATTAACACCTGAAACTGAATGTAAGGGGGTAAGGAGAAAATTTTGTTTTGTTTCCCCCACTAAATCTACAAACTTTTACTGCAAGGTGAGTACAGATGGGTCATTTTTTTTAAAACAAAATTATTTGTGTGGAATGGAAAAGATTTGTGAAGGAGAAGCAATGGACTGTGAACATATGACTAAAATGGGTAACTCAACTCACGAAGAAGAGCTACGCCAAGGTACAAAAATCTATCACAGGTAATCGCACAAAACATGTACAGTGATCTACCATTATTTGTACATGTATGCCTACCTACTAAAACATCGCTCTCTTTATGCACTACTTAAGCAGTAAAATGCACACACACACAAACTTGGAAGGGGAGGGCGATCAAGGAGAGGGGTTGACAACCTTTCCCACGAAGATCATCATCTACAACCAAAGACAAAGCAGGGGAACGACGACAGAAGTTTAAAATGACACTTAGAACTATTCCGGTAATGGTAGAGAACATATCAACAATTACAGACATTGTAAAATCCACCCACTTGTCCAAAACATGGGAAGAAGCATGAAGCAAATGACATGTTCCCACCAGACCAGGGGAATTCCCATTGCACTACCTTCATGCATGCATCTACTGTACATATTCTGAATCAGAACTGAAAGAATCTCCTGCCAGTTCCACCACCACATGCAAGCAGAGAAACAAAGTCCACGCAGTAACCATGCGCATGGAACTAGACTGGAGTTGGGAGGTGGGATGGGGGATAACAATTGTGGGATTACATACTGCGTCAGTGCGATTACTGGTATACACAAGCAACATGCATAATTTACCAAACGCGCACAGTGCACAGAACAACTTGTACTGAAATCATAATAATAATATTAATGGATACTTATATAGCACTTATACTCAGCGAGCCATAAGCGCTTACAAAGTTAAGAAAAATAAGGTAAAATAAATGTCATGAAAACAATGCCAGAGAGAAAAATAAAAGACATAGTAATTGTGGCACACACACACACACACACACACACACAGACAGGGAGTTCTGTCAATCCCTCATTACTGCTGCTGGGCTAAGCACAAGTGTATTTTGACTGCAGTTCTAAAGGTGGGGACCAAATCTAGATGCCTTACAATTTTTTTTTTTAATCTTGTGCAGGCACTGGAACAGCACAAGTCATTTGATCTTTGCCTCGTGGTATGTACCTGTAATTGTATAGACTCTAAAAAGCCGTCAACATAACTTAATCGTACTGGCTAGCCAAACATGCACAAGCAGACTAACCCACCACGACCAAGCCTGCAGCTGTGTGCATACATCTATTCTAAGATGCACAAAGTGGGTTCAACTTCAAGCTTGAATACCACTGTCACATCTAGGCAGTTTCCTAGTGAAGTTTCCTAAACCTGTTCTTGCTACAGTGTAATATGCACTTTACAAAACCTTTAACACTGATCACCATCCAACTGAACCCCATACTAGGAATAAATTGCACTTGAAACAGGAACATCAGACTCATCCCGCATGAGTAACACAAGCATGTAAAATACAATTTACAAAAAAAAAGAAAAGAAGAGGCTCTCTCTCACACACACACACACACACACACACACACACACACACCAAGGTCTCAATTACAACCACCGCACACAATAAAACTGGCTATGTACATTAGTCTAAATATATACACATTATGTACATATACATGTGATACCCTAGCTATAAAATGTATATGCGTACATGTATCATGTCATTCTGTACACGAAAATCACTAAAATTATCTGATCAAAAGCTGTCACACAATCCACTGCCTAACATACAAATTTTATTAAAGTTTCCACATCTCCAATACTAGCAAAATGTCATCAACTATGTCACAGTATGTGATTTGATTACACAAGTGGTTTGTCAATCAGATGGCTCAGCACAGCAATGTTACTGCTGGGCTGAAAGATAACACACCTTTAAGTTTAACCCAAGGCACCTTCGGTGCCCTCTCCTACCATACCCCCATACCATAATCTGTTTCCACTTGCCAGTGACTTGGTACACACACACACACACACACATGGGGGTGGCCAACTGCAGTCACCTGGCCACCAGAGGCCCCTAAAAAAGTAAAATCAATGTTAAGCTCCTTGCTTTTCACTGGACCCAGCTAGCCCTCCAAGTCTCACCCGTCATGCACGGTCATGTTACTACTAACTACTTGTAGCATCCAGGTACATGCAAGCTGACATTACACATCTCATCTGGGCCTTCCAATATGTTTACTATGGGTTTTTTTTTGTACTAGCCGCTCCAACCTTTGTTCTGAATTCATGAAAATAAGTTCTCCAAGCAGCCAAGGTGTCGTCTCATCTTGCTGTTGCTCAATATCCCCGCCACAAGAATTAAACATAAGTTAATCAGATAGTGGTGATCTGCATGTGTTAAGCACATCATAAAATGACAATCTCATTCAGCATGGTCAATTGGCAGTTTCTAAAGTTGATAATCCAGGCAACAAAGTTACGCTACACACTGGCAGTGTCTGTCAAACTCTCTTGACCCATGACTTAACCGACAGTGCATACACATCTACTGGCAAACAACTTGTCACATCTGTAAGGTGAAGTTTTCTTTTTTCAAGTATGCAACAGCTAACAGTTGCTTCAGTCTTTTGTCCTTTGAGTTTCCCCGCGAGAGACAAGGAGAAACTAAGAACACACTGCACATCTGAAGTACGCCTTCTTTTCTGTTTGCCGAACACCTGCACACACACTGCCACGTCCGGGACATACAAAAGATGTTGCCAAAATACAGTGTGACCTGCCTTTGTCCGTAAACCACACCACCACAATCTGCAGACTCAAACATTACACGGGACTCCCAGAACTTTGCCAGGTAAACAGAAAGCAAGTACCTTAGACCACACGACTGTACAACACTTCTGCACATCACCTTCACAACAGCAACCACATGTGGTCAACATGTCACCTCCACTGGCAACTGTGTCAACACTTAGACTTTCAAATCTTCTTGTGAGGCCAGACCAGCCAGAGTCTTGCGAATGCGCAGAGCTGTGAGACGAGCAGCAGCGTTGTGGTACCAGCACTCTTTCATCAGCCGTGCCATCACACGAAGAGACTGTAAAGTAGGGGGGAAGTTATAAGAACCCGAACAATATTTCTTATCAACCCCTGTAGACGTAAGATATGAAAATTTTATTTTAACTAAATTTAAGACAAAAACACAACACAGAAATGTCTCTATAAAAACCATGTATTATTAGGTGAACAAAACAGACCCCAAAGTCCAATATGAATGGTCATGTTGTTAATTTCGGTCAAGTTCAAGAAAGTACTAGGGCTAGTAAAGACACAGCAAGAGAGCTCAAGAGGGGAGAAAAAACAAGAAAAAGACGAGACACCCGAACAGAGTGCCACTCACCTCCATTGCTTGCCAGCGATTAGGCAAGGCCGGCCGATGCCTATCCACACAGACAACTTTGCGCATATCCTCCAATGAGGGGTCAGAGGGAACCATATCATAATATGGCAACTGATAGTCCTCATGTATACCCCCCAAGGAGCATCTCCGAGCAATCTCCCACAAGACCAGACCAAAAGAGTAGACGTCTGCACGCTTGAAGGACTCAAAGTGGTTCATGTTGATGGTCTCATCCAGACACTCTGGCGCCATGTAGCGTTTTGTACCCACACGATTGTTGGGAGCGATGTCAACACTGTCCGTCTTCGAGTCATGACGCACTGCCAGACCTTCAGAAAAAAGCAAGCCATGGTATCAGTTATCTTAAATTTTTTCCTCATTTTGAACTGAAAGCCACACCTTTCCTACAGCTCCACCCCCACTAATCAAGACACACACAATTTATACACACACGCAACTCAACACTAAACAAGTTCTGTATGAACTGTCGAATGAGCAAAGGAAGAGAACATGCATGCTCAGATGAAAAACACCAGAACAGTATCTCACCTAAATCTGCAATGCAGCATGTATTATTGCTTTTCACCAAGATATTTTTCGACTTGATATCCCGATGGGCTATGGCGGGTTTTCCTGCAGAAGAAAGCAAACATTTCATGAAAACTGTGATCAAAATGCTGAATGAAAGCAGCTGAAATGTATAGATTTCTGGGAGTAGCCAACAAATAACAGCACTGTAAAAAATAGCTCTAGATAAATTCATTCACATTTCACTGATTTGCAGCAAAGAAAAATATTTTGCAGATACTGATAAATACCATACAAATTGAAGATATGAAATTTATCCTAAAAGAGAAACTACTACACTATAATGAAAAATAGCAGAATGTACCCTGTGCTCCAAGAATTTCCATATGCAAATGAGCCATTCCACAAGCAGCTGTAAGGGCCAGTCGAATCATGACAGCAGGAGAAACAGTCTGGCGGTTCAGGAAATCAAACAGGGAGCCATTTTCGTGGTAGTCTGTGATCAGCCACAGCTGTGTCCAAGTCCCATTATCTACAAAGGAAACAAGCCATGCATGAGAGGGAAAAATACTGCTTAGGTGCTGCAAATGAGAGTTTGCAGTTAATACCTCTCCACTTATCATTGTAGTAAACTTCAGTAATGTTCCCACGTTGTTTACAATACAAATATTTAATTTCATGATGAAATAATGTCAACAGTCAAGCCAAGCCAAGTGTCTGAAATGAAACTTTCAGGTTCTGTCTGTTTGAATTCCACACAATGCATAAAACTATTCAAAGCTGTAAGAACAATAACCATTACTAGTCTATGGTGTAAATTACTGTAATATCCCTGCTGGTAAAGCAGACTCTGAGCGCCTTACAAAGGTTACACTTACACTGAGAAACAGATTTATAAATATATATGATACACATGTATGCAGACCTGCCTACCCACCAAACATGACATGAGTAGTGCCAAAAACCAAACCTGTAGTTTCCTGGCCAAATGAGTAGTCCTAAATTATCCCAACCGAAATGTGCCAGCTTGTTGCTTAAGCTACAAATCAACTATTCTATTCTTTGGCTTGTTTGATTCGACTGGTTACAGTGTACTACCATAGTATCTCAGTATGTTTGTTTGCTTTTGTTTTGTTTTTTTTAGCCAAATTTCTTTCTACCAGGTATTTATAGTGAATGAAAAAAGCTGGATCAGCGCGAGCAAAAGTTCAGATCAGATTTGACGAAACGCTAACCACTAAACTATGTAGATTTAAAAATTGTGTAGTGGGGCTATTAAATGCATAGTTGCATAGTAAGCCCAAAATTACTTAGTTTTCTATGGTCAATGCATAGTGTAGGCAGGTCTGTGTATGGAACAGGGACCACACGACACACACACTACAACTATAATACACGTACCTAGTGACTTAGAGTGATGTGTTAAAAAACAAACAAAATCCAGTTCTTTTCTTTACATCTGTACCACATAATCACAACAAACCTTTGTTGTCAGCAGCAATGAAACCCAGAATGTTTTCATGTCTCAGCATTACTGTCTGGTAGATTTCAGCCTCACGGAACCATGATCGCTCTTCGCGGGATGAGAATATCTTCACCGCCACATTCTCCCCTCTCCAGTGCCCTCGCCAAACTTCACCATATCGCCCCTTGCCTATTATCTCACCAAGGCGGATCTGTCGAGCAATCGTCCGTTGTACAAGGAGTGGTAAGCCTGTGGAGTCAGGAAAAGCAAATGGTTCAGCTGTATGTTAAGAATAGTTATGAAACTTCGGCAGATGGCATATAGCTTACTGGTGTTAGCAACAGTATTAGCATCTCAGGCACAGCACGTGTGTATACACATAAACAGAGCAGAAGGGAGAGACATAGACAGAAAGAGAAAGCAGACCACTCATAACCATTTTCATGCAGTAACACCCCCACAGAAATTTGTAGGCTGTCAATTTCAATACTCACACAGAGCAGGGGAGTAGATGATGGACAGTGGACACATCTGAGCAAAGGGACAGTGTTCCCTGTGATTCAAAAATACAAGGGTCCTTGGGACCCTCTCTCCATATTTTTGAGGGTTTTTTTTTTGGTAAATATTGAGGGTCCACGGTCTTTTGGCATAAAATGACTGAACGTCAAAACCGTTTGTTGTTGCTGTTCACAAAAGCATTCAACTAAGCAGGATAGATGTATCTGAATTGTAGCAAGTATTGATGTGAATTTTAATGTGTCACCGTCAGCCATAGCGAATCAGCAAAGCAAGGAAACGTGCGTCCCCTGTGATGCGCTGTTCTCAAATCTGTGCGTCAATTCAAGGGTTTTGTGCATACAAAAACGCACACTTGTGCATAATCGGGAACACTGAGGGGTATGGCCTGAACACAAGCACAATAGCCCTCAATACAAACTTATGAAGTGTATGTTTCTCCACACACCTGATCCTGAGCCAGACTGCGACCAGTCATACAGCTCTCTCAGTGACTGGGGCTCCTCAGGCATAAGCAGGCTTGTGTCAACATCAGGTGGGGGTGCGTATGGTCTGTTGTGACGATGGTACTGCTGGTACAGGCAGTAGGTAGTCATCAGCACCACACACACGAGGATGATGGGAACCGCAATGACAACCATCAACTCAATGGCAGTGAGGCCTGTCTCTTCAACTTTCGACTCTAGAGGGGAAGAAAACAATAAATGTAAGTTTGTTGGCGAAAACAAGTTTGATTTCTCTGAGATCATTCCTCAAAAGTATGAACTAAACAAATAATCAAGGCTGCACACGCATTTTTTGGTTGTTGTGAATTCTTCATTCAGAATCAGAGCACAGAGTGAGTATGCTGACAAGTGCTGGTGACACCTGCAGGGAGTTAAATGTGTTCCACAACCTAAGTAAATGGAGACAGCACTTGCAGTTGCTTACTTTGCAGAACAAGCTACTGTAAAATGCTGCTAATGCTCAAACTGATTGCGAGACAATAATCTACGACAACCTAGCCACGCCAGGCTCGTTCTTCTGTAATTTACTTAGCCCTCTCATTCTGACAAGTCTGAAATGTTGAATGCAATTCACCAACCTTCCCCGTTTTCCCCAGGTTCACTAGGTGGCGGAGCCAGGGTTGGCTCCATGTTGTCATTGCACAGATCATGATCCCAGCAACACTTGACATTTGAAATGTGCAGAGAGTGCTGGTTCACCTCACAAAACAGGGGCCTGCCTGGCAGGAACCCTTTACTCTTTGCTTTGCACCTGAAGAAGAAATGCAAAATTTAGCAACACAAAAATTAAAATCATAAACTAGTGGGAATGAATTTAATGTATCCATTCTATCATTAAAGGTATGGCTCTTGAAAACCCTGCTGATCAGCAGAATTACACACTGCACTCGGTTACACTTACATAGTCAGCAACAGGTACAGACAATAAATGATTAATAATTTTTTAAAAATAATTCTTAACTTTGTAAGTAAACTTTTATCAAGCAGAACATTTCCTTTCAGATTCCCTTCCAGCAAAATGCTTAAAATTAGTTTCATCATGCATCTGTCTTGCTCACTTAGTAATCATATTTTGCACTCACTCTTTATTAACACGGACAACGCCGTTCCATCGGGTAATAAGACTGATGCACACTCCATCGGTTTCACAGGTATCATTTTGGGCATCCCCAATTCTGACACAGTCCTGACACTGTCGGCACAACAGCCCTGCAAAATGAAATAGACACATGTATTATAAGTACTAAGTAGCATTCAGCACTACCAGCAGCACACTTTCACGGCTTCGTCGACTAGTTCTGTGGTGCCTTGATCACCTCAGAAGGGATGTATGTGCCTAGAAATAGCCTACCATACCACCATACCAAATTTATACAGTCAGTAACAAAAGTTAAAAACCTAAATAGAGTATTAAATTGCATCAGCTCAAAATGACATCTTAATGCTACTTGCTAGAGAAACCTATTCTCCAGCCCATCTCTCAAAAGGGTCCGCTGTGCGACTGTTCAAATAGCAAAGCATTCATAACAATCCCACTTGCAAATGCTAATCTTGTATTTTTGCAAGACGTTTCATGACTGAATGTTACGTGAATACACTAATGCATGTCTGCATGTTACAATGATGCACTGATCACTGTAGTTTTATAATAATGTTATGTAAACTGCAAGATAAAGTCATCGCAGGTCGATAACCACATTGTCAACATTTGGAATACACAATGCCCACAGCAATGACTATGAATGAGTATGATGCAGAACATTCACTGATCATGACCTAGTGGATTCTCACCCCTAGGCCTTACTGTCATCAACTTAGTCGTATTAAAGGGCAAGTCAAGTGCAATGTTGGGTTTAGGGGATAGATGTCCTAGACGGCTGCATCCCAAAAGATTTGAACATGAATACACCATTCGGCATTTATCACACCAAACGGCAGCTGAAATGCGATGCCATGGAGGCTGCCATGTTGATCCTACCAGTGACCTCACTCCACCACTCAGCAGCAGGCGAGATTCTGACACTGTGTGTGCAGGTGTGCCTGCTACACGTTTTAGGCGTGCTATTTCTGGCTCGTATACACACTTTGCTTATTTCCGGAAAGCTAGAATGGACTTGGGGATAGTTCCTTATAATATTCTGAGGAAGAGCTCAGTAAGGGGTCGGGCAGAAAACAGTGGGGATGATGGGGAAGAGCCGACTAATGAGAACGAGTGCAAAATTTTGTGGGAGATGCGTGTTTGACTCCTGACAAGTGAAGCAGCAACATCGTTCGCAAAAGCGCCAGTGAAATAATCCGGGGTAAAATGATCTCCACAAACGAGGTCTCAATTGTTCCAGGCGTATTCAGTCCTGCAATCGGTGGGGCAAGCGGACGTTCTTCAAGGTCTCCAACCATTTCGCACATAACCTCCGTTTTTCCTTTGATTTGTTTAGATTCGGAAATTCAACAAAGCTTTTGTGGCTTCCATCTGCATTCTTACACGTGCCCTGTTTGCTGAAACAACCAAACGCTTTGCACTGTGGCATCTCGAACACAAAATAATACTCTGTAACAACGTAATTGGCGCTTCTTTACCTTTATTCGCTAGATCAGTAAATGGGGTTCCACGAAAACGTAGTCGCCACTTAGTCACTAGTAACTTAGTGACGAGCGTGCGTACACCCTCAGAAACCACAGTGGAGGTGCGGCCGCAGAAAACGGTTAGTTGAAGTGAACTCTCATCATTGGGGAGGGAGAGGGAGAGGGGAAGAGAAACGACCAAGCACCATTTGATTAATCAGCTGTAATTCATAGCACACAGCTCGCATGAAAATTTGTATCACGTAGTCCTAGGATGAGAACCACTTCGGTGTAAGTGCGATTTTTCCAACAAATCGCCGCCATTTTGGAAGAGAAGAAACAAAACACAAGAAATCAAACGCGCTTTTGCAACAATCAGCACGATTTAAATGAACAAATCTGCTTACCTTCTACCCCACAGACGCAGAGAATTAAAACACACAATCGCACAATCATGTTTAATGATGCAGCAGAGATTAATTGTCACCAAAAGAATACAACATAAACATCTCCAACAGGCTGCAACCGTACTAACAACCGGAAGTTGTTCCGCAATGTAGGTCCCAGCTTCAGACGTCTATTATGTCAGTAGTTTATTGTTAAAATACTTGAAATGTGCACAACTTCACAACAAAATGAGACCAAATCGATTCGTTGTTCGAACACATGGAGAAGATGCTATATGATGGGGGTCAAAACAGCGGAGTAATCTAAAATCGTGTTTGTCCCGAAAGTAACCTGTGTCGAGCCGGGTCAAATGTTTGGGGGCACTTTGCAGACGTTTGTGTCTATTTTCCACAACGCGCACATGTCTGCCTTCATGAACCGAAAAACGCTTTGACATGTGCATGATATCATTTGTCTGGGTGACTGAAGGCGGCAGATACAGATATGAAGTTGGTTGGTGAAGAGGGAAGGGGCGTCTGGTAGATTGTGAAACGGAGTTCTGCCACCACCGTCATACAAACACCGAAACGTACGGATAAAGAACGCAGAGACGAAGGTTTTGTGGTCGAAGGACATTGCTATCAGTGAGGTTTAGCGCTGAAGGAGGCGGAAACTGATACAAATAGAGCTTACATGATTAGTTCGAGTGGTTTACGGCGAAAGACTAACCCCGATATGGTTCGTTTGTGTAGCTACCGACCGAGCCCCCGACGAGGTAGACACGCGGAGGCTCGGCAGCTACGCAAGCAATCGAACCATCAAGGGGTTAGTCTTTCTCCGTAAACCACGAGAACTAATCATGTAAGCTGTTTATACCACGAGCATTCAGGCTCTTACTCTACACTCTAGTCGCATACATTTTCTGCGGCATTTTAAAAATTTCTGGTAGGGTGACTAGTGACTTTTGTACCCCCTCAAAATTCTGCGCACTAACTTGTGCGGAAATGATGCGTATGGCAGTTGAAATTGCTTGATGTTAAGAAGAATATCATTCAGAGCATGTACTCATGTGCTGACATTCAAAAGTGCACTCGCAAATACTACGCAGAGAATTTTCTGTGCAATCATTTTTTACGTGATCCAAGGCCGGAAAGTAAAATTTCACCCCCAAAAGTGAGAGATATAACTGTGCACTGGCCATGATGTATGAGTTCCATATGTTTGAAATGATGCACTTTCTGATTGATGACATAACTGGAGTGTGTTTTTTGGAACTCGTAAAGCACTGAGTGGGTTATCATATGGAAAGTTGTAACTCACACTTTCGGTCTCTGTTTCATTACTGTTTTGTGAAGCACTCATAGTTAACTCACTGAAAGTTTGCACTGGCCCTCGAACTCACATGTTCTTGTACCCCCCCCCCCCTCCCCACACACACACACACACACACACACACCCTCAAATGTAAAAAAATAGCTTTTAATGTTCTAACTTTCGTACCAGACCACCTCCAGTTACAGTACTGTTGCACTGCTGAGTTACTAAAGCTCTACGAGCCCAACTCAGTGGAAAAGAAGAAGAAATGATGGGTCAAACAATACTAAGCAAACAAATTATTATTTTGTGGTCAACCGCATGTGACCGATATTACAGCGCATCACACTGGCCAGGGGATAATCATGCAGTGACTGAGGGGATTCATTTGAAAAATCAGATGACAACTGCACATACAACACATACAGTCACTGCCTGGTGGGCCAGGTACCATTTAGTGCTTGTGGCATATCTGGATACTGGCAACACCACTACGGTTGTTGGGTCATTTTTTAACTGGCAGCAAACCTTCTGCTACTTTTCCCATCTTGTCTGCACACTAGCTACCAGAACCTGGCTGCAGTTACTGGTCCCCTCTGGTCATCTTCACTCAGAGAAACTGGTTTGTCATGCAGCCTTCTACAGCAGTCACATGTGCTGCTCACATGTGTCTCAGAATAATGATGACATGGTGTGGATCGTAGTGAAAACCCACTGGTCAAATATAATAGCTTCACACACACACATACACACATGCACACACATACACAGAGTTTTTACCAGTAAAACTATCGTTGATTACAGCAACACTGGTATCTTAAAAGCGGTAACTTTATTTCACCATTAGACTCTTCAGATGATAGTCATAATTCCAGCTTCCAGCATACAAAGCATTTTTACAGTTCACAAACAACTCAAATGCAAAGACAATTATTGTAAACAAAGTCTAGTGTATATATACACACACAAAATCAGAATAAAACTGTGGCTTTCCTGTAAACTAAGTACAATAGAATGTTGACAATAAAGTGTAAAAACATATAAATTTTAAAAGATCCTGTTGCCAGAACAAATCACTTTTGTTTTCACTATCCCAGAAAATGAGACTACAGTTTTTATCCAGTAATTGTAATACTGCAGTGTACAGTTCAAATTGTGGAACAACATGAACTCTTCTGACGCTGGAGGGCATTCTGTCGGTCACATTGGCCACCAGAGAAACTGCATCAAGCCTGTTGTACCAACTACATGTAGGGTGAACTGAAACATGATGGGTATTAAAATGTTCTACAGTAATACACTGTAACAATACTTAAGGGTGGGTTTTTTTTTTGTTTTTTTTTTTAGGGACAGATGAATAATATCACAGCTGCTTTCATAACAAGAATTATGATCAGTGCTTTATGACTTCATGAACTGCTTCATCAAGCAATATAAACTTCCAGTCCAGACGTTCCTTTGAATCTGATGTGTATGGTATGGATACACCTGTGCAACCAAGCATCAGCATTTGTGTATGATCTAGGTAAAACTAAATGATCTAGGTAAAGCTAAATAAATACAGGAATAAAAATCTTGGATGTTCACATATATGTGAGAACAATCTGTTTCTTTGTTGTTTTTCTTGTTTTTCAACCAGACATCGGTATCATCTTGAACCAGTGCATCTTTGTGACAGTGAAACACAGGTCATGTGTGTTGACAACACAGAAATGTTTTTCAGGGTGCACGCTTTGGACTGTGTGGCTCAAAAGATGTGCATGCTGGGCACTAAAGCACTTCCTTGATATGTGCAAGTTTTACAAAACCAGCAACATATTCTCTACACATTGTAAACCATTAATTTTCCAATGGGCCTCATGGCATGTGTATGTGTATCTGTGCAGTTCTGAAGCATCCCAAAACGACTCTGTGCTTATGTTTTGAAAGGTGAAACATTAAAACTAAACAAGTCTATTTCACACATTTAACCATCTTGGCAATATTTACAAATAAGACTGACTTTTTTCTGTGTTTGGCCAGGACAATCAAATCGTTTGACTTTGTGACAATTCACTTTCAATCAGGCTGTATAAGGGCCATGAAGTGGGAAGCCATGTCATTTGAAAGCTGCATTTGTGTTGTGTGATTTTCTTTTTTGTTTGTTTGTTTGTTGTTGTTGTTGTTGTTTTGTTGTTCTTTTGGTCCTGACTGGAGTTTCTGAACAAAAAAAAAAAGAAAGAAGTTTTTGGAGGTGTCTGTGTATGTGCGCTCTTTGGGGTGGGGTCTTTGTTTGTTCTCTAGTCACTTGTACTGTAGTCTTGTGACTTCACATTTCATCAGTATTGTGGGATTTAGTACTGGACTTGCATCATGTTTGGAGGCTTGTTCCGAATAGTGATGGTTGGTGTGCCAGGTTTGCGGTAACTTGGCTGGGCTTGTGACATCGCTGACTCGTAAGTTTTCTGCAACAAGAAAATGGACACCATATTTAATTAGTATTACATGTATTAATATACTTGAGTACAACTGCATGCAATGTATGCTCTAAACGACACTTCTGGGAAACCAGGCCTTTCACAACACTGCATTCTGATAATGAAAAAAAAAAAGACAACGCAGCCATATACTGCACTACTACAAACGAAAATAACTTCTGTGCAAACCTAGTACATATTAATTGTATGTCTCATATCAAAAAGTCGCCCCTGAAGCAAGATTCTCTATGTAACTTTCACACACTGCCCAGCATCTGCTGATTTGAAAAAGAAAAGCAAAAATAGTGCGCACCCGTCGCTGTGTCCGCATACGTGCATTGTAGAAGGCAGCCGAGTCTGGGTTGTTCATCAGCAATTCCATCTGGAGACGATCAAACTTTTCTCCCTCATCCTCTGGCTGCAATCACCACAATGTTGATGTGTTTTTATAAGCATAAATCTTTCTGAGCTACAGGCACCAGCTATAATGAGGTGGATATGGATGAAAAGGTATGAACAAAGTAAAATGAGGGGAGTGGGGGGGGGGGGGGGGCGGAACAGGTAACTCCTGATAGTCGCCTACTAAATGTATGCTGCTGCTGCTGAATGTGTGGCATAGTTTTCCATTTTTAACATGAAAATGATGATGTCTCCCAATATTTCAGTGACGAACATGATGCAGTTTAACATCTGCAAGTATGTTCTGGGCAGCTGCAAAGTAGCGGGGAGGGGTTTTTGTTCTTTTTTTTTTTGGGGGGGGGGGGTACTTTTTTTTCTTTTTCTTTTTTTAACAGAAAGAGTAAAGCAAAACTGCAGAAAAATGGTTGACATCTTCAAACTTTGTTCTTGTTCTTTACTACATGTAGTTTCCCTTTGTGTGTTGGGGTGGGGGTGGGGGGGGGGGGTTGTAATCACACTCACCATTGCACCTTGGTTCATGGAAAGATAGACACCAGGCCGTGTTCCAAGCCCTGCTGTCATGCTTGTCTGCTCCTCCTCTGTCTGATTCAGGAAGCTTTCGGCGTACCACTTGTCAAACTCTGCCACACAGCAAACAACAAGGTCTTTATTTACAGTTGTCAGAACAGTTCCTGTCAGTGCATGTCTCAAAAAGATAAAGAAAAAGGGAAAACAAAAAGCAGCAAAACAAAACTGAAAGTGAAACAAGAACAAGAAGAGTGACAATGAAAGTGTTCAACACACCATTCAAAAGACGCTGGCGGCACTGGTCGACAAGTTTCTGGCAGTACTGCACTTGGGTCTTGAGGGTCTTGAGCTCCTCAAAGTCCAGGCGGTAGCTGGTCTTCAAGTCCTTCAGCTTCTGAATCTCCAGGAATTCCTCCTCACTGATGACCACATCGCCATCTTCATTGTACACAGGACCTGAAAAGTTGAAGCAGGTGTGTCAGCTGCAGTTTCCAGTGGAGGATCAAAGATCAGAATATTATCCATTATACACCTAAGGTCAATTTTGTACCTTTCATGCTCAACCCGATGTACTGGCATGCAGTGGTCTGCACACTCATGAGTGCTATGTGATGTCCTGAGAATCAGGAGCATGCATACTGTCTGGTTCAAACAAACACCTGTTAAAATACATATGTGACAGAAAGAGACATTTCTTAGTAAAGGACCAAGACATTTGAACAGCATGGAGTAAATCAATGTAGAGAGGTTTGTGGTGATGCTTACCCTCTGCTTCTCTTTCCATTCTCAGCCTGTCTAATCTTTGCCTAGTATTGTCAATGTCTGTCTTCACACTGTTCACTTTCTTGGCAAGGTCAGAATATGCCTTCTTCTTTGATGCAAGAATTTCTAGAGGAAAAAGAAAAATGTACAAATAATACACATTAATACTGCAGGGGTACAGATGTCAGGTTGTGTGTGTGTGTGTGTGTGTGTGTGTGTGTGTGTGTGTGTGTGTGTGTGTGTGTGTGTGTGTGTAAGGGAAGGGAGGGAGTGTCTGTGGTGCAACCCTAATCTGCTTTAATTGGAAATGTTCAGTCCACAAAATTCGAAAACAAAATGCAAGTCTAAATTCCAAAACTTAGATTGCTGAGCTGACTCTCTGCAGTGTGTGATATTGTAATGTGATCATGTCCAGTGTGTGAGAGCTTGCATGTGATTCATAGGAGTGTGTGTTAGGTTTTTTTACGGCGCTTTGGGCCATTTCAAGAAACTGCATGGGTAAAGCGCCTACACAATACACAATTATTATGACCCATCAACACACATTTATTTACCAGTTATTATGGCCATGACTTTCATTTGAAATGTCATTCAACTTCTTCCAAATTTACTGACAGCTAAACCTGTCGGTACTTCAGGAAATTCAGCTCCGTGCAGCACGTGAGAAACCTTTCACCTTTCCTATGAATATTACACCAAAAATACTCTGGGTCAATTTTCTGCATGGTCTAGCTATGCATTCACTCACCCTTGTTCTCGATCAAGATCCGGTTGATCTCACTGCCTCTCTCCTGCTTGAACTCCTCAAAGGCTGCTGTTCTGCTTGGTGGCGTGCTGGAATATCAGATTGCATCAGAGTGATTTGTGACCGATGCTTCAGTTTTTGTCAGCTGAGGTCAGTATTCTTTAATACATGTAGTTCTGTATAATGCCCGGCACAGGGCATGTTGTTCCACCAAAATGTTAAAACATCCATGTTACTCTCATAAGATTCAGTGACGACCATTCAGTCATAAGAAAGTTAAAGCTGACAGTTTGTGTCCTAGATAGCTGATATAGTTACACAGAAATGTTTGTATACTGAAAGATGTGTAGTTTATATGTAAATTGTTTCCCACCAAAACATACATCACAAACTTTGCAGGGAAAAAAATGGTTCCTGTGAACAGTGCAGTCTGAGAAAATGCTATTGTCACCTGGAAAAAGGGTCTAAGGATTGTGGACTTAAAAGTGAACTTAGGCCCTTTCTCATGATGCAAGGCTATAAATGGTTTCAAAACTTACATCAAACTTGTGAAACTTTTATCATACACATACCTTGGACGCTGGGCCTTTTCTGGTCTGGATGTGGCACCAGCAGAGCTGACGGGGGATGTTGAACCTTCACCCTCCTTCTCACGGTCCACTGGTGAGCCATGTGGTGACTTGACGTCACGTTCACGCTCACCTTTCGCACTGTGTGAGGGACTGGAAGCTGTCTTCACACCCGTAGGACTGCACACACACACACACACACACACACACACACACACACACACACACACACACACACACACACAATGTATACTTATTTGGTCTTTTATTTTCATTACTTTTGGTGAAGTTTCCACATCACAGCAGCCTACAATGAACAGACTTGTCTCAAACAGAATGCATTAACTATGATAGGTACATACCTTCCTCTCCCGCTTGTCCTCTTCTTCTCACGTTCTCGTTCTTTCTTCTTGAGTTGAACAACTGCAGATGGCTCTGCCCTTGCAGATTTGGGGGCTGATCCAACACCAAATCCTGCTCCGTCTGTGTCTCCCACCATGCTCCCATCCTCAGCTATTGTCATGCCCGCCTGCGAGAAAAAGTACATTTGCCAATACAAAAAGCGGGAGCACGTACATTACCATTTTTTCATCACCACCAAATGTTTCTTCCCTGGTGGTTGGTGCATATAGCTTTTCCCATTCCATGGTCCTTTCCACATGAAATAATTATAATCTTTAAAAAGTGTGAACTAGATATCTGTGTGTGTGAGTGAATTTGAGACGGGCCCCAGAAATAAGTCTGCAGAAAAATGATGTTTCACCTTGCACAAAGAATTAATGTGGATATGATTACTCAGGAAACAGTACATACCTGTTGTGCAGCAGCTATTGCAGCAGTGTCAGACCTATCAATCATCGTGTATTTCTGTCGCAGTCTCTCTTCTACATCTTGCTCCATTTGGCTAAACACAGCAATAAAGATGACAAATACATTCATTTGACATGCCTTGCTGGTTATGGTTTCCTGTTTTTAATATTATGTTTTATGGTTTTATTTCTTCTTGTTTGTTTTAGGTTTTTGTTTTTTATTTGTTCCACTTCTTGGTAAGACCTCAGACAATATATACATATATATACATGTATATATATATATATATATATATATATATATATATATATATATATATATATATATCACATGCTCTTTTTCAGATCACACCCCCAACCTGCATGTCAACCAGCACACAGATCACATCTCTGACTACTTTACAGTATGGTACATCAGAAACATCACTAACTTGATAAAATGATACATCATGGCACGTGTAGAATATGTACAAGTGGACAGGGCTACTGCTATATGCAACCCTTGTGTGTTTTAAGTCCATGTATTGAAATCAGCTGTCAATAAATCACACCCAATTTTCACACAGTCCTTTGCAAAGACAAATCCATTATTACTGAACATATTACATGTACATGTACTTCCAACTGTGAACAATGAGCATATACATATCATGACTAGTTATATATTTACACTGAACAGAACTCACTTGTAGATTTCACGGAAAGCTTCAAAAGTGCCTTGGATCTGCCTCAAGTTAACAATCTGAAGCAAAAACAAAATTATACCTGTATTTTATTCCCAGTCACAAGAGCAAGTGTACACCAGTTTAGCAGCCTTATCTTTGGCACACAGACAAGGACACAAACAGAATACTTGAAGTATTAAATCATGTGACTCCTAAGCAGCATGTCAGCCAAACTGTATATCTTCTGGCAATATTCCACGGTGTACAAGGGTCTGTATTAATTTTGGGAGAAAAAAAAATAACACGTATAAACCCTACAACAATGAGCACAATGCAAAATGGCTCGATGCCAAAAACACCTACCTAATCTACGATCAGATTAGCTACAAGAAATCTGTGCTTTATGTAAGACCCACAGAAGTGAAAAACAGAACTGTCTGAAGGTAGGCTACTTTAATTAATATACAAGTGTATGTCAGTAGTGCTGTAGAATTTTCACATGGACAACACATATACCATAATACTCACATCAATTTCATCCAGTGCACCCTCAAGGTATCTTCGACACTGCTGGCGAATCTCATACTTCTGCTGTTCAGATAGTGGTTCATATGACACCTGGCTCCTGTTGGTCTGTGAAAATAATTAACATGGAAATAAAGTCAGGGCATCTCTACATGACACAGTTACAGGGTACACTGAATTGCAGTGTGAGGGCTTTATGCTCAAAACTCCTTGCGCAAATGTAACTACCGGGTAGTGGAAATGCTATAATGGGATGTTTGACATTGTTGAAAACATACAGATGTATACCAGATCTGACAAGTGCTTAAACTAAATAATTGATCTCTCTCTCCCTCTCTCTCTCACACACACACACACACACCCCCAACCAACCAACCAACATGTTCAATGTGTCCTACTGTACGTCCTAGTATGTAACAGGAGCATATGACTATGTTCCCCCAGGTCTATGTTCCTACAGCAACCCTAACCCGAACAACATAGACCTGGGGCAACACAGACATGGAGGAACATATGGCTGACCCCCATCAAACATGCCTTCCCCAGTACCCCCCTCCCCCCCCCCACCCCCTTCCCCAGAAAAAAACAAAAACAAACCCCAAACCAACAATCCTTGTCGGCGGCCTATGCCCCAGAAGGGGCAAAAGGCGAGAGTGAGTGAGTAAGTGAAGAACTAAAAACTTACAATGAAAGCTGTCTTTACTAAATGTCACATTTCCTAACTGTCACCACATCAAAAAGTATGCTAAGTACAGTGTACATACCAGTGTGTCATGCATGGCCAGCTCTGATTTCAGGTGGACGATTTCACGCTGCAGCTTTTTCACCAGCAGCTGAAACACAAAGAACAACGTGATTCCATGTGTTTGTTTTTTTTTTTCAGTTCCTTTGCACATGTGTTATGAGTGCCATACAAAGTACTGCATGTGTGGTTCTTAGCCATATTAACTCAATAAGACACACTGTATCTCCTGTGTCTGTCAAAAGTTCCATAAAGTCATTTCTGTGGACTTTTACATGTATTCAAAAAACACTTGAACAACGCCTGTTGTCAGGAACCTGTCTCCAACTGGAAATTAGCATGTTAAACTGTATGCTCAAGTGTTTTTAAGTGGGGGTGGGGGGGATACAGGCCGGGCTACCAGTGTAATTGTTGAGACCCAAGACAAACTGATAGCTATGGAACAACGAAAGTGAATGTTCTGCATGAACAAATGTGAAAAAGATTAGGTAACTTTAAAAGGAATCAAACTTCATTCATGGCATATATTAGATGATTTCATGGAGAGAGGAAAACCTGAAATGCAAGTCACCAATTCGTGAACAACTCTTGCAAGGTGAGAAAGGTCCCATGCAATTAAAACACAATGGCATGCAGGACTCTGAATAAGAATCTTTAAGCAACGGAACTATTGATAGAAAGGCGAAATCCTTTGGTGTGGAAAGAAATCCCAAAGAAACCAAAATGTGTAACTCATACAGCATGCCAACAAACTTGTAGAAGAGTGCCCCATGTGAAAATGTCCACAGTAATAGGTCAGCTCACCAGATTCACATAAGTTATTCTGCAATACCTGCAAGTCTGCAATATGTTGAAATGTGTGTACAAATTTTAGAGTGATGGAGGCCACACAGCTATACATGTGTCTCTGCTTGCAATGATGAGACAACAGTTCTGACATTTTGCACACCAACAATAACAGTTCATTGTTTAGTGGTATTTAGTTAGGTTCAGTTCCAGTCTGTCTCTCTGTATGTATCTACTGGTGTAATTTCACATGTATAGATCTTGTCAAAATTTGCATCACCTAAGGCGAAAAAATGCTTCTAAATGACTTACAGCAGGATCAAAGACTTCATTCACAGCTGGCTCACTTGTGACACACATCATCCGTGTTGCAAACCGCAGAGTCGCAACCTAGAAAAATACAATCCACAAGGTAACTGATTTCCTGAGCAATTAAGTATATCTACATGTATTAATTTTCATCTCAGCATTGCCAAATGTCATTTTCCCTCTTTTTTCCTTGCACTGTCACTCCATAGCAGCCTCTCCCCCTCTCTCTCTCATACACACAGAACCTGGGAACGTGCCTAATTGCTGTACATATGGCATGTTTGGAAATCACTGTGGACAAAAAGTAAAGATCACAATTACCGTCTCTTCTAGCTGGGTGCGTTCTCCCCAGACATTTGCAATCAGGACAGTATTGCAGTTTCCGCCGATGGAGTCCTTGAGGTAGTGTGTAAGCTTTGACTGGCGGAAAGGAATGTGGTCGCGATGACGGTCAGCTAAAGCAATGACCACTTGTTCCAGGAAGGAGAGGGACTTGTTGATGTACAGTGCCTCCGTGACCATTTTACCCTCAGACTGTCAGCAGAAGGAGGAAAATGTCTTAGTGCTACTTAAAGTGCTGGAATGCGTTTCCTTACTACAACATTGAAGCAGCAAACAATCTGTTATATTCTATACAACTGACTTTAATAACTCCATTTTCTTTTAATTTTAGAGATCGTAAAAGCAAAAGAATAAAAAACAAAAACAGTAGAGTTACTATGAGGGGGTGAGGGAAGCGCACATCAGTGACTGTCAAGTCAGCATTTCATGTTTTCAAAAATGTCACAAGTAACAGTTACACCAGCCCTGTGTCTTCTTGATACTGATATTAACAAAAACAGACACTGTCACAAATATTTCAAATGGAGTTTGTGAAGTACAAATTACCTTTGACTTGCCAATCCTCTCTGATCCAGCCAAGTCAACAAAGTTGACCTTGGATACAGTGTACTTGGCACTTGACTGCACTCTGGACCTGGACTGAAAACCACAGAGAAAAATACATCACAGCAAACCGAGAATGGAATTCGGGTTAAATGGACAAACTCAAGTCACTAAATGCAAACTATTTAGCTTTAAAATGATCTCTAATAAGTCTGTCAGATCCTTTTTTATCACTGCTTCTAATAGTATAAATTATGATAAATCATGATACAGCCAATGGTGAAATACACCTTAAAATACATGCACAACATATCTGGTGTTCCGCTAGTAGTCTAAAGACAGCTCACCTCTAGGTAGACAGTGAAAATGCAGTGGGAGCGTGAGGACATCCTATTCAGAGAGTGGGCAGCAATGGCTCTGTTTGTCTCACCCTGCAAGATACAGTGTGCATAAATCAACCAATATTATAAGCACAAGGTGTATAAATGACCCCTGTTGTCAGGTAACAAACTATAATGACAAACAGAAGACAACACTACAGTCTGAAAAAATGTGACCTGCACTATTAGGTCAAATGTAAACAACAACAGTGTTTTCTGCAAACATTGATCATACAGTACCTCAAACAGCAGGTTGAGAGCTTCCTCCTCATTCTGTGCCAGATGGCAAGACAGCCCTTTGACATACACCCCGTCCTGGTTCTCTGTCACTACCATAGGCTCTGCTATGGCTTGGCTTGCTGACTCCGGTAGTGTAGACAGGAGGTCAAACATGGTTTCATTGTAGATCTCCAGGTAGGAAACCCTGTAAGTGTCATACAATGTCAGAGTCACATTATACTGATGTCAAGTGTAAAGACAGTCAGAGTGATAATTGAATAGTAAGGGCAAAACGTGTGGCAAGGTAGCCAGATCATGAGATGTATACTGGGACAGATGTGTGTGATTTAAATGGGGAAGGGAGGGGCAAGAGTGGTGTCAGTTCTATTACTGAGAAAACACTGGTACAACAGTGAAATATAACAAGATGGAGATATATATGTATGCTGCAATTTGTATGAATGTTAAAATATAGCATGATAGGGACAGGAATGGCCATTAAACCCATAACAGTTTTGCTTGGTTTGTTTAAAAATCATGGAAACAAATACAGAAAGGAAATTCATCACTGTACCTGACAGTAATGCTGTACTCTGGTCTCTCCTCAATTTCACGGAAGAGCTGAGAGAGACCACGCGGAATCATGCCCCGGTGGCGGTAACTCTCTGTCGCTCCAGTGATTGTGAAGGTTTTGCCTGCCCCAGTTTGTCCATAGCACATCAAAGTACCTGTGACACAACACAAACATTTCTACATAACTGTTATTTTTCAAGGGTTTTAAATGAGAAGGCATTAACTAAAGAGACACAGATCAACGACTGTATATTATGCAGTAACATATATATTAACTGTAGTGTTGTGTAACATTTTAATGCTCTGTACTTCCATAACATGTCATGAGATTAAAGATGTATAATTTATCTCTTAATAAGGGAACAATTAGCCATCCCCTGTCATAATGATGTAATGTTCAGTTTCAATCAGGTCAAACACCACATATATATGTTCATGCGGCGAACACAACACACCAGTGGCAGTATGTGAGGAAAATAGACTTGCATCACAGATTTGCAGGCCCTACCATTGTATCCGTCCAAAGCAGATGTAACGATGTCTGAGCAAACTGTCGAGAATACATGTTCCTGCGTAGCATTGTGGAAAATGCCATCCAATTTGAAGGACCAGTCTAGAATCTGATTGTTGACCACTCCCTTCTTGGGGTCACGCTTCAGGTGGGCATTGATACTCTACACAAAAATATACCCGAGTGTGTAAAGACAGGTAAGACATCAGTTCATTTACACAAATAAACCGGTCACACCATTTTAATTTCGCCGGCATTTACACATACTGATCACAGCAAAAGAAAATTATCAGACAGTTGAATGGAAATACGATGCTTACCCTGTGGTCTGGCAAAAGTTCCAAATTATCATGGGCAAAATTGGAGGTGGGCCTAATTCTTGCCCAGACCTTCACTTTTTTGTTCCTGTTATTTGCACGACCACTCATTTTGTCAGATTCTGTTGCTTGAGTTCATGAACTCAGCATCCACTGTCCTCCATATTTGTTTAGGTTGTCAAGACATTCGCGCATGCGTACAGAAATCTCGCAGCTTTTTTTACACTCTCACGAGACTTGAGAGGAAGATGGCTGACCATCGATAAACGTAAACAAGGAGAGCGAAAGTCCAGTCCAATACAGCTTTTCTGACCCCTTGTTCAGAGCGCCAGGATGGAAGCTGCAAGTGCTGCACACAAAAAGAGGTGAGAACAAGCTGTATATCTCCTATTCTTTGCGCATGAGCAAAATGATGATGATGTAATCGACACCAACCGAGGTGTACGGATACGCTTCACTTGGTCTTGTTTGGTCTGCGCTTCCCAATTGAGTTTAGTGTGTAACTACGGTTCGGCAACGCAGTAGGTGAAAGCAGTCAGTGCCTGTTCATTTGGAAACCTTGATTAAGGTTAATGGTTAAGAACTTAATGGTGTGGCTAGGTATCACTATCAGTTATGTTTAAATTCTCTAGTCTGTTTCAAACCAGCTGAGGTTTAGTGTTACTGTTGGCACTTAAAGTCTTAATCAGTCAGAGCACTTGTTTTCATGTTATGTGTGCAGAATTATTATGTAATAATAGAGTCCATGAATACAGGCTTTTGGAATTCTGAAATGTCCACCCTTGCAAGTTGCATGCGTGAGATTGCAGGACTATATATATATACATAGCCCATAGCATCACACACCTTACAGCTTTATTGATTATATGCATTATATATTAATGAATTTGCAAAGTTTGTGTTGAATTTTCGGGAACAGTTGTGACTGTGAAGGGCCTGTGTAAAACACTCTTGGCAAATTTATACCAAAGTACTCCAGTGTTCCCTTTTGTCTGTTGTCCTATTGCCCATTATCCCAAGTGTATTTCTCCTTTTAATTTTGTTGGTAACAAAATTACCAGTGGGCTGTCACACAAGTGCCTGTGCTGCTTCACTGCACACTTTTGATGGTAGTCTTGGTACAGTGTGAGGCAACTAAGAGTGTGAACAGTCCCCCGCAGGGCTGCAGTCCAACCTTTTGATGAGAAGCTGATAGTTTCTGTAGGTGGTTTATAGCAACAGATTTTTTTTTGGGGGGGGGGGGGGGGATGGGTGGGGGGGTGGGTGGGAGGGTTCATGTGTGTCTGAAAAAGGGAGATTGAATCTGGGATAAGGCAGGTGCTTAATCTTTTTGTTAAATTTTGTGTGCATGTGTATTTTAAGTGATTGACAAATCAGAGCATTTTAACAGACGGTAAGTGACTTGTGTAAATCAGTACAGTAATATGATCCTATACTTTGAGTACCATCATGATGGACACACCGCAGCTGGTTTCTTCATGTTCCCTTTTTTAAGTTGTTTCTCTATAGAGAAACAACTTTGTGAGACGGGGCAGGTTTTGCTACGCGCAGCAGCAAGTTTTAGTGATACAAAACAACGTTGTGACGTTTCTCCACACAATACATACTTTCGCGCACACAGTGACGTAACGAACTCTGCGTCATAGACACTTGACGTGCACACTATGCTGCTGCGTTCTTTTTGGCGGGAGTTGTGAGACGTGTGTGTGTGTGTGTGTGTGTACGGATGTAATGATGGCTATCTCCTAAACCACCTCGCTGGAGGCCTTTTTACTTTGAGATAAAATGGGAATTCACCTTCTCCAGAGCTACCTTTCACGATTATTAGAGCTCCGTACGAGATAAGGCGCCATAAAAATATCCGTTATTATTTATTATTATTTTCAGAAGAGTTATCGCCGATTTTTAAAAATCGGTCATGTTACGAATTTTTTCAAAAAAAATGTTCAAATGGCTTCATTTTCTGAAATTGGGAAGATCATCCAATTATACTGCCTGTTTTCGTAGCACAGCTCTGTAGCTCTGACAGGTTTTGTGTAAGAAAAATATTTCTGAGGTAGGGTGGTTTGCATAAGGCCAAATATTCATGAAAAGACTCCTTCAAATTACTCATCCTTCCGGTATTTTTGTCACTTGTGCCAACTGCACATATGACATGAACTACTGCACTATTATAGCTTTAGTATTAAGAATAACAGAGCTTTTAGATAAACACATTTTTTCACATTTCTGCGAGAAGCGCCGGTCAAAAAAGTTCCAATTTTGCAATTTCGTAAGTACAATCCAAGGCACTTAAGTCCACGTTTCATCAGCTCTCTAGATCTTGCAGATTTTATGTCAAAATTAATTCAGTCACAGAAGTCACAAAAGCCACAAGGAAATCACAAGATATGAAGAAGTATCATCTGTCAGATGAGCAGCGTGAGGCTGACGTCAAATGTTTGGTTCACAGACAAAATCTGCAAGTATCGTCACTGCTTCCGACATTTCATCAGCCCTCTAGATCTTCCAGATTTCATGTGAAAAATAATTCAGTCGGAGAAGTCACAAAGCCAACAGGGAAATCACAAGACTTCAACAAGCATCCTCAGACGATCTCAGTCTCTCTCTCTCTCTCTCTCTCTCTGTACGACCTGCCTGAGGCTGATGTCAAATGTTTAGTTCACGGAACTGACGTCTCTCTCTCTCTCTCTCTCTCTGGGGAGCCAGGGTAGCCGAATGGTAGAGCGTTGGACTTTCAATGCTTGGGCCGAGAGTTTGAATCCCGGACGCTGGGGCCAAATATTTGTGCTGGCCTTTTTCTCGTTGCCCCGTCTTTGATATCACCTTTATGTGGTGGAAAAGGACGTTAAACTCCTAAACACCCACCCACCCACCCTCTCTCTCTCTCTCTCTCTCTCTCTCTCCCTTTCTCTTTCCCTTCTTCCCCCACCCGGCCCCACCCCCAGTCACGTGGCTAATCAGTTTAGGTTGTAGAGGATCTAATGTCATTGGTAGAACTTGGAGAGGGGAGAACCGGCAAAAATAACAACAAAACAGACAAAATAAAATGAAGTTTGGAGAAACAACTTTGTAGGACGGGGCCGTTCCTCCTTGTTCTGTTGTCCTTTTGCCTATTGTCCCAAGTGTCTTTCTCCTTTTAATTTTGTTGGTAACCCATGTTCCTGTATCCAGTGCCTTTTGTATAATATTTGCCCTGTTTTAGTGTTGAAATATAGACAGGAACTTAGGAAGAAGGTTGTCATGCAGCTTGGTACAGGTGTGCGGATCTGTCTACAATTGACAGAATAATTCTCATGCGCACACTAAAGCAAGGGTCTTATCCAAAACATGGGAATCGCAGTGAAGTACTGTGTCTCACATTAGTAAGGGGCAGTAATCCGGCTAGTATGTCTATAATATTTTAATAGAAAATGTATGAGTGTTATGAGTTGCTTGCCTTTGGTCCCCTTTGGGCATGTTTTCAACAAGTGCACACATCAAGCTCTTTTCACACAGATGTATACTTTTAAGTTTTTATAAGACACCGCCACCTTCCTGTCCCCGCTCCCCCCCCCCCTTTTTTTTTTTTCCTGGTGTTTCCATGTGATATATATATATGCTTGAGATAAATGAGGGGTTCTGTTCTGGACTATTTTTAGACCTGTTCGAGAGGTGTGGTGTCATCCCACAGTAAGGGTGAAACTAAGGGAAATAAGTTTAATAAGCTATGACCAAAACAAACAAAAAAAAATTGCAGTGGGTTGGGTCGCTGCTGCTCATCGTTTTGCTTTTTCAAACATGCAAATGACAGTTGGGGTAAACACACATTAATTGCTTTTTAAGGGTGGGGTTGTAGGAGCTGGTTATACATGTATTTCAAAAGGCAATTTCATGATTCAAATGAATAAAACTGGCACATTATCTGTGCATAATCTTCTGCCCATTGGCTTGGGTAGTTTTGGATGTGCAAGTTCTGCTTGGGTGACTAGGGCGTATAACTATGGAAATTACCAGTGGGCTGTCACATAAGTGCCTGTGCTGCTTCACTGCACACTTTCGATGCTAGTCTTGGTACAGTGTGAGGCAACTAAGAGAGTGTGAACAGGCCCCCGCAGGGCTGCAGTCCAACCTTTTGATGAGAAGCTGGTAGTGTCTATAGGTGGTTAGCAGCAGATTTTTTTTATTTTTTATTTTTTTTGAAGGGGGAGGAGGGGAGGGTTCATGCGTGTGTGAAAAAGGGGGATTGAATCTGGGGTAAGGCGGATGCTTAATCTTTTTGTTAAATTTTGTGTGCATGTGTATTTTAACTTGTGATTGACAAATCAGAGCCGTTTTCATCGTTGCACTGTCTTTGATATCACCCTATGTGGTGGAAAAGGACGTTAAGCACCCACCCACCCGACAGATCAGAGCATTTTAGGAATTGACTTTGTATCTTACTATTCCATTTGAAATATTTTTATGAGTATACACAGAACACAGTATATGCTTCCATGAGGAGAGAGAGGGCGGCAATGTTTGCCCTCTCTCTCTGAGTTTTTGTTAGACTGTCTACCATTGCCGGCCAGTCTGTGTACATTTGACATGGTGATGAATCTTTTCCTCTAGCAGGTGTACATATATATATATATATATCTGTTGACTTGTCTAAGTGATCTATTTTGATGACACACAGTTGTCACTGTTTTCACACACACACACACACACACACACACACACACACACACACACACACACACCCCGTCTACCAACACACCATAAGCCAAGCTTTACTTGCATAGGAAGCAGACTTGAAACATGTCAATTAAATTACAATTTACATTATGCATAAAGGGGATCCTGTTTACAAAATTTCATGGAAAAGGTTTTTACAAAGCAAATTCAAGGCAACGTACTGTACTACATGTGCACACATTAAGGCCCCCCCCCCCCCCCCCCTCCAAAAAAGGCAGTCTCAATTGAGGTGGATGTTTTGTATGGTTTGGTTTGATTTGGTTCGTTGGTTTTAACTGATTTACGCCCTTGCTGGAATTCTGAAGATGGCATCATGAGATTACATACTAGTGGGACATACTGGGTGCCTGATGATATTGTGTTTAGGTGCCAGTATTCCCGGTACTGTGATGGTATGTACATGTACATGGTTCAGACAGAACAACTGAAAGAACCTACTGCTGTCAGTAGTTTGTCACTCGGCTGCCTTTGGCAATTCTTTGTTTCTCAGGGTCACGTTTGCTTCCTAAGCTTGGTCTCTGTTCACTGCTCTGCCTAAGCACAGTCACAGTCTCTTTGGAGACATTTCATTGCTTCTGTGTATGAAGTATTTTTTCCATGGATACCCCAATGGTGTGATTCTCAAGCTTACTTGTGAAGTACGTAGTGTCCATTTTGGTTCCATGTTTGCCAAAGAAGTGTACAGTACATGTAATTTTGAACGATTAACCTCTCACTTTTGTTTTGATGGCATGTTAAATATTGTTTGGTCTTCATTTGTTGTTACAATTTTTAAGCTGAATTGCCCTTTCTACCCCCCCCCCCCCCCCCAGGAAAAACAAGTCTGTCATAGTATTGCTGTGAACAAACAAACAAAAATCATCTGCATCATAACATTAACAGCATAAACATTCAGTGCATACAACAAACCGCCTTCATTATTCTGGTCTTGCTCCACAGTGTGTATCAGAATGTGGTTCTCCTGAACATTGTTCTTCTCCAACTCCAAGTGATTGTTACAACTGATTGCACTGTCTAATATTCTATACATGATATGTTTATCGATATATATGTTAAAGTCAAAGCAGGCCATCTATTGTTCGGGCTTTGCCAATATATATTAGCAGGAGAATGTCCTTGGTTAATGTATAGGATATTTGGCATGGATCTTGTTACTGTCTGATGCCACATCTGCCTAAATGGTCATGTTGAGACGCACACTGCTGTTGTGGGATCCTATCAGTGTCTTTGTGTAGTTAACAAAAAGTACACATGCACGGCAGACACAAGCAGAACTGGATTTTCAATGCCTTCAGTATACTGAACAGTCCATCCACAGCACTTTTATACATGTATGTACAAACCAGTTGTGCATGTGTATAAGTTTTCTATAACATACTTCATTGGCAGGTTAGTAACAGCAGTTTTCAGCACCTTTTTCAGTGGAACAATTACCAGAGCACTTTTCGTAGCACTTGAGAAGTATGTGACAATGTGCAAAATGAGCCATCCATATGTCAGCTAGAGTATTTAGCCTTCAGTTGTGACAGCTGCTTAGTCACAGACACTACGACACTCTGATCTCGCTGCCCACTCAGGATGATTATCACACATCAGCAGGAAGGTGGGGGGGGGGGAGGAGATGATTACTGAACATCAGAGGATGCAAAACAGCACATAAAGCACCTTCCCCAGAAGCTGTTAGTGTATTTAGTTATCACGTTGATGGACTGCGAACTTCTGGAGCTGCGGTCGACCTGTAGAGGGGTTTTCCCAGGTGACGGTGAGAAGCACGGAAATCGCGTGGGGCGGTTGAATATTGGCACAGCTTTCCTGGATGAGATCTTCTCCGCGTAGATCGGCTCAGCACACGGGCCGATGGCAAGAGGAACCGTGAAGGAGAGCTTCCCTCCAGCTGGTGAGAATCGGATTTCGATGGCCAGGGTGTATGTGAGGCGCACCATGTGGCAGCCCTGTAGGAAGGAGGTGACCAGGTTGGTCTGGGTCGGAATTGTTACGTCATATGACACCTCATCCTCGAACTGGTTGGAAGCCTGTGAGAGAACAAAATAGTATTTATAGTTTAAAATAATCATAGGCTATGCATGACAGTTACCAGTGTTCTGTATTTAGGTGTAGATTTTTTGAAAATCCGTTCAGCTTCCTGCTGTTCCTTTCAGCTGGTCAACCACAGTGTACTGCATCATGTTCATTTAATGGTTCAAAAGATGTGTTTTTTGTCAGTCTGCAGCTAACAGTCACTAAAGCATACAGTGCATTTTTGGCTCCCTTGTGTAACAATGGGAGTCTATGTATTAACCCTCCGTCGTGTGTGTGTGTATGTGTGTGTGTCCAGAAAACTTTAACATTGTCATTTTCTCAGAATCTACAAACAGCAGAGGCACCAAACTTGGCATGCTGATAGACAACCACAAGACCTTTCAAAACATATCATTTTGAATGACCTTGACTCAAGGTCAAGGTCACTAAAGCTCTATGTTTGAAAATTTTAGATTGGCATTTTCTCGTAATCTACAAACACCAGAGGTTTTAAACTTTGCATGATGATAGACGTTGATAAGAACTTTACAGATATACTTACAGATATACATGTAATCGGTGGCCTTGTGTCGAGGTCAAGGCCGTACAAGCTATTTTTGTGAAACCTTAACATTGGCATTTTCTCAGAAACGACAAACAGCAGAGGCTCAAAACCTGGCGTGCTGATAGACAGTGATAAGACCTATGCACACATACCACCTTAAATGACCTTGACTCAAGGTCAAGGTCATTAAAACAGTTTGTTGGGAAAATTTACATTTGCATTTTCTCAGAATCCAGAAGAATCAGAAGCATCAAACTATATTTGTAATGATTAGCAGCACCTTTACAGACATACCTGTGTTCAGTGACTTTTAGTCAAGGTCAAGGTCATGCAAGCGTTTTTTTTGGGAAACTTTAACCTTGGCATTTTCTCCAAAACAACAAACAGTAGAGGCACCAAACAAGGTATGATGATAGGCAGCAATGAGACCTACCATTCTGAATGACCTTGACTGAAGGTCAAGGTCATTAAAGCTGTCTGTTATGAATTTTAACATTACTGTTTTCGGAGGAACTACAAATACTAGAGGCATCAAACATGGCATAATGATAGACATTGATGAGATCTCATTTGAATGACCTCGACCAAAGGTCAAGGCCATACAAACTGTTTTGGGGAAAATTGTAATATTGCCATGAACTCAGAGCGCCACAGACACTTTACTTGGCATGATAATGGATAGTGATAAGAGCTTTACAAACATACTCTTGTGAATGGCCTTGACCTGTGTCACAAGGGAGCCATGGAGGCTTTTGCCTGTCTAGTTCTAAATTTATACACACTATAGTTAGTGAGTTGATGGAATGCTGCATGGGGTTTGTTTTTAAATACAAATGCAAGTTCACTAAATAGTTCACAAATTGTTGCCATTTGCTGACAAGAAACCAAGTACCCGGTACTACAGCACTGTAAAGAGCAAGGCTGTTTCTTTAACTCATTCAGCCCTACGCAGGTACATGTACCTGCGCGAGGAACCCGTCGCGTATGCCTACGCAGGTACATGTACCTGCGAGCTAGTGAAAATTTCTACTCGCTCATCATTGGCCAGACTACTGAATATTCATGAAACAAGGGGCACTACTCTGCTGTGCACTTCCTTTCCTTTGTATGGATCAGGTTTACACATGGGTTTGAGCGATTTTGGTTTTTTTAACTGACTGACTGGCTAGGCAAAAAAGTGCCCAGGACAGGGACAGCATTCAGGCCTGGAACCAGCAAGGGCTGAAAGGGTTAAGATGGCTCCAAAAACAAACAATTGAAAATTGGCTCCAAAAACAAACAATTGAAAATTTTGCACTTAAGCCAGGTTTTCTCATGGGAGGTCACAAATCTATGCAATTTGGTGCATTTTGACATGATTTTGTGCTTCAGAGGAGGAAACACACCTTTTAGGGGGTAAGGAAAATGTTTATTCAAAGGTGAAAATCCGCCAAAAGGTGAGAGATTTGAAGCCCTGTACCTGTGGATCGGTGCGTTCCACGGTGGAGAGAGTGAAAGTAGTGACGTCTGCCTGGCGATCCAGCTTCAGGTGCTGCTGCAGTTTACACGAGATCACTTTGATTCGCTGAGAGTGAGGCACGACCGCTGCCAGTTGTAGCTTGATGTCGTCTCCAGCCAGGAACACTGCCCTGTCCAGGTTCATGGTCACGACTGCCTCATTGTTGCCTGTGCAGGACAGGTAGACCTCCTCCGTGTGGTACACAGGTTCGGAGGCGTTGGGGATGAGGTTGATGTCAAAGTGGCGCTGGACGCTGAACGGCTGCCTCTTGGACATGAGCACCTTGACAAACTGGTTAGCGCTGGATGTGGATCGGATGGACGATGATCCAACATCATCGCAGATCCGTGCCTGCAAGGTGCAAATATTTTATTAGAATAGTTTAGCCAGCATGCAGAAAACTCTTCAGAAATTGAATGACAAGGATTTTTTCCCCCAGAGTTTTAATTGGCAAGTGACTGCTCAGTGTGGTCGGGGAGCCGGGGTGGCCGAATGGTAGAGCGTTGGACTCTCAATGCTCGGGTCGTGAGTTCGAATCCCGCCGACTGGGGCCAAATATTTGTGCTGGCCTTTTTTCTCGTTGCCCCGTCTTTGATATCACTCTTATGTGGTGGAAAAAGACGTTAAACTCCCAAACACCCACCCACCCTGCTCAGTGTGGTCAGTTGGAAACATGGAAACACATCTAACAGGAGCGGGAGATGCTGCACAGCATAAGGTTTGCTTGTCTTAAAATCTTCCAAATGCTTCACATGCATACATGTACTTACTTTTATATAGTAGTTGATGTCCATGGTAAATCCACTGGAAAGGTCATCGTGTTTGATAGATGATGGCAGATCCTTTGGTAATCGAAAGCGGAACTTGGAAACATAGTGGCCAGGTGTGAGAACGGAACTCCAGGCAGCATCCCCTGTGCCAATTATGAATGTCTGTTTGCGTACGTATGTCTCCCTCATCTTTGCGGGCAGGCCTTGTTTGGCCTTGAGCACTGTAATTGTACCTTCTCCCACGATGATGAGTTCCACATAGCGTATCTCAATGTTGCGGCGAATATCAATGTGAACGGCCCCCGAGATGTGCTCCCCTGGTCGGTACTGGTAAAACGGAGACTTGTCCATTTCGATGTCAAAAAAAGAAACGGCTTCCTCCTTTCTCTCCAGGACAGTCCGCTTGAAGTTGCTGTTTGCTGACAAAAGCCTGCGTGAGTTCTGTGCCTTTTGATTATTGCTTGAGTACAGTCGCTTCCCCGTTGAAGCATAGCCGTTTGTGGTGGCTGGTGGGGGATGATGGTGGTGGTGGTGGCGGTGATGGTGATGATTGTGGTGTTCAGGCATGGACCTGGTGGTACCATAGCGAATAACGTGACTGCTATTGTACTTCATCATGGCATCAATGCTGAACACTTTGCTGAGTGGCGGGTGCGGGGTCCTGGCTGACCGCGGTGAACGCGGGTCATCAAAAACGCTGTCAAAGTCTGATTCCCTGGAGGAGACGGAAAACTTGGTCCATGTTCTTGGGCGTGCAGGGACCGGTCTGGCTCTTCTCGAGTGTACGTTCATGGTGTTTAGGGTGGGCCGTCCACTCCTGAGCGTGCCTGCCTGCCTGCTGGGTAGGGCAACCCCCGAACTGAAAAGGAAGACTGTGAATTACTCATGAATTATTACAGGTATCAAGCAGAGCGTAGAATTGTCCTCCGTACTAATATTTTTGTGCCCATTCAACTTTATCAGACTGTGACTGCCCTTTCTGGGGGCTGTTTTGGGGGAGAAGTCTTACACTTCAGTACTTACCACCTTTCAATAAACGATGTACCATTTACCAGTCATCACAAAAACCCTTGAGGCTACACCCTCTGTGCATCAGCTGCGTCGTTTCTTAAACGGATTTTGATTGTGATTCTGCAGCATCTGTATAGGAAGAAAGTATTTATGGTACATTTTCTTTAGACCACGCGCTAGTTTTACTGAAAAGTCCGTCAAACTGGAATTGTGTAAAACTTTCTCATGAGAGGCGTTTTCCACTTTGCGGGTCTTTGTAAGGTAATCTTCTGAGCCGCCCAAGCGACCTGCATGTGCCTGAAACGTCTCCGCTTGTTACTAAACACAGGCCTTTTGGAAGCCGCCCAGGGCTCTTTGTCCAGCTGCTCATAAAGGAATAAATGGGAGCCTTTTAGTATTTTTAGGTGTTAGTGGGGCACACACAGTACCGGGTGGAAGTGCGAGGAAGTTCTGAATGCCTTCATTTCTTTTGGGACTCCTTTAGGCGCCCCATACAGAGAGCTGTTTTTGTCTGAGGTGGGCAGCGGGTGGGGTGGGGCATGTACAATAGAGTGAGTCATGTGTTTCAGAAATATCTGTATTCATTGCATCTGTTAAACAGCAACTGTTGCTTCGTTTAGTTTTAAATGTCCCTGAGTCAACGTATGGGCAGCGGTCGTTTTGGCGCCATGGACCCACCGTTTGGAACACTGTTCCAAGAAAACATAAGGCATATAGATCCGGTTCCCACCTTTAAAACTGCAATCAGAACACACCTGTTCTCAGCCCAGCAGCAGTAATGAAGGATTGAAAGAAGTGTGTGTGTGTGTGTGTGTGTGTGTGTGTGTGTGTGTGTGTGTGTGTGTGTGTGCTTGCACGCACGCCACGATTGCATTATTTTTGTGCCATTTTATTTTATCTAATTTTCTTAACTTTGTAAGTGCTTAGGGCTCGCTGAGTATAAGCGCTGTATGAATATATATATCCATTATTATTATAAGAACGTCTATGGCGCATTTCACACAGACGTTTGAGGTGCCCATAATTTCATTCACTGAGTTAAAGTAACAGGCTTGCATGAAAGAAGGGAAAAAAATACGTTTCAGTTTTAACCCAAGCTTAAAGATGGGGCGGGGGGGGGGGGGATGGAAAATTTGGAAAGTCAAGGAATTTTACCTGATTTACATACTGTGACGATTGTCCAAGCAAGAACTCAGACTCGCATCAAGAAGATTAGATAGCAGGATCCAAATCTTTCAAGTCCGATACGACGATCCCGTCACTTTATCAGTCTAGCTCTGCAACAAAGAAAGAAAGATCACAGTAGAAAACGCGTGTCCATATCCCGCGTTCTTACCGGTAATGTCCGTGCCCTGCACTAGCTGAGCAACATTGCTGGCGACTTCACCGTTGCCCTCCGTTAAAAGCTACCACCGGGTGTGACACAAAGCCAGAGCCAAATACCAGAAACGTACACACTGGCTGTCGAACCTTTCAAATACGGTTACCACCTCAGAACATCCGAAAGGTCACTCGAAGAAAACCCGGTGTGTGAACCAGCGGCTTTTCAGTCCATTGTTAACTCACTGGACAGGTGAAAATTCTGTGGGCAATTTTCAGTTTGAGGGGCTAACGGTGGTTTGGAAGAGATGAACGTTCATCTGTACCAGTCAGCTCTTCCTCCTCTGGGAACAACAAAGGCAATTTCAGTAGCTGGGGAGGCTGGTTGGACTCTTTCACAAAGAGGCGTCCCTACCCAAGTTCATTAAGTGGCACAGGGGGACAGCTTCAGCTCTTCCTAAATTCAGGCAAAGGAGGCCACCACAGTGAGCACTTTTGAAATAGTCTCCTTGCCTGCATACAGTACATCCTTCTTCTTTTTTTTCTTTTTTTTTTTTTTCAAAATCCAGTCTTCCGACCTCTCCCTTGTTGGCGGCACACAAGAGCAGTCTCTGTTTTCATTTTAGTAGAATCCTGTGTATATATTTTGATAGTCTCATCTCACCGTTTCTTCTTCAACAGTAGGTTACCCGCGCCACCACTTTTCCCACGCAACACTGACACAAGCGCCACCACAATGCGAACCAGTCGTGTCTGTAAGCTATTGCTGTTTTCCCTGTGCCGAAATAGACCTGTGCATTCATAGCCAGTGGAGAGTGTATACTTAACATCTTGCTGCCAGCATGCCTGACTTGAAAGGAAAGAGTTCATGGTGTTTGCGCTCTGGCGTGGACGTGCGTGTGTGTCACCAACACTTGGCGGCGGGTGCGGGCCGCTTCGACAAAGACTCGTATTATATGACTGCACTGCATTGGCCATTGAACCAGACTTGAATTATAGGAGAAAGCGATTTCTTAAGATGTGGAATATGATGTTCCTGTACGTGGGTTGGGTACTTTACAATAGGACGGCCTTCCGAACACAGCAGCACGGTGTGTTGTCTTAACCATACATTATTCAGTTTCTTTTTTGTCATCTCACAGGCGCAAGCAAAGAGAGAGAGAGAGAGAGACAAAGGGTGAGAGAGAAGATGAATTAGTTTACATCATAATTGTTGTTAGCAAGAAAAAAAATCTCTTAATGTAAATAACCCCCAAAATCAAAATCGTTTCTAGCCTTATATTTTTGCTTACAGTGTCTCATCACCCTAACATTTTTTTTTTTTTTTTTAAACAGGTAATTTAAATTTGTATGGGGATTAGAGCTTGAAACTTATACTTACCTTCGTGTTAGCATACAAAATAACTCAGCGGGACACGCCAGAGCATGCAGTATTCTGGGTGACATGGGATATATTTTGGCATTATACGCTTCTCACGTGGTTTCTGCAGAGTTCATGGATGAAGAATGATGAATTGCATTGAGACACTACAGAGAATCGGGAAAATACGACCCTTCAAAACACACTTGGCGAGAAGAAAAGGCTCACTTTAATACCGTAGCTTATTGCATTACTCATCCCAAACTTGTCGAGCGGGTTCATATTTTTAGTTTGGCCATTTCGGTCAGAGCTGTGTGAAATCACGCACCTTTGCCTCATGAATATTTATGAGTACACGTAAGTGTTTTTTTGACTTTGGGGATGCACTTGTTACACAGCGGTACCTCGTTTGTCAGGGTTCTGAACTCCCCGCTACCACCCCCCCCCCCCTTCTCTCTCTCTCTCTGTCTCTCCCTCCAGCGGAACCGGTCATGATGCGTTCGCTGTCTCTCAGCCTTTCAAGCAAAAATATACATACAGTGGCGTACTAGCTGGTTTGGGGGTTTGGTTGTGTGAAAGTCCAAAGGAAATGAACGTAAATTACATGTTCTTACCATGCCGATGATATCACACACTATACAGTATTTTTTTTATTTATTGACGTGTTGCAGTGTTTTAGTTCTAAGTTTCCAGTTTAGCACTTGAATGAAATCAAGATTGAACGTGGTCCTGAAATGCACTGTATTTTCTAATCTTTAGTGCGTACGGGTGCGGGGAGCCGGGGTGGCCAAATGGTAGAGCGTTGGACTTCCAATGCTCGGGTCGTGAGTTCGAATCCCGGCTGGAGCCAAATATTTGTGCTGGCCTTTTTCTCGTTGCCCCGTCTTTGATATCACCCTTATGTGGTGGAAAAGGACGTTAAACTCCCGAACACTCACCCGCACCCCACCCGCGTACGGGTGCTTGTGCGGGTGACCTGTGAGTAGTAACATTAAAGAGAAAGTGAGAGAGCGGTGGAGAGATCAGTTGACTAAATTCGTTTTCGAAAAAAGAAATTGTCTACCTTGCTGGTCGTCAGCAGAAGCGACTGTCCGTATGCACACCAAGTTACGTGCACGGTCTTGTGAAATCACACCACTGAACTGCCAGTGCGTGTCACTGGACGTTTGTCAGGCGCCGCATGCACACAATGGAACCTGAGCAGAAGTTTCAACAGATCAATGTACCATGGCGACCAGGGACGGGTTAAAACATTTCCTGCCCACGGAGGCTTAGCGTCTGATCGATGCCAGTAAATGGTGACCCGATGTGACAGTCAATGTCATCGCGGTATGCAGGCGGGAGAGTTGAACCGGTGTGAATTACTGTGTACGCGGAGACGTTCAGTTTGGGGTGATTCAGTACCATTTGAAAGTGTTATAACAGCATAAAGTGCTCCCCGCCCCCCTCCATCTCCCCGCCCGTGCTCGCCCCCTCCACCCTCCTTCCCTTCCCCAACCAGCACGCACACGCACGCACACACACACACACACACACACTTACTTACTTACTTTATCAGTTACAATTTGCCTTCTCTTCTTCTTCTTTTCTTCTTCTTGCGAAAGTGTTGCTTCGTTTTCAGACCTGACTGCAGACTTGGGGGGGGGGGGGGGGGGGGACAACACAAAAAAACAGGGAAACATATTCGAGAGTATTCTGGTCAAAGAAAAATTTGTAGAAAAAAAAAAAGTAAAATGGCCTTACCTTTTCTGCTGGATCCGATAAAAGTGTAGCACACAGGCAGTATCACTTTCGGAGTTCCGTAAATTCCTTCTCGCTTGATGACAGACTTTACAGACAGTGAACCAGGAAACGCGGTTGTCACTCTTGCTTGCCTCTGGAGCGGTTCTGGTGAACTGGTTTGCAGCGCAGGTAATGCAGAAACTGGCAGATACCAACCCAGAGCGTTGGTGTGTTCTGCTTGAATGCTTGTCAAGTTACCGTCATATATATATATAACTTGCCCAGCGTCTGTGTTTTCACCCCAGCCTCATCCATCTCAGCCAGGGTGACATGCAGCACGATTTGACAAGAAGCTGTGGAGGTTAGCAAAACATGTACTTTTGATGTAGATGAGTGAGAAAGTTACCGGATGCTTCTTGTGTGCATTTTGGGTGTGGGTACAGTAATTCTTTGCAGAGGCGTATAACAAATGTATGAGCTATCATATGTTGCAAACTTTGGCCCCAGGACGTGATGTAATTTTTTTGTTTTGTTGTTGTTTGTTCTAGTTTTAATTTGTAATATTTTCATCTGTTTTTTTTTTCCCCATATATCTTTATTTTCTCTTTTCGTCCCCCCCCCCTCCTGTTTTTTCCCCCTCTGCGTTTCCCTCAAGTTAAATAATTTGTTCCAAATTGTGCCCTGCTTTTCACACTAGCGAAGCTGGTATTTTGCTCGCTTGCTACACTTTCTCAGAACGTGCATTGACGGAGATCGTACATGACAGCAGGACAAACCGTTTAGCAAACCGTTCCCACAGATCCGCATGGTCGCCCATCCACCATGTACGTGACACAACCGAGGGAGGGGTATAGGGAAAGTTTATTACCCAGGGTGTGGGTGACTGGATCAATGGTTCAGAACAGGTTTCGACAGCTGTGGAAGCACGCCCTTCTCAGGTGTAGACTCTTTAAGGCTGTAATGGGCAGTCGCGCGCCGCTTAGTACCGTGAAAGCTTATCCGCACTGGTCAGTGTACTAGGTATTATGTTTGTGGGGGGTCCGTACGGCGCTCGCTCTGTAAACATGCTATTCACACGTACTTATGGGGATTTCTGTTGGTCGACAAGTGTACATTGTCTCTTTGACACAGCACCCTCTTGCACGTAGTTAGCAGCTCTTTGGTAAGAGACCCTGTTGTCTAATGGTGGTGCTGTGTGCTGAAATGGGAAATTAGTACAAAATCTGTGTAGATTGTGTGTGTGTGTGTGTGTGTGTGTGCGCACGCACAATATGGGAAATGGGAAATTAGTACAAAATCTGTGTAGATTGTATCATGCGTGCGCGCACACACACACACACACACACACACACACACACACACACACACACACACACACACACACACACACACACATAAGATAATTTATTTATCATCCTAAACCAGTAAATGAAGAATTACAGTGTCTGCTTTTTGGGGAAACTAAAATGACACACACACACACACACACACACACACACACACACACACACACACACACACACACACACACACACACTACCAACACACACACACACACACATATTACCAACAGTCACAATTATGCAGTAATTATTTAAAGACTGAGTGTGATAGAAACAAAACTTACCAGCCACAATAATAATGAAGTACATTTACACACATACACACACACATATGCATGCCGATGTGTTTTAGTGGTGTCAAACTGCAAGTGGTTTAATTTCAGCAGTGATGTAAACCCATTGTTTTTACTTATTTTTTATTTATTATTATTATTATTATTATTTTTTTTTTTTTTTTCATTGCTTTGAAACAAAAAGTTCTATTGATTACCTTGAAACTGCTATTTTCAATGAAGTACTTTTCACCAGTTTATATTTTGCTCCATGTGCAGCACACCAGAAGAAAATGCTGGGCAGCCTTCATCACCTGCGTCTCATGGACAACCTTCATCAGCCACATCTCCCGGACAGCTTCCATCACCCACATCCCCTGGACAGCTTCCATCACCCATATCTTCCGGACAAACATCATCACCCACAGGCCATGGGCAGCTTCCATCAGCCACAAGCCCTGGGCAGCCCTTGTCACCCACATCCCCTACATCCCCTGGGCAAACCTCACCGCCTGCATCTCCCAGTGCTCCAGCTCCTGTCTATGGGTGGAAGGGCTTCACCGGTGACCTCTGTCTGCAGTCCTATCCCATTTTGAGCTCTCATCACATCCGAAGCATTGCTGCTGGCGGTGGGCATGTGCTCTTCCTCACTACCGAGGGACAGGTGTTCGGGCGAGGACACAACGCCCATGGGCAGCTAGGACTTGGGGAGGAGTTCATGGGTCATGCGCAGGCTGAACCCAAGCTTATCACAGCTCTTGCAGGTAACTGTCACTGCTCTTGCATTATTGTTTTGAGAGATTCACATGTATAGAGCAGGAAATGCAGAGAGCAGCATTAGTCTGCAGGTACATGCACCAGCTGATATTGTTACTAAAAATTAAACTATTCTCAAATTAAGGGAAAAAATAGTGTCCGTTTTAAATATATAAATTGTCACACTTGACACATGGTAAACTACATTATGATTAATTTTGTCTGCGTGTACGCGCGCGCGCGCGCGCGCGCATGTGTGTGTGTGTGTGTGTGTGTGTGTGTGTGTTACGAACAGCAACATTTTGTAGGTCTGTGAGTTACAGTTTAGTATTTTATGTTTTTCAGATCACCAGGTAGTTGCTGTAGCTGCAGGGCGCAGTCACAGTGCAGCAGTGACCTCTGGGGGTGAAGTGTTTTGCTGGGGTGACTCCTCTGATGGCCAGTGTGGTACAGGGTCCTTAGACAAGGTCCTGGTCCCAACAAGGGTCAAGGTCGCCATTCAGGAGGGTTTCTGCGAGCATGGGGTCCCTCGTCCTGAAATACCAGTGGCGATCGAGAGTGTCGCCTGTGGGGCGACCCACACGTTGGCACTGTCGGTGGAGGATGAGATTTGGACGTGGGGATGCGGACAGCAGCTGGGTCTGGAAGATCTGTTGCATGCACCCATCCCACGCAGAATCGACTCCCTGGCTGGGAGACGAGTGCTGATGGTGGTATGCGGTGATTCCCACAGCCTGGCCTTGGTGCAGAAGGTGGAGAGGACACCTAAGTCACACCCATCGCCTGCTCGCCACCGCAACGTCTCAAAAGAGGCCATTGTGACGCAGAAGCTCTTTCCGTCTCTGTGCGCCAGATGTAACCAAGAAATCTACACATACACGGATGAAAACGACACCTGCATCATCAGCACGGATCATGTCTGTCGGGTGGACGAGAGTTCTACCAGCTTCGATTCCAGCATGATTTTCTCAGATGATGAGCTGTCCTCTTCCTTCACGCATCAGTTAGCAAGTCAAAGACTGTCGCCCCAAAAGGGTGAGAATAGTAACCAGGCAGGGTCTAGTACACCTGATGCATCACAAGGTCAGGCATCAGGGACATCAGGTGTTGAGGTAGCAGAGGAGGTTACAAGTTTCATTGAGGGTGCTGATGCTGCCAAACAAGCCTTGGATTCCAGTGAGCAGGGTCATGGTGAAGGTGGTCATGGTGACAGTAGTCATGGTGATGGCAGTCATCCTGACACACAGCAAAGTCAAGAGGAAACAGAAAGGAAGACTTTATCAGGCGGTGAATCTACAGGAGCTGACGATGTCTTCACCTCCAGTGAACCAGACAAAAATGTTGATGGCTCCCAGGCACCAGGCAGCCCTGCAAACAGAACTCTCTCTCATGTCGAACCTGATCAGAAAGATGTTGCAGGTGGGACCAGCAAGCCTACGGTAGATCGCACATCGTCTGTTGAATCGGACGGGGATGTGTGGAAACGTCAGTCGGCATCGGAAGAAAAAGTGACCCCACATTTTGAGGAGAAAGTCACGTCCATGGACAGGGCTGCCTCTCCCCCGGTGATGAGCCCTCCATCTCGGAGCAGGACGCCCTCCTCAGGCAGTGTAGCGTCTGTGACTAAACTCAAGGGACTGGTTGATGAGAACCAGGCTCGCGAGTTCTTGACAAGGCAGCTTGAAGGGGATGCACCTTCCAAGGCAGCCGAGACAAGCCCTGTCCGCACTCCCGTGTCCTCACCGGAATCATCACCCAGAAAGTCAAGCGCTTCAGCAACTAGCAGGGCAGAGGAATCACCCAAGAAAGATGTCAGCAGAAGAGAGGGGTCGCCCAAAAAGGACGCCACCCCAAGGGGAGAGGCATCGTCCTGGAAAAGCTGGTACCCATCTTCCATGGTGGAGACGATGAAGACGGTGACCTCCAAGGCACTGACCAACATTCAGACCACAATGGACTCCCTCGTAGGACAGCAGAACATGGAGCTGGGGGACATGTCGGATGCCAACCCGCCACCATCAGCAGACCTCACTGTGGGGTCAGGGGGCGCTGCCTCTGGACGGTCTCCTTTCCCCAGTGCCATGACAGACAGTAGCAGCAGTCTAGAATTTGGGCTGGATGCCTTGCAAGATGCACGGACATCAAATGAAGGGAGGTCAAGCATGTCACCCCCTCACTTGCATGATGCGTCAGCTACGGTGAACAGTTCCCCAGAAGGGAGGCAGTCCCTGCGGACACTGGAGATGAAGCAACAGAACCTGCAGAGGCGAATCTCTTCTTCGTCTGGAGCACCAAAAGGTCCATACATTTATTTATTTGTTCATTTTTCATGCAACTTTAATTAATTTCAAATGTAGATTTAGACTTTGACAGATCTTTTGACAACTTATGTTCATCATTCTGCTTGATTTATGGATACTGGTGTCATATTTTCCAGAAAGATTCCACTTTCATTGTGCACACCTTGTAGCTGTGATGTAGGACAATGCCTGAGAAGGATGTACCAATAGTCACAAAAGTGAAAGATAAAACAGTTTAATTATAAGTACCACTGTTGATAATGACTTGTTAAACACTCTACGGCCATTTTCATATTGCCTGTCCTGAAAAGTAAAGTAGTATAAAATTGACCAAAAAAAAAAAAAAAAGGAAAAAAAAGGGAACAGGCAGAAGATCATAACACAAAGATTTTTAGCTGACCAATAGTGATGTCATTTTCAGAGAGCCAGGTTACACCATCAGTGTGTTTTTATTTTTAAGAAAACGAAAGTGATCCGGAGCCACCTGCCAGTGGCGTGATACTAGACACCGAAGTATGGGCATGGGGAGACAACCAGAAGGGGCAGCTAGGCCTTGGTGACACCCTTGGCAGGTAAGAGAGAGGAATAGATTTTTTTCATCTAACATTGGACCTTGTTGCTCTTTTGTCTTGTGTGTATGTGTGTGTTATTGTTGTTTGGTTTTTGGGGGTTTTTTTTGGTTGGTTCTTTCTGTTCAAGAGGAGAGGGCATTAATAGTCTCATTAGCGTTTTGTGTTTTTTGTAATTTTGGACATATACATGGACTTCGTTGCACAGAACCATTTATTCAGTGCGGACTCTCTTTACAGGAATAAACCAATATGCATCAAGATGTTGAGCAACCGGTGTGTGCTAAAGCTGGTCACAGGAGCAAACCACAGTATTGCACTGACTGCCAACTCACAGGTACTGGTACTTCATTTCTTCAAGTGTTTATTCTTCTTTGCTTAGATTGCAAAATGCAAGAGACAGCCAGCTGACAGCTTGGGGATGTGTTATGACACAAGTTTGACTATCTTTCTGCGGTCAATATTTCACAAATTTTCCCTAAAGAGAAGCATTTATGCTTGAAATAGCTAATTTTTATTGGATGGTTGCTTGGTTAGTAGATGATCTTTGAAAGTTGGTGTACTGTTTTTGTTGTTGTTGTTGTTGTTTTGTCATTATGTTGACTCTCTGGAGTAATACTGATGTCTTGGTGTGCAGGTGTATTCTTGGGGAGCCAATAACTATTGTCAGCTGGGTCACAGCGAGGCTGGAGTGACACCATCGCGTGTCAAGGTTTGGACAGCATGGTTTTTTTTATTGTGTTTTGTGATGTGTGTGTGTGTATTTTTTCTCAGAGTTAGCGGTTTAGTATGCCTTTTTCCTACTCTAATTGCCATAAGTAGCAGGGGGAAAACAACCCCTGAGCCAGCGGGTCGTTTTCCCCCTGCTACTTATGGCAGTTAGAGTAGGAAAAAGGCATGCAGTAAACTGTTAACCCTGCCAAAAAATACTAAAATTACTAACAGAATTTTTTGCTTTTTTATATAATTTTTTGTTGTTGTTTTGTTGTTGTTTTTGAGAATACATGTACCATTGCTGGTGGTTCAGTTTTGTGTTTGTACACCAATAGTTCTTCATGCAGCTTTATTTGAGGTGATCCAGTCAAGTCCTTGTATGGTGAAATTGTCTGAGTGATCAAGAAGTAAAAACTACTACTATTACTACTACTACTACTAATTTATTTATATAGCATATAGAAAGTGCTAATCTGCACACTCACTGTGACATGTTTGTTGCACCAGTTCATGAGAGGTTGCTGTGTTTGGGACCTGGCAGCAGGAACAAACCACTCCATCTTCCTGGCTGACAGCTCCAGCATGAAGCCGGATGTGTTTTACTGTGGCAAGCAGCCAGGGTAAGCCCGAACGCAGCATGTTGACATCATCATGGAAATTTGGCCCAACTGCATTTTGAGAATAGCACAGGATGACTTGCATGGCAGACTTCACCAGTGCTATTGTTAGATTGGAGTTACATAGTTACATGCACAACAAAGTTCCAGAATGACGCTGATATGGTGGTGGTGTTTATTTGTTGTTGTTTTGCTGTTGTTGTTTTTCTTGGGGGGGGGGGGGGGGGGATGCTGTCCATCTCATTCATGCTTAACTTTAGTTTAAGTACACATGTGATCAGAAGATAGCAGGTTTTAGGTTGATTTGCTACATCTGCTTTGGAAATAATCAGCCCACAAAATTTTAAAATAAATGCAATTACAAATTCCAAGATTTGAATAGCTGAGCTGACCCTTCACACCACATGATTGTCACGTGTTCATGTCCAGTGTGTAAGAGGATGCATGTGATTCACAATGAGACGTGAGTGTGCGCGTTGGGTTCAGTTCGCAGTGCTTTGAGCCAATTCAAGAAATTTGGTGAAGTGCCTATACAATACTTATCGTTATTATTATTATCTTTCTCATTATGTGTACTTTTGACTCCAAGATTTGATTCTGTGTTTTGGCTCTGTTTTTTTAATATGTGCTAGTGTTATTTTGAATATGTGCTGGTGTTATTTTGAATATGTGCTAGTGTTAATTCTGAATCCCTCACTGATATTTTCCAGGAAGGAAGCTTACAGCACCATGCAAAAGGCCTCAGTCCCAACATCTGTCAATGATTTGAAAAAGGTGTGTTCATTATTTATCTCCAGATATAACGTACACAGGATATGTTGTGGATAAATAAACATGGGGAAAAAATCTCTGCATACTTGTTTGTTTAGTGTTGGGTTTATTGTCATTGTTGTAGTTGTTATTGCCAGTTCTTTTCAGTGGGAGTAAACAGCTCGATATTTTTATTTGATCATCATTACTGCAGTGATGCCAAACAGATCGTCTTACATTGAACTTTGGTTGAACATCTTAGAACATGTTTGACAGTTTCACTACACTACTACTACTATTATGTTTTACCAGATTTTAATAAACTGATAGATTTTGGCGTGATCACCCTACCCCATGTTTCATCCTTCACATTTTCATTTCCAGGTTGGTTATGTTCGGGGTCTTACTGCTGGGGGAGACAATTGCTACTGCCAGCTGGATTCCACACCCATGCCTGCCGTCAGCGCTGTGTACGAGCTGGCCTCCTCGGAAAGAGCATTTTACCAGGAGCTGGTCAAGATCAACACCACCCTTCTCAAGCCTCTCACAAAGTCGTGTGAGTTCTTGATTAACACATTACATACCACACAGATGGGGGATTCCCACCAAATCTTTCTTTTGGGCTATTTTTTCTTGTGTGGTTGTGTGAGATTCGTTTTAACTCAAGCTTGCTTTCATTTTTACTTTTAAATGCTTTTATGAACACACAATTCATTTGCTAGGTAGGAATAGGGTATAAGTTTCAAAAAGCTTTTTTAAAGGAAAACAAATCAGTCACTCCTTCATGACTGACAGTGTTTGTTTGGTAACTCTTATGTGTGGTACGTCATAATGTAGTTTTTAAAGTGACAGTTGGATTGACAAGGTTTTTATAGACTTACACCAGCACACGTATCTTTGCAGCATTCTTCACTGTGACGGATGTGTTTCCCTACAAGTCTTGCCTGAACAACCTGGTAGCTGGTTTCATTTCCCTCACCAGAAAGGTATTGACATCAGTATTCTTTTTATCAACCCTTACATTAGACTACCACAGCTTTACAAGGAAGATTAACCAAGGTGCATCATAAAAGCTAGTGCCCCTTGAAGCAAAAATGTACATCAGAGATGCTGACACACAAACTGACCTTACATTTTGTGTCTCTGCATTAGTTTATGCAATTACTCAAAGTTTGCATGGAACATGCTGTTCACTTCATTCTTACTATTTGAAAAATGACTTACACTGTTTGTCAGTTTTGTTGTTCCTCTTCAAACATAGCAAATTAGGCATGTATGTTTTTCATGTGGGTGTTCGTTCATCTCTCTTTTGTATTTTCAGATCGGTGAAGGCGTCATTGATCTCACAGAAGTTGTTCGCGAGGACCAAGGACTGATGTCTGCCAACTTTGTCCGCTCCTACACATCATACATAGAAGAATTCAGGAGATACTCACGCTTCTTTGCGGACTTCCTTGCCATTGGAGGCTTTGAGTACTGCACTCGCACTGGCAGGTATATCTCACTTTTTCTACTCTACGTTTGTCTGTGTTCTTGTTTCCTGAAGCACATTAAACTTCAGATGAACTTATTTTAAAGGATCTCATCGGAGTGCTGATTTCCTTTCTTCCATTTCTCTTTTACAGCGAGTTCTTTGACAAGTATCAGTCTCGGGAGTCTCCAGCCCGCACAGGAGAGGAGAAATCAGAGCAAAAGGTGGAGAAGTCGATGGGTCGGTTCCGCAGCAGCATGCAGTTCCCTTTCTTCCGTCTGAAAGAGTACAGCCGCTTGTTGCAGAAAATTGCAGAGAGCCTACAGCTGGTGAGTATTATCTGTTGCTAGTCACCTCCAGTATGATAGGTTCTTTAGGAGTCCTCAGCTAGCATTGCTTCTTCCACCTTGAAAAAGAACATATGTGGAATCTTTTCAGCAAGAACACTATAAATCAATCCTGCCAACAATTTTTTTTTTCTAAACACTCGGACAAACATTGCTTTATGGTTTCTGCATGGGAAGACTACCTTTAACACATGGTGAGCAGAGTTTGAACTAAGATATTATTTTGATTATCGTTTTCTTTGTCTCAGAACTCGGATGCCAGCAACTTGCTCCAGAAGGCAGCTGTGAGCTGGGACAGCCTCAAGTTGACTGTCACATCGGACCACAAGCTTGCAGACACTACAAGAGCATTCTGGGATGGTGCGAACCCACGTCTTGCTGTAGGTGTCTGCTGTGTTCATAGACTTTCTTAGTACAGTTTCAGCTTGACTATGTTTTTTGGAAGGGGGGGGGGGGGGGGTAATTGCATTACCTAATTTAAGTGAAGTTACTTATGATGGTGAATAGTTTCTCTCTTAGTTTATGTGCTTTTATTTTTTTAGCAGAGCCAAAAGGACTTAATCCCTAAAATCTTGTTGCTACCTTATTTATTGACTTGTGCACTGTAGGATTGTGTTGCATTGGCAGGATGCACTGCGAATCCCCAGCCGACGTGTGATGCGAGACAGCAAGACCCTCCCTCTGATGATGCCCGCAGCTGGTCGCTTCTCAACACATCTCTTCATCCTCTTCAATGACATGTTTGTGCACCTTCAGGTGAGTTTCTTCTTTATCTTCTCTATCAGTGGTTCCATAGTGGTGTTCCTCTCATTCCACCCCTTCCCTTCATGGCAATGAAGCCCAAGTTGAGCTTGTGATGTGTGATACCATTGACTCATTTTTTTTTTCTGGCTACGGGGCTGATCATCTGAGGTTTCTCTCGAGATGTGTGGCTTTCTTCCCCAGCAAAATTGAAAATATGTTAGGTATTAAATGGCGCTGCGCCATGGTACAATAAGGTACAATAAAGTTGTAAAAAAATAAAATATTAAAAAACTGAACAAGTCCTTATTTGGGGTGGGGCAAAAGAATGGATTGGGTGGGAGAGAGCTACCACAGTGCAGATAGAGAATGTATTACATAGTACATCACTTTCGCTTGTTTGCATGTTTCCACAGTCCAACACGCACAGCATCTTCCCTTTGGAAACTCTGTGGGTTGAAACGCCAGCCTCTGACTCAGACCAGCTGTAAGTATTGGACAGTGTGTTGTGAGATTTTGTGCCTATTTGTATGTGATGCTTTTCAAAGCTGCTGCTGCTGTAGCGGGAATTGTATAGCTTTCTCTCTCCGAGCATCATCTTTTATGAAGAGAACCAGAATGCTTCATTTTTGTTGTTGTTTTTTTGGTCTGTTTCCAATTTTAATGGAATTTTAAGTGAAGTAGAATTTATTTGGTTGACAGTTTGCTGGGTTACCGCAAGAATTTGATGAAAATAAACATAGAAAGTGTTTTGGAGTTTGACATACAATTTACATTTACTTCTTGTAACGCCAAAGCAGCTTTGCATTTCAACCATTTGTTATTTTGTCTGCAGGCCCACCATTGTAATCATCTCCCCAGAAGACAGGTTGGAACTCTGTGCTGCTTCATCTGCTGACAAGGTATGGAGTAAAAGCTGAAAAACAGAAATCTTTTCATCGCGGGTGGCAAACCTAAAGCACCCAGGTACATAGTATCTAGCAGCGTTGCTGTAACAGTAACAACATGATGAACTTGTTCAGGAGAGGACACAAGATTTTACACTTTCAAGAATTTTTGGTTGGGGCCAGGCATTTTCTGGTATGTGCACTGAATATTTTTTATATGATGGCAGATGTGGGATCATCGTTATTGAATTTCATGGATAAGAGTAGGAAATGAATTTTTTTTGTTTTTGGTTATCCACAGGCAGAGTGGCTGATGGCATTCAATTCGGCAATCAACAAGGTGCTGTCCAGCCAGAAAGAGGTGGGTCGCAGGGGCAGTGCTGAAAGACTGAGCCCACCCCTGGTGCGCCACGCCACACACACATTCACCCGCCACCCCACCTGGAAGGATGGCACATACGTTGGTACCTGGCTCAGTGGGAAAATGCATGGACAGTAAGTTTTGTTTGTGACTACCATTTAGGCATTTTCACGTTTTGTTACCATTTGCTTAGTATTATGATTTCTTCCAAGAACTTTGGATACCTAGAGATCTTGTGTGTTTTTAACTGTCAGTACTTCAGATTTGTTGTGGCTTGTTTGCAGAGGTGAGATCAAATGGACGGACGGCAGAAAGTACACAGGGATGTTCAAGCAGGGTTTGCAGCATGGGTGAGACCTTATTTTTTTATTTTTATGCCCCATAATCTGATGCCCGTATTTACCTCCATTTTGGCTGCTGGATGAGCATTGAAGCTGAACTTTATGGTTATTATCTTTATTACAGTTTTCTGTTTACTGATTCCTGAGCAGTGGTGTTCATTGTGTGTTCCAGGCATGGCGTGATGGTGGTTCCACGTGGAGGGACCAGCAAAGAGATACAGGATGGCAACTGGAGAGATGGGAAGCTGAATGGAACAGGACACATCAGGTATCAGAAAACAGTGCTCATTACAAACGCTGTTCCTGTCAGTTGGTGTGACTTATCAAATACACTTATTTTAATTCAGTCTTGACCTTGTGTTTATTTCTTTGCTGAAGCCTTTATGTCCTCTGAAACATGGTTGCATTGGCGGAAGAGCTGTAGATAAAAAGTGAACGCTTTTATACAGTGATTGAAGCCCTCTTAATATTTACTGTAAAAGCTTTTTCGATGGGAATCATCGCAACTAACTTGTAGCTACAGTCTGCAGGTACGTGTAAAAACACTTGTCATGTTTGAAATTTACAAATATGAATGCATCGACATGTTTTCCATACTGTTTAACCATGAATATGTGACTTCATTTCAGGTATGCCAATGGAGATGACTACAGGGGATACTTCAAGAATGGGCAGCGCTTTGGTCACGGGGTGTTCCAGCAGGGTCGCCATCTCTCATCCTCGGCCAGTATCTACGTCGGGGAGTGGCTGATGGATCGTCGCCAAGGGTACGGGGTGCAAGATGACATTCTCAAAGGTGAATGCCAATTTACTCTTTCGGTTGTCATTTTGGGTTTGAAAAATCGTGTGACAGAATCCTTATAATTATGCATCAGTGCTTCAGATGAAATGCACAGTGCTTCTTGGTGGACGAGTGATAATATGCCTAGGAAATACATTCACATGACACATTCATCAGCCAGACTTGTATGCTTTCAGTCATGCATGAACAGCTTGCTTTCTCTGAGCATCATCTTCTACGAAGAGATTCAGAATTTTTTTCTTCTTTTTCTTTTGCATTGGAATTTTAATTGAAGTGGAATTATTTAGTCAACAGTTTACTGGGTTACCAGAAGAATTTGATGAAAATAAACATAGAGATTCCTGAGGCACTATCAAATGTTTTAAATGGAGAACCACAGTGCGAAGTAAAATGGCATATGGGGTAGAAATTGCCTCACTTTGTCTTACATTGTTGTTAGTCATTTCTGGTGCCCTGTCAGTTGTGTGATTCTGGTCTTGCAGGTGAGAAGTACATGGGCATGTGGGTGGAGGACCATCGTCATGGAAACGGCATCATTGTGACACTGGATGGCATGTACTTCGAGGGCAACTTCTACATTGACAAGCTGGCGGTGAGTTCCCTGCACCTGTGCCTCATTGGTAATCAGTTAGATCTCAGACCTTACTAACTTTGATCTTGAAATTTGATTTGACAGAACATGCAGTGGTTGTGTTTTGTTTTTGTTTTTCTCAGGGTTTTGGTCTGATGCTGACAGACGACAACAGCTGCTATGAAGGAGAGTTCATGGACATCACACAGCTCTCTGGAAAGGTAGGTTTAAGTTTATATTCTGTACTTCTTGAGGCTAAAGTCCAGTTGGAATTCATATAAAAATAATAATAATAACTGAGCATTGTGTATAGGCACTTTACCCAATTTCTTGGATTGGCTCAAAGTGCTGCAAGCTGAACCCACCACGCACGCTCACGTGAATCACAGGCATTCTCTCACACACCGGACATAAAGTCATTACAATCACATGGTGCAAAGGTTCAGTTCGGCTTCTGAAGTTTCAGAATTTTGAATTGCATTTTATTTTCCAATTTTGTGGGCTAAACATTTCCAAAGCAGGGGGGGGGGGGGGGGGGGGGGGAGCCTGAGAGAAACTGTTGGCTGATTTGAGAATTAAGTAGGGATATGAAAAGTGGATGCAGGTTGTTTTGTCATGACTTCCCACATAAATTTGTACATTGGGTTGTGAACAGAAAGTTCAGTTGTAATCCCTGTTTTGATGGAAGCTTACGGAGATACAGTCAAACCTGTATAAGGCAGTCACCCAAGGGAGGGGACCAAACTTACCGCCTTAGACAGGTGACCGGGTTATCCAGGGTGGCTGCTGGCATGTCAACAGCTAGCATGTCAGGGGATCCTCTGGGGTGACCAGGTTAGACAGTGGCATAGCTTATACAGGTGACCGCCTTGGCAGGTTCGACTGTACTTCTGATTGTTTTAGGGTACCCTCACTCTGCCCACTGGAGACCAGCTGGAAGGGACCTTCAACGGCTCCTGGAACGAAGGGCTCAAGATCAGCGGCACATTCATCAAGTGTACCAACAACCTCCCGGACCGCAAATTCCCACTTTCACACGGCATTCAGTCCAAGTGAGTGTGTAGTTGTAATTGCCATGAAGTTTCTGCCACCAGTGCAGTAGTAGAAAGAGATTATAAGTGGGGAATTTTTTTTTATTTTTTTATTCCTGTTTTTTTTTATATTTGGGTTTGCGCACCAAAATTGATTGCCCCATCTGTGCTGAGAAGCACAGTCATCATAATGGTGGCTAGTAAGTCTTGCAGTCTTTTCTTCTACGGGTCTTAAAGGTTACTGAAAATCCATTCCTGCTGTCCACTACCAGTGTGTGGTTCATAACATGCTAAAGAATTCGTGCAGAATTTTTTTTCTTCTATTTTGTTTGTTTGTTTGTTTGTTTCCTTCTCAGGTTGTGTTCAGTCTCTCCGCATGTGAAATAACCATGTGATCTTTTCTGGTGTCAGGTACTATGGGAAACTGTCAGTTCCAGCAGACAAGAAGTGGGCGGACATCTTTCTCCACTGTTGTGCTTCACTGGGCCATGGAGAGGGTCGCTCTGTAACATCCAAGGCCTGGGAAATGGTAGCAGTAGCCGTCTCCAGCGGCAAGAAACAGCTCAAGGAGCTGCAGAAAACGTAAATGGTTTCATTTGATGGCCTCGTCTGTTTCTCCTCCTATGAAATTCTTGAAAATGTTGTGTAAACCATAAGCTGCACCTTCGCTCTGATGTATGACCAAGAATTCAGGCTTTGCCTGACTGCTTGCTAACTTTCCTGCAAATGGAGTAAAACACGTTTCTGTATTTTATGTTGACTTGAGTGTGTTAACAAAATGCCATACTAACATGTTTATATAATTCAGAAGTTTTTCTTTGATATTTTACATGAATTTCAGTTTGAGAATGTTATTTCTATCTGTAGATCTGTGCCAAAGGCTAAAATGCAGCTGGTTGGGTTGGAAGAGCTTGAGACCATTCCACCACAAGGCACAGGAACTCTCACTGTCGAGTCCTATGCTGCCATCAGTCAGTACCTGCGCAAGGTGGGTTTGTCTCTGTATGTCTGTCCGCCAGCCTGTCTGTCTGTCTGTCTGTCTGTCTTTTGCAGATGGGAAGGATAGTTTGGTTACAGCTACACAAGCATGGGTTTGGAACACCACTAATGCAGCGTATGCTTCACAGGTTTATCTAAGAATAGAAAATCTGCCTCATGTAGTTTGGAAATTTCTGGATTTCTTCAATCCTTTGACAGTTGTTCTCCGTCTCTGGATTTCTTCAATCATTTGACAGTTGTTCTCTGTCTCTGTCTTTTTCTGGATCTGTGCGTGCAAGCATTGTCACTTATGAAGTTATCTGATCTCTGTGTTTTTGCAGGCATTTGACACAACCTTTCACCCACTGGGTCAGCTGATGGAGAGCCTGGTGGATGTGTTTCGTGCAGCCTATGTGGGCGTTGGTGCGCATCCTCGCTTACTGCGTCATGCTGTTGATGAAGTTAACTCTTACATCAGGCGCACATACCAGGTTGTCAGGTCAGTGTGGTTAGGTGTCCTTGTAAAAAGGAGATGGGGGGGGGGGGGGGGGGTTCGGGGGGCTGAGAAAATTGTAATTTATTTGTATGGGATCATCTTGATGCAAACAGCTTTAATGCAGAAGATGATGCTCTGTGGCCGATTAAATACAGGAAATACATCCTGATCATTCCTGCAATACTTCACACATGTACTAGGACCTGTTGGCTGATAATGCTTTCTTTTAGTGAACTGATGAACTGTTTGAAGTAAAAAAAAAAAAAAAAAAAATTTCACCAAAGCGGTAATACAAAAGTGAAGCTGTGAAGTCTTGGTCAGGACTGCAAATGTAAAAAGAAAGGTAATAATCACAAGAATGTGTTCCTCATAGTGTTTAATTGCTTTCTCAGGATCCTGTTCCCTCAGATGCCGGAAGACGGAGGCCCCCTTCACATCTATCCTGAAAACTACAAAATGCCGCCCATGCCAACAACTGCTGAGGACATCACTGCATTTCTGGAGCAGCACCAAGAGCAAGAGTACATTGGGTAATGCTAGTTTGTGTTGCAGTCTTGCAGCTCGTTTAGGGTATTAGATTCATGTCTTCCTTGAAGTTCAAGCCCAGAGATTCAGGAAGTGGTAAACTTGAAGAAGTGGACAGTAGATATTATCTACACCCCTTCATACTAGATGCTATTTTGTGAAGTAACTAGTCTGCTCTTATATTTTTCTAATTATGATTGCCTGAGAAATGTGCCTGCCTGTGACTCTCCGGACAATTTTGAAATCTTTTAAAAATGTTTCTTGTCCTTTTATTGAATGTTTTTTAAATAAGAACAAAATATTTAAAATCTCCTGGAATGTTGGTGCAACTTTGTTTTAAAAATAGCTCATGAGAAGTAGAGGCAGAGTGCCATCTTGAGTTGTTCTCTAAACTGACTTGCATCAAAATTTGACACCTTCAGTGTCTTTGTTGGAAAGTAAACAGCACAGCAAAAATGAGTTTGCTCCTTCTCTAGATCATTGCTTTTGTTATGCACAAGTTTTTTCTTACTTTTCCAGAGAACTTGTGACAGCTGCTGGTCTGTTGTATCCCATCCTGCTGCCCAAGATCTACCCTCCACTGTTTGACTTGTACGCATTGTACAATGACCGTGACGATGACCAGTATTGGGAGCGTGTCTCCAAGCTCAACCGCCAGGGGGACATGGCCTTGATGGCTTTCCTGGGAATTGAGCAGTACGTGTTGTTTATTTTTTCTTTTCTTTTGTATGATACATTTTTGTAATTTTATTATATTAAATTGCAAGGCTGCACATTTAGATGTCCAGGTGAAAGTTGTGAGGCGATTTGTGCATCATTTACCGACAACATCATTTACAGTGTAACAAACCGACACCCTGCTAGATGCTTGATTTGAACTTATGTATTTTGGGTTTTTTTGTTAAATTTAATCCGTTGCTTTCATTTTAGAGCAAACAGGTCCTCCTTTTCACTGGCACAGTCTTTAGTGCATTGTACGAGTTAGGAGTGCTTTAGTTCATATTGAGGAACTTGTGCAGAATTTGAATTGTTCTTGTTTCTTTTGTTCAGGAAATTCTGGCTGATGGATGACATCCTCTTGGAAGACAAGGATCAGGTAGGCTACATGGGCATGAAGGGTACAGCTAGCAGACAGTATTCTGTGTACGATTCGTTTTTGAAGGATCAGTGTTTATGCTTTAGGACTCTGAGATACCGTTTGATGTTAATAGCCTGACCATGTTATCAGTGTGTAATGGTGGTTTGAACATATTCATGTAATTTGTATTTTCCAAAACCTAGCTTTACTGCTGAATCATTGTATCACTGTAATCACAGGTCAGCTGGCTGAATCATCCAGGTTTTTTTTTTTTTTTTTCATTTGTGATTTTCAGAAGCTGTCCAGTACGAAAGATGTTTGCTATGCCTCTGCTGTAGATGCCCTGCAGCAACTCAGGTAAGCAGATTCTGAAGCACTGAAGTATGTATATATGTACAGTGTGTGTGTGTGTGTGTGTGTGTGTGTGTGTGTGTGTGTGTGTGTGTGTGTGTGTGTGTGTGTGTGCGCGTGAAAAACTGCACAAGTGGGTTCACGAACCTGGAAACACTCAATACAAGTGGGTTTACAAAAAAAAGTGGGTTCACGATCGGTAAACCCACTTTTTTCAATACTTGGAAAGAGTAGCAAATGCTCTAAAAATGCCCCCCAATAAATATCTCACTGAACCCCCACTACTCAACTTTTTCCGACTTTGAGTGTTTGCGATTTCACACTCCGTGGTGTGTGTCGGTTTCTGCCTTTGGCAGGTTTCAAGGGGAAGTCACTCTGAAGAGCTATTGATTTATGTCACTTCCGGTTCGCGGTTAATACGCGCATGCCACTGCTTGTGGAATTTGTGGTGCTTTCATGGATAGTTTTCTGCAACTTTCAGCATTCTTGCGTCCCAGACATGGAAAACAAAAAGGTGAGTACTGTTGTGCATTTGATCTATGCTTGAGTCCTGTCCGTATTTGACATTTCCTGACTACAACGACCTTCTTCTCAGATCAAAATCAGTTTCACTTTCAGTGAAACACACCAACATTCCAGTTGGCTGAAGGCGCTTGATTTTGTTTTCCCGACAAACAATTCATCTATTAAGTACTATCATTAGACATGTGAAAGGGTGTAGAACGGCTGACTTTCATGAGAAACTGCGCGGGGAGAAACGGGTGTCCGCGTGCACCAACGATTTGCATTATTCGATCGGTCGCATGACACACACACTTGCCTCCGTTGCCATCTATCAATCGCACAACAATCTGTCGATCGCTCAGTGCAGTGAGTCTAATGATAAGATTGTGTTGCCTACAATGTACGCTCGCGCAAAATGTGTTTCCATTTTAGTGGCCAACTTTACTATTTGCTGAAGATTCTGTGACTGTTGGTGCATGTAAGTTAGGTGTGTTTATTCCACCGGCAGACAATGGCCTTCTCTTACGAATGATGGAGACTGGATCTTTAACGAGTACACTTGATGATAAATGTTGTACTTGTATGTACTCGGAGTAAGCACCACACTCGTGTGTGCAAATGAGTTTGACTCTACACTATTTGATTTTGAAGAAGGCAAAATCCTAGATCAAATTCTTACCCCATTTGGGATCAAATCCAGGACCCATTGCCTTTTACTTCAGCCACTGTTTTGAAAAAGATGCCGTTTTATTGAGAGGAAGGGGGGGGGGGTGGTCTTCCTGGTGTATGTGATTTTCTGCTGCTGAGTTCAGCCCAGCCATCTATGTGCGCTGCACCACCACAAGAAAGTGATTGTCACATTGCGCAGAGCAGTCATTTGATCTACACTATAAGCTCATCATCGGGTGATAAATTGTGCTGTGCGATCAACAGAATGATGTTGTGCGACCGACAAATTTAAAAGATCAATCATCTGAGAGATCAATTGTGTCGATCGCTATTGATCTCTTAAGCCCTTGGTGGATTATGTGTGTATCTGTACAGTACAAGTTGTACAAGTCTCGCATAATTTCCATTGTTTTTTTACACAGGATCTCTGAGTGCGTCAGCTGTCTTCGAGTATTTGAAGTCTTCAGGGATAATAAATGAAAAGGGGTAAGTGCAAACTTTACACTTACACTTACTGTTTACTAATTTAGTGGAAATTTTGTTTTTTTCTGAGCCAAACCAGGGCCCAGAATGCTTGCTTTCAATAATACTTTGCATCTGGTAGCCCGGAAAAAATGGTCGGCCTGAAAACTAGAGATAAAAGCTGAGTTAAGTTTTTATTTTCAGTGACATGCATTCCGCTGAGACAGACTGAGAAAGAAAACACACACACACACATACGTCATTCACCCCATATGAAAAAGCCTTATGCTTTGTTAATACACATAAGCCATATGGGCTTTGACATTCTGGCTGTTGTTGACTTTTGTTTGTCCAGATCTCGCAGTGCAGCAAGTCAGCCTGACGTTGATCAGGAAGTCCTTGAGGCGGAGAGCAGTGCAGCTGAAGAGGAGGTACCGGACTATGCGCCTGGTTCTCCTGACCTCTCAGATTCTGCTTCACTTTCTTCGGTTATCACTGAGTCGGCGAAATCCGACAGTGGGAGTGACATTGTTCTTATTTTGCGTGATGCTTTACGAAGTGGGGAGAGGAGCAGTATGGGGAATTCTAGCTAACATTTGGCTGATTTGCTGATGATTGTGATCACACGTGAAGATTATGCTGTGGGATATGGCCTTCTGTGAAATTTTATGGTTTCTTTGCATTTGAACACCATTTTTTGTTGTTGTTGTTTCCTATCTGTTGTGTAGTTCATGTCATGTAGATTTTTCACAGTCTTTTAAATCAATGTTCATATGCAACTTTCAAATGCTTTCTGAGTGTACAGTTTTGTGCTTGTTTAGCTGTTTTCACTGCTAGCACACTGACTTTCGGCGGCGGTTGATTTAATGTCCATGATTTTTGTTTTAATTTTTTGTTGTTGTTGTTGTTATTGATTCATTGAATTAATGAAGGTGCTTATTGTACAACATTGTATAAGGGAGGTGATGTTTGACTCAAGTATGTACATGAAAAGTGAGTCTTATAGTATGTAATGACCCTCCGGCGTCCGATCGTTCGTCCTTCCGCCCGTCCATCACAAACTTAAACATGGACAATATTCTCGGAAACTATTTACCCTACAGTTATGAAACGTGGCCAGTAGGTAGTACGTGACAAGACCTTTCAAGAAATACAAGTGAAGAAAGCCTTGACCCAAGGTCAAGGTCACAAGATCAGTGGAAAATTTTGAGGAAAAAAGAAAAGAACTTTAAGCATTTTCCCCTTGACTATGGCTACTATAACAATGAAACTTGGTGTACGGGTAGTTTAGGGAAAGGGCTTTTTTTTTGGGGGGGGGGGGGGAGGGCTGCCCCAACTCTTTTTGCCAGTTCCAGTGGTCTTCCTCCCAGGTCATGGGTGGAATCCACGGAGGGCTGGAAAGCTGGGGTAAGTTTTATTATGCATGATGGTAGAGATGAGGATGATGGTAAGATGATGCTATGGAGGACCGTGCGGCTTGGGACTGCGGGACAGGGCCGCATTCCTCGCTTCCTGTCATAAATATCCCGGCGTTCACCAAGGCCAGGGAACTACGGCACCTGCGATGCCGGCCGTGTAATCATCCACATCATAGGACGTGTCATACCAAGGGAAGCACCCCCAAAGTCGCACCGGTGAAGTGGGTGAATCTCGGCTGTGTGGCAACAGCCTCCCCATTGGGCCCATAGCACACCCGCTCTGGGTAGGAGCCGACCTAGGTAGGAAAAATCCCTCTTGCCTCGGCTGGGATTCGAACCCGGGTCTCCAGGTCCATGGTCCGAAGTGCTAACCACTACACTACGGGGGCCGGTGCGGAAAGGGCTTCCTTAATGTATAAGTTTGGATGACTTTGGGTCAAGGTCAGGGTCACAGGAATTGATGGAAATCGTGAAAAACTGCAACATTTTCAATTTCTTGGAAACTATTAGCACTACACTAATGAAACTTGGCCAGAATGTAGTTTGTGACAAGACCTTTCTAACCATGTAAGTGAGGATGACCTTGACCTAGGGACAAGGTCACAAGATCAGTGTCATTGGAACACATGAGTCACATGGGCTTTGTCCTTCTACTTTCAGGAAATGTTGAATGTTTTGATCATGTGGTATCTTGAAAATTAATGCCCATAACTTGTTCTTTCATGTGTTATAACTGGCACTGCATGCATTCATTTTAGTGTCCAACATTATTTTTCTTCATTTACTTGCACTTCTTGCTTCTATTCTCCCAGTTTCATGTTTCTGAGAAATCCGTCTAATAATATTTCTGTGGGTTCTTTGGCTTCCTGTCTGTTTTTTATTTGCCTTTTTGGAGGTATTCTGCAGACCAGCCCTCTTTTGCAGTGCAAATTCACAATGTGGTATAAGAAAATAGAAAGGGGGTCTCTTTCTTTGTTTAATTCTTTGCATGATTTTTGTTTCTCACTACAAATTGAGAACCCCAGCGGTGGCCCAGTGGTTAGGGTGCCCACCTCGCTATGCGGAAGACCCGAGTTCCGAGGTGGCCCGGTGTCAGTATACTTTAACTGGGGTGAAACATGAAGCCTATGCTGTAACTTCTGGTTCATGTGTGGCACATTAAAAAGTCAAAGCAGCACCACCCTAAAAGAACCAGTGTAGTTTGCTGGGCATTACAGCAGCTATTTTGAGTTTACTCTTGAAATTGTAATAATTTTTTGGAATCCAGTACATTTGTTTTGACGTCGATCGATGAAGATTCCATTGCAGTTGACGGAGCGGTTTTGTCGTTATTGTTGTTGTCAAGTTGATAGGAAACCGCCCCTCCCTTCCTCCCCCATTTATGTAACTGCTCATTCCCATGCTTTCGACCAATCAGCTATGGCCAGTCCATTTTGGCTGATAGTATACAAGAGTCTGTACATGCATGCTTCGGTGAAAGTGGATCAGCTGGCTAAGACATCATAGAGTTGTGCTAAATTTATTAACAGTGTCAGTAACACTCCTGAGGAAAAAAAACTTTTTTCCCCGAATTTTCTCCTAGTTTTTGTTAATTCCAAAAGTCATGGGATGACACACTATTTTTTCCCAATAGGAAAATTCAATGTACTGTAGCTCCATTAAGCAATTAATAATCAACATACTTCAAAAGGATTTTTGACAAAAATTAGTCTCAATCCTAAATTGTATGTGTCACATGTAAATGGTATGTAAACCATTTTTGAGTATGACAAATTCTTTGAAATCAGAAACACAACTTGTATACAAGTTTGACAACATTTAGTGTTGATTTGGACCCTGTAGATGATCGCAGTTTGCGTCATTGGACCTTCTGTTCCTGTTAATGTTACTTTGATTTGAATAAAAACAAAGTAAAGAGGAATCTGTGTCAATTTTGTTGTTGTTGAGATTTTGTTCTGTCTGTCTGTCGCTCTGTGTGTGAGTGTGTGGAGCAAGAGGATACATGAAGTTTAAAAACAAAAACAATGAATATTTTTGTTTATTCTTATCAGCTGAAGTATCTTGATTTCGGGTAGCACCAAACTGGGAACCAACACACATACCCACATTATGATTAAGCATTCACAACCTCATGAATGAGGGGAGTCAGGTTACCTCATGGGTTAGAGCATTGGACATGGAGGTTGCGGGTTCAAAACTCGGGAGAAAATTTTGTTCTTCTTTTTTCCTTGTTTCCCCCGTATTTTGAATAGTCGTCGTGGTGAATAAAGACATAAAACAATGAAAACACCCACCTGCTCGACCACCCGCATCAATGAACCCAGTTTTCCGGTTTGGTGAACCCAGTTTTAAACACTCGGCACTCTAAAAATAGCATGAACCCACTTGTATGAAATGAACCCACTTTTTCCTACGTCTGTCGTGAGGTGGCAAAAAACATTTTTGTAAATCTGTGGTAATGGTTGTTATTAGCAAGTCACAATGAAAGAGTGTGTCAAGCGTTGGAGCCCTAGGAGGTACAGAACTGGTGGAACCCATTTGTGCGTATTATGGCAGGTTACCCACTTGTGCGGTTTTGAACGTATGTGTGTGTGTGTGTGTGTGTGTGTGAGAGAGAGAGAGAGAGAGAGAGAGAGAGAGAGAGAGAAACTTCGAGAGTTTTCATAAGATGTGTGTTCCTAATTTCCTTTCTGCTTTCATTTTCAGCACTGCCTTCAGTCCCATTGACAAGCTTCTTGTCATTGAAAAGACCTTCAATGAAATCACACAGGTAAGGAAATATGTGTGGTAGAAATAGACAGTGCCATCACAAAGTATACTACTTGAGAAAATCGTGGATTGATGAAAATTGTGGATCGACGTAATTTTGCTTTGTATGCAAACCATTTCATTGTAATTCAGCCAGGAAACATTCCCTTTCTTTCTTTCTTTACCATCATTATTTAATTTATTTATTTTGTTGTTTCATGTTGCAGACAGTACAGTCTCTGCTACATGACAACCACGTTTGGTGCATGGACGAGCTGTTCCCCATCTTCCAGTTTGTTGTCGTGCGAGCCAAGATCCGACATCTTGGGGCAGAGATCAGCATGATCGACCACCTCATGGAACGCCACATGGAACACGGAGAACTCGGCATCATGTTCACTATGCTTAAGGTGAGGAACATCATTGTGATCGTTTTGATCAGTGATGGAATTGTGAGCATACCAAGATTTTGTTGGTGTGCCATTGCTCTGCTGAGGGTTCAAGTTTAATTTTATTCACACACAGCAGTCCATTTGTCAAATTCAGGGGCTACATGTAGCACCCATAAGAAATACACATAGTCTTGTGTCTTCCATGTTTCCTTTATTGTTTCTTCTTTCTAAGCTTTGCTTAATTTTTGTTTTGTTTTGTTTTGTTTCAGGAATCTGCCTGTACATGTTGCTTTGCTTTCTGTTGCAGGCCAGTTTCTTTCAGATTCAGAATGAGAAAATGCCACATCACTAACAGGTTGTGTCTATCTCCTTGCTCAAGTTTGGTCAACATGCCTTCAGCCGGCATACAACTTGTCACAATGATGAAGGGCAACAAATTCACATTTGCCATATTAGTGAATGATTTTTTGTTGTTGTTGTTTTTTTGTTGTTAATGAACTATGTGAACCGTGTAATCAGGATCAATGAGATTTAGGTGACTGATCTGTATGTTGTGGTCAGTAATATGATTTTACAGCCAGTTGCCATAATCCAGACTTTCTGACTTCATGAAGGCGCTTACGATCATTTTGAGACAATTAAAAAAAAACCAAAAAAAACCAGAACATGCAAATACTGAAATAGAGACATGATTCAGACTTTTCCAGAATGTGAGGAACTTGTGTCTGAGCTACAGATTACAGGAATGAACCTTGAGATTTCCTCCCACTAATGCAGAGTGCAGATGACGTGTCCGTCTGTGGAACAATTCAAACAGCCTCAGTCTTTTTCTGTAAAATATAATCATGATCACACATGTAAGATGTTCAATGAAAAGCTGTTCTAGTTCTCTGGCAAATGTTTCTGTGTAAAAGTGTTTCATAAAGTTGTTCTTTTCAACTAAGCACATAATGAACACCATTTCATATATATATATAATATGTACATGTACCATAACACAGTAATTTACTACCAGTCTCCTAGGGTCACTGATCATGTGATGATGTTTGATCCCCTTTTGGAGGTATTTATGTCATGCATTTCAGTGATGGTGCCGTATGTACATTAATCTGCATTTATGTTCGTGTGTACAATGCATTGATTTCCAGACACACACCTTTCATAAATATCACATTTGTAAGATATAACTGCTTCCTTTGTTCACAGGATTTCCCTGCATCACCTCAATGTAGTGATAAAAATTAACGTACTAGAACGTGTACAATTTTCAGTTGACATGTAAAGTGAAATATTTGTGTGTTTCTTTTGAACAGTAAATTAGACAGAATGTAGTATTGCAGAATGAAGAGTGTTCCATGAGTACCGTACAGACTATTGCGGTGATGGTCATGTGATTTATTTTAACATCTGTGATGCTTTAAATGTACATATATATATATATATACAAACGCTGATTTTGTGTCCTTTCTCTGTACATTGGGATTTTATGGTTGCACCTTTGTTGGGAACTACTGGTGCTTTGCTCGATTCTTTGTCCTTCTAAAGGGCTGAAATGGCTGAAAATATGGACTTGTATCTAGATTTTTACAAAATGTTTTTTGTTGTTGTTTGGTTTGTAAGCAAAAGGGTGCATTACTTTCTTTCTTTTTTTTCTTTCCTGCAAAAGGATTCTTAACATTTTAAGGTGCTGTCAGACTTCACACTGCTGGAGGCATCATGAGAATTGTGCTGTTTCACGGTGGGATTGCTCTCTGGAGTGGTCGAGAAATTATCCTATTCTTGAACAGTGAAGAAAATATTCAAAATTTACAAAGATTGTGGATAAGTCTTGATATTTTCAAACACAGATTTATCTGCCTGCCTGAGTACTTCCACCTCTTGCTATGGCGGAAGTTTGATACCAGTACTGCCTGAAGTGGAGCGTTTGAAGAGATTTTTCTCGCCAGCTGACATAAAAACCAAGTATATTTGCGACTGAACAGAAACTCAGTGACTGGCGAAAGCCTAGACAATACCATGTGAAAAAAACACAGATCAAACTGGATCTCTGTCGTTTATGATAGCTTTGTGTCAACAGACTGTCTACTTAAAAATTTTTTTTTTTTAAAGCAAAAAAAAGCAGAAAACCACAACCCTCTTATGAACTGGTAAGTGGCATCCTGCCAGATCTCAAGTAAAATCTATTGAGGTGTGCGTGATCTACGAAGTGTTGTCTGCTCCTAATTGCAAGGGGAGATTATAGCAACATTGTTTCACTTTTATGTGGATCCAAAATGTTTGAAAACAGCGTTTGACAAAGGATGAAGGACTGTACATGTAGTGGTAGTGTGTATGGGACATGTTTTGTGTATGTGCCGATAGCTTGGGCAAACAGGCCTTCATGTCGCATATCTGATATAAGAAAAGAAAAAGAAACAACTCCTGTGACTTTTATATTTACCTGCAGTTTGGAACTTGATTATTTTTTGGTGGGGTACACGTTTTAACACTGACTAACAGCTGTGTTGTAGAGAATAGATGTACTTGCATGTGTTGTTAAAACTGAAAATATCAGTGAGACTCTCAGTGTATTAGTTAGCTGTGCTACCAATATTTGATTTTTTTTTTCCCCAGCAGTGTAGTGTGCACACTTTCTATAGCTTGGCCACAAAAAAAGATAGGACTTGTTGATTACTCTGTCTGTAGTTGAAAAAGAACCAGGTGTTGACTTTTATCTAAAAATAAAGCTTCGTGAATTGTTCATGTATTATCATGTATGTGTCTTTACATGTCTTCACCATTTCTTAGGTGTGTTGAATAAAGATGGGACTGGAACAGGGACCGATCTGTGTTTTGTGAACCGTACATGTATGTATATGTGACAGAGAGACAAACGGAGAGAAAGACCTCCTCCCAGATCCAGATGGAACGGCCAGGGCAGGAAACGAATAATTTGGTACTGTGTAGTTGTGAGATATTACAGGCGAGTTCTGAAGGACACAGATGCCCAATAGAATTGCGCAAAAAGTGGGTTGCAGGAACCTGTTCTGCATAAAGTAGTGAAATTTCGCTTTTGAATTTTATTTTATTTTATTTTTTTGAGAGTGGAATTGAGTGAAGGGTTTTTCATTGTTGTGGGTGGAAAGGTGCATGTTTGGTGTATTTTTAGGTGAGAGAATGAGAATGGTGGCAGCCTCGTTGTTGACTTGTTGACATGTAAAAATGTGCAGTTATGTCCCTTGGACTGCTGTCTGCTATGAGCTGAGGGGTGGGGCAGTGGAGAGTGATGCTATCTTGGAAATGAACTGGAAAAGGTGCCGTTTTTTGTTGTTGCTTTTTTGTGTTCATCTGGTGTCAGTGTAAGGGCAGAGGGGGGAATTTGGCCCGTCTTCTGTGAAATCTGTGATGCAGACCGCTACGTGTTTGTAGATAAAACGGTGCATAAATCAATAGGCGTCTGTGTCCTGAACAGCGCTCTAGGAAGACAGTAGACGTTCATAAATCATTTCTAAGCCAGCGTTTTCTTTGTTCACGTTCAGCGTTTACGCTCAGTGCTGGTTGTTGCTAAATGACGAAGTCTTTCATATACGCATCAGTCCGCTGGGTTTGTCTTTGGCCCTTCTCTTCATTCAACATGCAAAACAACTTGTCAGTGGCTTGCATATTGCTTACGATCGCCCCCTCAACAGCAATATCGCAAAGTTCTTGTATAAGAAGTGTCTTCACAACGCCAACATTCATGCTTTCCGCCATTTTGAAAATGCTTGCATCGCTTGCACCGTTCGGAGGCGCGTTCAGTTAGCTAAGCAGCTACGGAGCAAAGCAAGGAAAGCTAGCGAGGCCGTTCAGTTGCGCGTAGCCAGGCTAGCCCCTAGCGTAGGAAAAGTAGAACCCCGCAGAGGTGCTAGCTTTCAAGATGGCGTCCGTTCGTGTTGGCTACAATTTTTCTCTCTCAACTGTTTGATTTTTAAAGATCGATGGGACCGCATCAGAAATGATATGACCGTTGGGTATCAGGCTTGATCTGTACCAACTTATTATCCAGTTTAATTTGCTGAATCCTATTAGGGACATTTATAAATCATTTCTAAGCCAGCGTTTCCTTTGTTCGCGTTCAGCGTTCACGCTCAGCGCTGGTTGTTGCTCAACTGACAAAGTCTTACATAGCGCGTCAGTCTGGGTTTCTGTCTTTGGCCTGCTTCTCTTCACACAACATGCAAAACAACTTGTCTGTGGCTTGCATATTGCTTACGATCGCCCCTTCAACAGCATTATCGCAAAGTTCTTGTTTAAGAAACTTGTGTCTTCACAACGCCAACAGTCACACTTTCCGCCATTTTGAAAATGCTCGCTTCGCTTGGACTGCTAGTTTTCTCCCTTTTCCGATCGCTACGTCGACCTAGATATCTACCTCAACTGAACGCGCCTCAGTTGACTGCTAGTTTTCTCCGTTTCCCGATCGCTACGTTGACCTAGATACCGCAACTGAACGCACCTCTGGCCAGTGGAAAGATTGCTTTGGGACTTTTCCCGTGACAATGCAACAGTAAGCATCAGAGAAAGCTGCATGTCTGCAATGTACACTAGTTCCTCTGCCCAGCAGATTAGAGTATGTTCAAGTTGTTCGTCGATGCTCCTCAGCTCCTGGAAACGGCGTAAGCCCTGCACCATTACGAACTCGTGGAAAATCCAATCCTAAAAATAGGGTATACCACCATTTACCAAAAACAATACCATAGTGGGCCGTCAAAAATAAAGACTTGTGTTAGGACCTTCCTTTGACCAAAGTTTAGCGTTAATAAGCTATGCCGGATGAGACTGAAGGTTAATTTCTCTGAGTCGACTGAGATTTGAGCGAGACCACGGTGTTTCCGGCACGAGAGTGAAGCTGGCAGCCACCCGCTAGCAGCCAGAAGCATACTCGTGTTTCCGGCTACGTACCAGAGACGCAAATTTGGAGGAAAACGCTATATATATATTCCTCTTACACATAACGTTGCAGATGACACCCTAGAAATGCTTTAAAATTCACCCCCGGCAGCCATAGACTCATGAGTAGAGTAAATATCAACAAAATCCAACATTCCGGTTTTTGGCAAGGTTGACAGCTATTCCACGGTCGTCAGCAGGCTCCTGTGCCAGCTGCGCATGAATACAAATAGTCCACAAGCTAGGCTTATTTTCCCCTAATTTTACTAATACTTGGCATGAAACCTGTTTACAAAGCCAACAAAAAGCACCAGATTGCCATTTTTTATCCTGCACACAACTTTACAAGGGGCAAAGATTTTCTACTGAATTTAGCCGAGTTCTACTACATGACCCGGAAGGTAATATCGGTCTGTAACCGAAATAGGAGATCATCAAGGAATTTCATTTGTTTCTTGTGTCCAAAACCATTGGCAGGTTTGCAGCTTTATTACCTTAGCTTTCTCTTACTTATTTATGTCCTGTCAGGACGAACAAACCAACGTGTGCAAGGATAAAAGTAAAACGCCTCGACACGCTATGTTCTAATACGCCTCCGACTCTATACGTGACCGTAGGCTGGTTGCACACGTGTATCTCATAGTCATACCCTGCAAAGTGCAATAGTGTCGGTTAGTCTAGTTCAAGTGCAGCGTTCTTATAACAGGTGTGACATACCGCTGGCCAGTCGAACGTTGGGGGGGAGGGGGGGAAGGAGGGAATGACGCCCTTTATCACTTGGCTTTGTTCTACTCCGATTCATCTTACTCAGGAAGGACGGGTCCTACTAATTACCGAAAACAACTCTTAATACGGGTAGAACGCAGTTAAAACATAGAAATAACAACACACAAACACGATTAAAGGTGAAAAAAGAGGCCTTAAACTAGTTAAAAGGAAAAAAGTACTTATTCACTCCAAGAGAATAGGATAACATGAACCTGTCTCCTAAGGGACTCTGGTCCGGACTGGTTATTTTCTGCAATGACACCTTTTTTCTTTTTAGATTTTTTAAGGCCTCTTTGTTCACCTTTAATCATGTTTGTGTGTTGTTATTTCTATGTTTTAACCGCGTTCTATCCATATTAAGAGTTGTTTTCGGTCGTTTCGGTTGTTTTCGGAAATTAGTAGGACCGAGGAAGGACCCCCTGAGTCAGATTCCTACATTCACAAGGCTGTTTGGAGCATTGTTGCGTGGCCTCGCTTTTGACTTTGTGTCTGTTGGGTGGCCCATTGAGATGGAATCAAAATGCCAGGTCAAAGTGTGACATCTATAAGATCCTACCGTGACACTGCAACCGTTAGAAATCCCAGACGATGTCGCTGTACGTTTTCTGTGTCGCCCTACAGGTCCACTAAGACTCAAAATACTGGTGTGGGAAATACCAAACAACTACAGCGGACAGTACTCCAGAGTTAGTGTACAGTTCCATGCAACAGTGACTTCAAGTAGCGACGTCAGGTTTGTCTACACCAAGGAAGTTCACTGACATAACCTTTTTTTGTACCGGCTTCTGTGCGTACATGAAATCCCAAACAAGTGACGTTGTGTAGTAAGCCTAGCTGGTTTACGTCACTTGCGTTTTAACGTATGTGAGCTAGGTGCTACACAGGGACAGTTTGTCTGGCTGGAATAAATTTTTGTATGACAAAATCGTTCTCCCTTTGCCGAGTTACTGCCCTGAGGCATAATTGACAAGTGTGGCATATAGACGCAGCTGCTTTTTGAGTCATGAATTTGATTGTCTCAGCACGAATGCAAGTCTGAGGTGTGTGTCTATTTTTAGTGTAACGATGTAATGTTTTCAGTCATGCAGATCGCCCCATGTGCAACACTAATGGCGACTGGTACTGTACAAATTTTCACTGCAAGATCATAAATTAGTGCTTGAGGCACTCATCTACCCACGCGCAAACAGCTTTTTAACAGAAAAGGAAACGGTAATGACTGCGAAGTGGTTACAAGCTTTTCAACAATATGATGTATTCTTTTTCAGGTTCTCCTTCGTTTCAGCTTTACTTTGTTGTTCCCTGCAGCCCCCACGTAGATGCACCACAGACAGAACATTTCCAACTGTGTTTTCCCAGTAGTGTGCTCCAAACTCTAGTCTATGGAGTCTGTAGTATACAAATTGGCTTTTTACCTGGTCCCATGATCACAAGTACAGACAGAGAAGGTGGTATGTACTATGTAGTGGTCAATGGCTCGTTGCATGACATGCTCACAGGTGCTACCAACCAAATACATCTGGAAGGCTACTAGTGTAGGAGGGTTGCACATGTGTTGGGAAACTACTCAATGTACGTAGTATGCTTCTAGATTTGAAAGGCTTTAACAATAATAATAATAATAATGAGGAGGATTTGTCTGGCTTTCTTCCTAGTAGGGTTGTGCAGGTCAGATTTCCCCCTGTTTTCTACAAAACTTTCCTCCTAAATCTGGAGTAAGTATGAGCGTACTCTAAATCTGGGAGTCAGCACCGTTTTCGACACTTGTGCCTACTAAAAATATATACGGATGAATGTACATGTATCTGTTGCAAGTTCCGTCACATTGTGATGATGATGATGTCGAAGTTTTTGCGATTGAGTGTCAGTTGTAGGGACAGTATTTTGGAAGAAAAGAAAGTGGCAGACCAATGACCTTTTTTTCAGAGCAGTGTGTCTTGATGTTGCCCTACTCCCGATGTTCAGTACGTGACAGTGTCATCAACACTATGAAGTGTGTTGTGAAATTGTTGGGGGGTGTGTACTAATGTGTGTATCTATAGATAAATAGATGCATGTGTACCAATCCCCCCCCCCCCTCTCTCTCTCTCTCCACTTTCTTATAGAGTTCATCTCGCCCAATTTGTCTTTATAATAATACATGTTGGATTTTGCCAGTGGTCGAATACGCAGCTGCATGAACCCTTATGTACACATGTAAAAAAAAAAGAATAAAAAAAAAAGAAGAAATTGTTGGGGGGGGGGGGGGGGGGGTGATGTCGATCCTTCAGCATGCCAGCACTGTTGGCTTAGCTGAGATATTTTGCTTGGATTTGGGCCCTCATTTTCAAATTCTGTACTATTAGTACTACTAAGCAGCGTCCTTTACCAGTCAAGTTCATAACGACTGTAGGTGATACACACTGACATGTCGTTTGGTTCATAACACTCATGAGTTTCATCGAAAGGAACGCTCATTCATTCAAAGTGACAACACTGTCACTTTTTAGGCCAATCATTGGTATTTTGGCTGGAACCTCTTATTTAAAGCTGCCATGAGACACAGTATCACCCCAGTGAAATCCGTATTAATTCTTTGGGGGTTGGGGGGGGGGGGGGGTTGATATGCAAAGGGTGTCAGTCAGAAACGGGGCAGACATGAGTTTTTTTCAGCCATACGGCAGAATTCCACCACCTGTAGGCCAGCCCAGCCATAGATATATTTATATATAGGCTGGAACCTCTGTTACTAAAAAAACCGCCATCTGACGTATCACCACTGTGAAGTCCGTGTTAATTTTTCTTTTTTCTTTTTTTTTTCCAGCCATTTGGCATTTTCTTTTGTTTTCTTCCACCATCCTGCCACGAAGGCAAACAAAAACCTAAAAAAGTGGAACAAGCAGGACAGTTCTTCAGTATCATGTACATGTATGATCATGATTTTTTCCCAGCCCTAGGCCGGTTTCTGACATTTTTAAATGTGTCTTTTGTTGTTCTGCAGTTTGGTGAGGAAAAAAAATAGATATAATATGCAGGATAATCGCTTTTTGGTTTTTTTTTTAAAATTTTCTTTTATAGGAGCACTTGACATGGCCACCGTTTCCTATTTCCTATAACACAATAGATTTCCTCTTTCAGGGGAGTGTGAAAACTCATGCCTGCACAGGTGGTGAAATCTTTTTGCCCCAGGACGCCTCTTGAGAGTAGAAGGCGGCAGCTAATGCTAGTCTGGGGTACAGATCTACAGTCACCTTACTGGAGACACGTGGATGTTTTACTTTTAGGTTTGGGGTTGGATATAGGACAAAGATCCCTATAAAACCCATTATTGATCAATATGCACCTGACAGTTCAGGCAGGCAAGTTCTTTTTCATGTATTCTGGTATATTTTCCTGTACTCCAGTTCAGTGTATGCAGTATTTAGAAGGACCTCATGCAAATTATGCCAACAATGAATGATGCAGGTATTGGTTCTGAATTTATGTAATTGAAACTTTTTTCTTTTTTTTTCTACAGACAAGGCAACCAAGATTGTCAACGGCTAGACAATGTCGCGTCTCACAATCACATCCAGTGGTGCCTTTATGTCTGGCACAGCCTCTTACTCCAGTGACACTGACACAGAGGTGAGGCCAAAGAAGCCCCTTAGACGTGGCATTGCAAGGGGTTTAAGATCTACTCTAAGGACGTTATTTCGTTCCAAACGATGTGCACCTGTTGAAGGAGGCCTGTTACAGAGCCAAGTTCCATCGGTGTATTATCCAACAGTCAGCGACTTGGAAGATGAGTATTATACAGACTCCCCAAACAAAAGTGATTTTTCATGCACCAGTCTTTTGCTTTTGAAGTCAGAGCTTGTGCAGAACACACTGTGTCAGGCCAGCAACCATGGAGACCTGTCTGAGCACTTACCAGCAAGACTAGAATATGGAAAAAGTGAAAGTGTGTTTGAGCATCTTCCTACCATTGAAGAATTTAGAAGATATGTTTCCTCCAGATGCGAAAGTGTCTGGGAAACCCCATTTGACTGTAGGGAAGTCTGTCTTCATGGTAATGAGGTTTGTTGCCCAGACTCTGAAGGGTGGGTATACCCAGATGAACAGACTGTTGGAAAATTGACAACAGAAACCAAATATCAAGTTGTCTCAGGTCAAACTGACAATAACAGATGTGAACCTTCGTACATTTACGATCACCAACAAGCTTGGGACAGTCAGTGTGGGGAGAGTGGCAGACCAGTATCTGATAATGATGAATGCCATGAAGACTGTGTCAAATGCAGAGGACAGATGGCTGAAGAGTCTGAAAAAACAGGTGAATGCCATGGAGCACAGAATTCCAGCACTGTTCTGGCTGAAATATCTGGCACAGCTGTGAGCAGCCATGATGACGTGGAACAGATTCTTCTTGCGGTGGAAGATGATTCACAGGAGGAGAAGACTGAGGAAGAGGAGATACTTTTTGGTTTATCCACTCTGGCAGGAAACACTCAACTTAAAACACCAGGAACATATGCTTTGAAATTAGAAGCAAAACCAAGTGGTGTTGTTTTACCTGAAACTTTGGGTGCTCCCGTTAGAGCCATTGGTGCTGTGTGTAGTGGGGTTGTAAATACCCCTAAGGTAGCTACTAGCTCGGTTGGCAAACAAGGAAGAGAAAGTGGCCATGAAGGTCACGAAGGAACAAATGTTCAAGAAGTTGCAGATGCTGAAACCAGGCCGAATCTGGAGTACAGCTACAAGAAATGTGCTGTTGTTCAGACAGGTGAGACTATCACACTTGATATGGTTTCTTATGCTTGTGCGCAGTGTCCTGGAAAATCAAGTGATGTTCATGGACAAAAGGAAGGATTGTTAAAAGGGAAAGTGCCAGATCAGTTTCAGGAGAATGCTGTAGACCTAGAAGCACTGACCTTACATCCCAGCAAAAAATTTCCAGGATCTGTGTTCTTGAAGTTGACAGCTTTGATGCTGCAGGAAGACATGTGCTTTCCCCGCTTTGCTGACCAGGATGTCAGACTTGAGACATTCCGACACTGCACTGAACGTCAGCTGAAAGGTTTTCAAGCAGAAGAACTGGCACGCGTTGGCTGGTACTTCAATGGTCGGGCTCTAGTCACGTTTTGCTGTGGAATGGAAATGCCTCAAACCCCTCGTGGAGAGCCACTTGATGTACATTGTGGGCTTTCCCCCCGATGTTCTTTTGCTAGCAGTGTCCAGAACTCTGCAGCCATTGCTCTTGAAGATGAGGTGCAGAGGGTGGCAGATCGTATGCAGAGTTTGCAGGTGGCAGGTTCTGCAGCTGAGCTTGGTGTCAGCATTCAAGCCTCTGATGACCCTTATGGGTCATACGGCCTTGCCTCAGATGCCTTTGACGATGGTCAGCATGACTTGTTCGTTGGCTATCAAGAAACCCGGCCGGGTGACCACTGGGAAAGTGGATTGGACTATGCCTTGAACTTTTCTGTCCCAGTCGAAGATTCTTCTTACCGAGAAGGTTTGGTGACTAACAGGACCCCAACTGCTGCAGAAGTTTGGCAGCCATATTCAGGTGTTTCCGAAGAGCCGGATGGGGAGGCACGTCCTGCAGAGTTCCAGCAAAATTCTTATACAAGCGCAGGCAGGGTGTTCGTGCGTGCACCTGGTTCACAGAGCTCTCAGGGGGCTGCTCGTTTGCTGCGTGCTCTGGAGAGCAATGAACCAGGCCGACGCAGTCCACCCCAGTTCAACATTGAAGAGCAGATCGAGATGATGGGCGGGCCACTTGGTGATGGTGATCGGCCACGGCATCCACAGTTTGCATTTCCTTCTGTTAGGATTTGGACGTATGAAGGGTGGCCCAGAGAGCACCCACAAAGACCTCCTGTTCTGGCTGATGCTGGCCTCTTCTATGCTGGTGAGTTTTATGAGAGTGTGTTTAGAGTGGGAAGCTGTAAGAACCCATGACCATTTCAAAGACCTTCAACCCCTCTTGTCATTAAATTAAGATTTGCCAAAAATTCGCATCGTATGGTCTGATGAACATGTATTAGCAAGAGTTGCATGCACTGATGCATTTTTATTTCTTACGTAGAGTTCCTGCTGTCACTAACTTAAATTTTGCCCAAGATCCAAGGTTTATCACATGAGGGATATTATTCATTACACATATTATACATAATTCATTCATTCATTTCTTGTTTTCAGGCTATGGTGACTGTGTCTTGTGCTACTCCTGTGGCATTGGTCTGCGTCATTGGTCACCCATGGACAATGCATGGATTGAGCACGCCCGCTGGCGACCAGCTTGTTTCTATGTGCGCAACATCCAAGGAGTGGAGTTTGTTGAGGTTGCCCAAGAAATGACACGCAACAACAGACACGTAGGTTCTGCAAATTGTACTAATACTACTACAGATTGCAGTTACTATTTATTAAGTGTAATAGCAGTGTACATTGCAGCAGTAGTGCTACAGTCGAACCTGCCAAGGCGGTCACCTGTATAAGCCATGCCACTGTCTAACCCGGTCGCCCCAGAGGATCCCCTGACATGTATGCTAGCTGTTGACATGCCACCCTGGATAAACCCAGTCACCTGTCTAAGGCGGTCAATTTTGCTCAGTCCCTTGAGTGACCGCCTTACACAGGTTTGACTGATTAGTAGAACAGGTCATCTGCATCATTTTTCAGACCCAGTAGATTCCACATCAGGAAGTGATTTTTTTTTCCTGTAAGTTGTTTATGATCTACCCATGGCTCTGCCCTAAGGATCTGTGTGTGTGTTTGTGTGAAAAAAGCATCTTTGGCATCGCATGCAACTGAATGTTCTCATGATAAAACTCTTACCCGGTATTAGTCATAATATATTCAGATCAGATGTTTACACAAGTAAATGTTGTACGTAGGTGCTAGATATCAGATACAACATTTACAGGTTGTTCGTAAATTACACCAGAGGTTTTATTCAGAGGAATACATGTCTGTTCTTTGCTGCAGCCAACATATGAAGAGGTCAGGTTGGAGGCAAATCGCAGGCAGCAGGCTATCGAACAAGGTGCATAGACTTTATTCATGAACTGAAAATGTTCTGCTAATTGATTTAATACTGTGTAATATTATTATAAACTTTTATAGGTTTTGCATTGTTCATAATTCATAATGCTTCAGCAACAATGCAGGTAACCATTGCATAGTTGTTTGTGGGTTTATTACTGTAGTTATTGCCATTTTGATACTCATTTTACACTTTGTGAAACTGATGTACAGATGCCATCAATGATTAATCAGCATATTGTCCCGTGATCAAGTACTGACAAGACTCGGACTAGAATGGTACATTGTGAAGTGTAGGGTTTTCACATAATGCTGTTCAAATCTTTATCTGTTTTTGTCAGGTGAAGATCAAGCTGCTCCACCTGGTAAGCTTTTTGTGTTACTTTCTTCCGACATCAACTCATATACTGGGTAAAGTTTCACTTGGCAGTGTTATAATAGGATTTGTGCTAATTGTAAGTACATAATTATGTAACGGGAATATTAATAATAATAATAATAATGAACATTATTTGTGCCTTTCGCTAATGTGAGCACTATATATCTAGTTCTACATTTTGCAGCTGCTTGTTGAATTATTGAGTATGTGACAAAAACATGTATTTTTGTTTCAGAATGTTTTGTTACAGAAAACTGCAGAGCCTTTTTTAAATAAAGGGGAGGGGGGGGGGATTTTTTATTTTGGAAGCAGAGATAATGAACAAAACAAAAACAAAGTGTCTCTGCAATATGTGCCAGTTTGACCTTTTTCCCCTGTATTTCAGCTCTTCCAGGAGACAGAGAGAGGGAAATGAACCTTCTGTGCAAAGTTTGCTACATGCGTGAGATGTGCATTGTGTTGATGCCCTGCAGACATCTTGCTGTCTGTGAAAATTGCAGTGGCCGTGCCTTTGCCTGCCCCATCTGCCGAAGCCGTGTGGAGTCATCCTTCAGGGCAAGCTTTGGTTGAAACATTTTCGTTTAAAAGCTTATGTTGTGGTGCTGTGACAGCTTGAGGTACTTTGACTGCCCTTTCCATTGTTGAGTGTATTTGGTCTGATAGTATACATGTACATGTACTATGGATCATGTGTACTGCATGAGTGTATCTGTATATATATAATGTTAGATGTTGCTTTTCATTCCATAGAAATTGTGGTGCGGTACAGAATCGGAATACTATTACTAATGCACATTTCTTTGAGTAGTCATTCATGTAGTTGAAGGCATTCTTTGTGTTGGTTCTGATGAGGGATTTACCTTTCTTGTTCAGCTGGTCTTGGGGGGGGGGGGGGGGACACTTGACCTTTACTGTATGAAGCTCAGAAACTTTTGATCCATATGAGGTTGGGTGCCAGGCACCAAGTATAGCTTACATGGGGAAATGCTGAAAAATCCCCAACCACTTGTGTGTGTTTTTACAGATTACTCTACCATTTTTCAAAGAATAACCTAAATACTTTGCAGACTGAAAGAATACATACTCAAAGAACAGTGTAAAAGGTAGTTTGAATGTTTTCATAAACACAGAAATAAGCTGAACTCAAAACTCAAAAGTCAGACCACCCTTATTCGTATGCTTCTACGCGGAGCCCTTGCACTCAGAGAGGAATGACATGTTCCCAACTTTTAACAATGTTAATTGCATTGTTTCTTGCGATACTGATTTCATGTTCCTGGTAATGAGCAAATACTCTGTTGTTTCTGGTTTGGGTTCATTATAGATGGGGTCATTATTGTTTGTAACGTTAGTGGTTGTCTCCGTATGTTTGGTCAGGGTTTCTCCTTTTTTTTGTTTTTCTGCTAGACATCAAAGTGGCTTCTAGTAAATGTAGTGATGTTTCCCTAGTCAGTCAGGATGACTGTTTCGTGTTACCTGGTAATTTCTTTCCTTCGCTGTGTAAGATGATGGATTCAGAGAAAGGGGTGCTGTGAGAACAAATGACTATTTCAATGGTAGTATTGTACATTTTGTTTGTTTCTTTGGTTTGCTAATCAGTTTGATTAACTTCTCCAATAACTGTACCTGTGACTTCTCTTCGTGTGTATTGTTACTATATAACAATGTTAGCATGTACGTATGCAGTGAGCTCGACAGTTTGCCCACAGTTGGGAAAAAAGAATCAATCCAGAAAATGATAGAGATAATGCCCATTCAGACAATGCCTTTTTTAGATGATTCTGCTGGTGAAAGTGACAACACTACAACAATTTTAGATCATTAGATGCCTAGCTTTTTACTTTATGGTGAGTTTTCTGTTGGCTTGGTGCCAGTGTGAGGGGCCAAACTATGTAGATGCCAAGGTGGCACGGTGTTGGACACTATCAAAACAGCTCAGAACGCATGCATTCTGCACATATATATATTGCTATTACTGTATGTTTGTATTCCCCCAAGATCTTTATTTAACTTTATCTGCTTAATGTACATACTTTTTCTTCTCCTTCTGGACATGTAGCCTATGTCCAGCATTATGTTCTCTAGACACCTATTGAATCAGTGTTGTTATGAGCTTCCAAATAAAATGCAGGGCAAAGACAGTGTCAGATTCTTCCCCAGTGGCTTCAAAGTCATTTTGCTCTTACGCAGTCAATGTTTATACATTAATAGGTTTTCTGCATCAACAAAAAGCATAGCCACACAAGTGACTGCAGTCAGCAGAGTTTCGTCAACTCTTTCACAGTTTCAAGAAACAGAAATTTTAAAATCCAGACTTCATTATTAAAAAAACTTTTACTCCACAGTCATACAATTACAAATGTCAAACCAATGTCACAGGACACTGAAATGTTCATAGCTGTACACTGCATCTTCAGAACCAAGAAGTAGTTGAGTAACCTTGAACACTAAATGCACGCCCAAACAAAACGGGAAGACCAGGACAGCTGCCTAGCAAACAGCAATTCTGTACATGCACCAATGATATGAACATGAAACTATCCTGTTCATGAGTATTTTGCTGGTGGTTCATCCATGGAATCTTCAGTTGGCATGTGATGTTTTAATCAGACACCAAAGACTGCCACTACTTCAGTATTCTGAGGCGCAAGCATGGTAAGTGATGCTAACACTTTACGATCCGAGCATGTGCAACGTTGGGCCAGAACTTTCTGGTCAGAGAGAAGATGTTCCAGAAACATACGTGCAGGCAACATTACACTGAAATAGCCAAAAATGATACAACTAACAATGTGCACAGTGGAACATCAAATCGAATTAAATTCTAATTTTGTGATTCCTGACTGTACAAACAAAAAAGGGCACAGCATAAACGATACGTCACGTTAACAGGAAGTTTGTTGTTGGTTTTTTTTAAACAAAAAAATTACGTATTTTCCACTGTCTTCACAACAAGTGTCTTGAACACACATACACACCCTTACAACTTCCACAAAAACTAAAGGCATACATTGCAATATACCACTGCAAAGCATTCTAACCTTCACCCTACATCACCTAAAAACTTGAGCGCCATACAGTGTGGATGCAATCTCACCCAAACATTAACGAAGAAAAGTGCTATACATTGTGGGTGTAAACACACCTGTGCTTTTGAAGGAGGAGGAAACGTATTACCCCTTGCTGTACAGTACGTGTGATGCGAACACATTTGGATTGTGGATGCAATCGCACCCAAACATTAAAGAAGAAAACTTTTGTGCTATACATCGTGGGTGTAAACGCACCTGTGCTTTTGAAGGAGGAAACGTATTACCCCTTGCTGCACAGTGCGCGTACAGTCTCACCCACACTTATAAAGAAGGAATTAAACTGAAATAAATGAAAACTGCTTTCACTAATGTAATGGTCTGTGTATGGCTGGTTGTACACAAAAAAGCAACAAGACATAAAGTTTTTTCTCAGGTAAAGTGTTTTTGCCTCCTTTTGCCAGGGCTGATCTCACCATCATGTAGCAGTATTTTCTTTGCAGATCTACATTTGGTATTCAGTCCAACTGAGTATCTCCTTACAAATTATGGATGAGTTCGCACCCATGATGTACAGCGAGGGTTACCAATGTTTGTTTTTCCTGCTTTAAAAGTATGGGTGAGTTTGCACCCATGATATCATGTATGCAAGTTCATTCCTTCTTTAAAAGCATGGGTGTGTTTGCACTCACGATGTACGAGGAGGGATATACAACATTTTTGTGTTTATTTACTTCTTTATTTACCACCGAAATCACACAAGTTTTGGTAAGCACTTCCCCAATAATCATATTGACAAAGTCAAGGTGTTTCGTGGATCTAGCTTGAAGACTGACTGAGCTACGGATGTTTGAGGGTAAGTTTGAGTGCAGCTGCACCTATGACATACAGTGAAGGTTTAATTCAACAGCACACAACATATCTTGCATTCTGATTTCTCTTACAACAGTTGATTGGATCCTCGAGCTGTCTAGTTTTTCAAGTGCCATATCACGTCTTGTCGCCAGCTGGAGAAGAGTCTTTCCAGTTCTCCGTTTTGTAGAATGTCCATCTGGTGTTCAGCTTGTTTACCTCAAGGTCAAGTCGCCCTACTTCCCAGCTGCTCAACACAGAAACAAGGAGAGGTGTCAGTGTCCCTTTAAATCCTGTCTGCGTAAGGCCAAGCAAACACTGTTTATGGTTTAGCAGTGAAAATGATGGTACTAAGGTAAGTCATGCAACTGCTGGTTTACTTGAATTTGTCTTTTACAGTATTTATTGTATTTTTACCTTTTCCTTCAATGAAAAAGTGTCAGGATCAGAACAATGGATGGGTCCGAACATCAAAAGCTACTGTTTTGAGGATCTCAAGACAGCTCCAAAACTACAGTATTTATATTCAGCCACAGGTCAGATAGATCAACATCTTGTGACTACAGTGTAGGATGCTGAGAAATATCACAGGCAGCTTTTGCGGAGATAGGAGACCACCAATAAAGTGTTGCTGCTGGCTTATAAGCAAATTTATGTAAAAGGCAGGCAGATGATGATGGTACATGTACATGTATTAGAAAACAAAGATAGATCAGTAAAAGCAAAGAAACAAATAAAAGATCCTCAGACCTGTCCCCTGGCTTTTCACGGCTGACCCATGCATACAGAATGCCTTTGTCCTTTGGTCCCTTCACTGGAACTTCTAACTGTGTGAAAAGAAACTGCATATTACACACCACTGGATTAGTTATACTGGCCTCCAAATCTTCAGAGAATTTGCTAAATTATTCAAAGCCTAGGAAGCCAAGGATGGAGCCCTCATCCATGCAGATCATCAACCCATATCTTGCTCTATTGCTCAGTAACTTCACACACACACACACACACTGTTCTGACATTTGAAAGAATCCGGTTCCGGCCTTTCCAAGCGCCTTTCATAGTCCTGCTCAACCTTTAACCAGCCTTTATCCCAAACAGATGATTACTTTTGCGTTAAGTCCATCAACCCAGTTTTTCTTCACATCACCAAGATCCATGCGACCTGCTCTGATTGGTTGGCCCAGATATTCAGCAGCGGGACCATATTTTCGTAGCATTGCTACAGGCTTCTTGAAATAGTCTTCCCTTTGAAGATTATCTGGAAAACAGATCTATATACATGTATATACAAAGGCCGGACAACCTTAACCTTCACCGGGCTATGTGGGTCATTTAGGACCCAGAAGGGTGTTTAACTCTAATTATCTCCTGAACTATTGGGAATTTTTCAGTCAAACTTTAAGTATTCCTCAAACTCCTAAAAGATCATATTTTCCCAAAATCTGGTACTATTTGGTGAAAAAATAAACAAACAATGTCTGATTTTGAACACCACACAAACAACAACGTGGGTCGTTTAAGACCCAGACTTTTTACAGAGAGAGAATAGCGAATATTCCTGTCAGGACGATGTGGGTCGTTTAAGACCCATGCATTTCAAAGAGAGATTCAGGTGATTATTCATGTCTGGATGATGTGGGTCTTTCAGGACCCATACCTTTTGTGAGGAATAAAGTACAGCATTGCACATACCTCATCTCAATCTTCTCATTTATTGTGTTTTGTGTTTGTTTGTTTGTGTGTTTTCCTTGCGAAGGAAATCGAGTTCTCTCTCATAATTCAGTCTGTTTCGGTATAGTTCCTTGAAAGTGAGGAACTTTCCAATTCTCCTTTTTCCAACAAAATCAAGAAGTATAACCAGAAACAAAAGCAATATGTCTGGAAAATGAACTTTCATTATCTTATTTTGGGCAAAACCGCCGGATGCAGATGCTTACGTTTCTGAGAAAAATCTGAAATCTTGGAGGCATTGTTCTTGGAATCGTGCCAGCTAATTCTAAGAATCCAGACACTGAGCATTGTTCTTGGAAGCGTACCAGCAAATATTCAAGAATTCAGCCACTGAGGAAACTGCTGTCAGCTGGCTTTCGGACGCGTTTTTTTGCACTCAAGCAGGCAACATTTGGGTAGGTATGTGAACCCCTTATTATCTTGTATTGATAGCTTGCTAAAGGCAAATATCTGTTTTCATGCACAATCAATATTTCTTTGCTTTCTAAATGTTTAGATTGAAAGCAACATTTTGGTTTTTTGTGGCATGGCATCCCATCGCAGAAGTTATTTCTCTGTATAAGGCAACGTCCTTGTACCGTGATGTTTTTTCAAGCATCACGGTGCATGGTTTTACTCTAAAGGTACGATGTGCCAAGCACCTGAAGGCAAAGTTCTTTTTTGAAACATGACAAGAAAGATCACACAATATTAGTATGACGGAATGAGAGAGAGAGAGAGGGGGTGGGGGGGGGGAGGGGTGAGAGAGAGGAAGAGAGAGGTAAACCTTACACTGAAAATTTTTGTTTGAAAAAGATTAGAAATAATGCTAAATTTTATTCTATTTTATTCCATAGGCAGCAATGGAGAGGCCTAACTTATTTGAAGCCCTCTTAACTTCAGAAGAAGGGGCAGAAGCGGATCTACACTTTGGTAAGCTTCATATTATTTATTCAGTGCCTAAACAATTATTAGCGTAATCACAAAGGGTTATATGGGATGACGTTCGCCACCAAAATGAACATGTGTAGGCCCTGTACATGTGTATGCGTGTGTGTGGCTAGTTGTGTATGCGTCTCTGCTTGTGTCCACATGGCGTGTGTGTGTGTGTGTGTGTGGTTATGTTTCGTGGTGCGCTAGTGCTTGCGTACGCTTGCAGACTGTTATATGCATGTATCTGTGCGTGCATGCATGCGCGAGTGCGTGTGTGTCCTACATGTTTTGCACTGCGTCACACTTATGCGCTTTTCTAATTCTTTAGGGAAAGGAGGCGCCACTCAGAGCGTCAGGGATCCCGACCTTGCACCGGACGCCGACGAGTCAGTGATCAGTGGCAAAGACCTGACAAGCGACGAGGAATATCTTCCACCGTCTGGTAGCTCTGATGAATCAAGTGACGAATCTGAACAAGATGAGGAGGAACAGCCCCCTCCCTCACAGGAGACACCTGCCGGATTTCCTCAAATGATGACTACAGTAGACGGCACTGAGTGGAGCAAAGTGCCAGTCACGGCATCCTCAAGGAGACGTGTAAAGAACATTTTCAAGACACCACCAACTCAGGTGTCATCTAGGTGCTCTTTCATACGGTACCTCCCTCCTCAAAGCCTGATCGGTACGGGATCAAAGTGTTCTGGATCGCCGATGCCCAGAACAATTACCCTCTTTTGGGGATTCCTTATCTGGGAAGGCATTTGGGCCAAGACAGGCAAGTGAACCTTGGCCGCAACATGGCTCTCCAGTTAGCTACACCCTTCTTCAAAACAGGTCGCAATGTCACTTGTGACAACTATTTCACGGACCTTGTCCTTGCAGAAACTCTTCTCGAAAATGGCCTGACAATGGTAGGCACAGCTCAGCTCTCAAACCAACAAAAGGTTTCTGCCTGTGCCTTTCAAATCGGACAAAAGTCAGGGTCTCCATGAGAGCCAGTTTGCATACCGCCAGTCAATCACTATGGTCAGCTACCAAAGCAAACGAAACAAGAACACAGTTGCGCTGAGCACTATGCACGATGAGGGCGTCATCGATGCAAGTACGCGTAAACGGAAACCAGAAATGGTTCTGTTCTACAATGAAACGAAAGGCTCTGTGGATGTCATGGACAAGCTGGCCCACAGCTACACAACGAAGAGAAAAACAAAGATGGCCAACGGCCATGTTTGCCAATGTGCTTGACCTGGCAACAATAGCTGCCCGTTGCATGTTCCGCATAAAATTTCCTGACCACAAACTTTCCTCCAAGGATTCCCGTGGTGGGTTCATAAGGCAGCTGAGCAAGCAACTCATGCTCGCACACTTTGAGCGCCGAGTTGAGAACGTGTATCTGCCCAGAGAGCTGTAAGAATAATAATAAGGATAAGAATAATTATTAAAATCCCTCTTTGAAAAGTATGGGTCCTAAACGACCCACATAGTCGGAATAGGAATAATCACCAAAATCCTTCTTTGAAAAGTATGGGTCCTAAACGACCCACATCGGCGTTTGTGTGTAGTCAAAAGTCCAGCCCGGTGAAGGTTAACAGGAAGAAGACGAAGGATTAAAAAAAGCCATCCAAGCACATGAAGCCCTTCCATCAGTAACAATGCAAACTCAAATTAAAAAAATACTTTATAGTCCATTAAATAACAGGTATAAAAAGGAAAATCGTCTTTGGACTGACAACTTGAAACAAAGTAAAATAAGATTCTAAGCCAATAAAAACAACGTAAAATTGGTTTGGCACGTGCAATAACTTAACGACAAAAAACAACAACAACAACCCCAAATAATTAACTTGCAAACATCACATCTATCACAGCATATCCATTCATACATGCACACACACAAACACATGCACACCGGCACATAGATAGACTACAAATAATGATTCGGTATAAATCAAATTTATAACCAGTAGTGAGTACACTTGCTTCTCGTTTCATAGAATATATATGATGGATGAAAAATGACCATGTATTTTTCCGGTAAGGTACACCGCCCCAGCAGCTGATGCCACACAACCAAACACTGCCACTTTCGTTAGATTCGAAGTCATCGTCTGCTGTCCTTGTACGCCATTTGACATTCAGAGTTGCTTACCCTTATAAACTCTTTTTGATTCTTCTTTTGTTGCAATATAGTAAATTTGTTGAACATAAATATTTAAAAAATGTACAGACAGAATAGTATGACGTTTGGAGAAAATACGGGGTGATACCATTTTTAAAAAGAAATGAAAAAAATAAAAATCTCGCTTGCCTTGAGAAGCGCCTAGCAACGGCTGGGTAAGCGCCGCCATATTGTTGCTGGTGGACGCTAACATTCATACCGCTTTCGACTTCAATGAAGTTCTAGCTTTCAGTGCCTTAGTTAGTTAGGTTGACGAACCTGTGGCTGCACAGTATACCCAGAAACAACACTGGGCCATTGAAATAAATGGCCCATGTAACCACGGTAAGCTTTCTTGTCCTGCCGAATCGGTGTTCTTTCGTTACATCGGTTGATGTGACTGAAGTTATCCTGTACCAGGAGGTCGGCCTGCTTGGTGATTTAAATTAATACCTGCGCCGATTTTCAATCAAACGCGATGGCATTAACTTTAGCGCCGTATATAATTTAGCGGTGATGTTAAAGTTTGACCGAGTGGAATCCCATGACGAACACACGGATTATGTTTCGGTTCCGTTGTGCAACATGCGCAATTTTCAAGGACGGGGTTGGGAGGTATATGTATCTGCAGATTGAGAGGGTAGGGGGTACTAGAGGGGGAGGGTGTGCTAGACATATACATATATTGTATATTGTTTCGTATAACGCCGTCTTATTGATGCCAAGATGCAAAATGGCTTTGAGCATGTTTTCTAACAAGCAGGAAAGAACAATACCCATCCTGCTTGATCCTGTTGACTACCCCTCCCCCCGCCAATTAAATAAAAAGAAGGAATAAAATGACCAATACTTTAACATTATACTGCAGTTATAATTTGCAGAAATTTCAAACAAAGGTACTTGCCTGACAGGCTTCAGAATTGTAAGAGCAACTTGGGCCCACACTTCGCCAAGTATTTCATTTCCACTCTTGTATTATTTTAGTTATGTATCAGACTTTAAGCTCATGTATACTTTGCAGATTCACCATTTTCCCCATAAGAAAAGCAAAGAGTAGAGAAGTGAAGAGAAGAGACAAATAATTTCCCTTCTGGGATTAATAAAGTACATGTAATTTGAATTTGAATTTTCTGTTCTAGCATCTTAATTGCTACCACAAGTAATCTCCATACATAGTATCCAGCACTCATTGTATATTTTGTCCTTTTTTTGCTTGCATATTTTCCTTTCAATTTGGTGAGACAGTGTTTTATATTCCTTTTTACTTTTGATGTTCAGTTTACTTTCTGTTGATTGACTTTCTGCACCTGAGGGCAACAAGACATTTCTGTGTTCTGTGAACACTTCCGTAGCTTGAAATGTACATGTACAATCATGAAGATTTCCATCTTAATGTAAGGGGGGGGGGGGGGGGGGGGGGGTAGACAAACATTCATTTGCAAGACTGGGAGGGAAGAAAATCAAGATTGTGGTTTCCACATTATTTTGGATCTCTTTGGTTTACTAACATATATCTTTAAGTCTTGAGATACAGACACAAGGCGCATGAATTGACTTTTTTTGGTTACTGTTTGCTTTCTTTTACATTAATGAATATTTTGTTCTTTGTTTGCAGTAAAGATATTTAGACAGACCTCCAGATTGTCATTAGAAACACGCTTTACTTGAACTGAATGTGTCATTAGGTCCGTTATAGTTTTCACTATCACCATGCAGAAAATCAGGAAGTCATCTTGATGTTTAACATCAAAAGTACATGCATTTTTTTCCTGAACGTACCTGTTTCCATTGTTTTCAGCTGACACCCCAACAAGGGGGACCCAGCAAGGGGAAGGGTACAGATGACCCCATTCGCTTTCTACCGGTCTTGCCATCTAAACGCAGCAAACCAGAATGGCAGGACAACCCTCCCTCTTTTGTCCTGTCTGGCCGAGCAGATACGGAACAGCCCAACACTATCGACCTCATCGGAGAACTCACAGCCAGTCAGTATTGTGTTTTTATTAGTGTTTTCTACAAAAGTCACAGAATGATTAGAGGGACAACCAAAAAAATAAAAATAAAAAAATCTGCAGTTCTGATACTGGTGAAGGAATTTTTGTTTAAAACAGATGCTAGGTAATCTGTCTGTCTCTCTGTCTCACTCCATTGTTCTCCCCTTGTTCTGGCCAGTGTACATACATGTGTTTGCATGTGTTTGGTGTTCTTCTTGTATGTGGTTATTTCTTTCCTAGGTTTTCCATGAGCGTTATCAAATACACATGATTTTGTAATGCATGTATAACTTATGCAAAAGTTTCTTTATCCTTGTGCAAGTCACTGCCAGAATTGTGTTGGCTTTCTGCCATGAGATCAGTGTTTTGAAACACTTCACTTGACCTCAGCGTGGTGGCAGGAACTACATACATGATACAGGGGTTTATATTGTTGGCATCTGTTCAAAACTTCAGTCACATAGGCTGATGAATTTTGTTTAGTCACTGGTCCTTTATCTATACATGCTTTTTTTTTTCTTTCTTTTTTTGTGCTTTTTTTGCTTTTTTTTCCAAGAGGACCTCCACCACTAAGGTGGGCAGTGCATGCAAATAAGGCTCCTTAATGTTTCAGTCAGTTTGTGTGCATTCAAAGTTAACCCTGCCAATTTGAGTTCAATGATTTCACATACCCCCAAAACAATCAACAGACCCACTCAGAGACTCAAATACATGTACCTGTATTGCGCACATAGTTTGCTTCTACGCAGGGGAGTCAGTGATTTGGCAATTTACACAGCTTATTGTATTCTTGGCTGACCTCTAATAGCTGGCAGAGGTACAGACATGGCATAGAACCAACACACGGCTGATAACGTGTGTGACTCAGCTCTAAACAAGGACACCTGAAAATTTTTGCAGTTAGTGGCCACTGTGGTGACCTGAATTTGCAAACACAATAAGTCAAAGTCAGCTTCATTGTCAATAATATAAGATTACACTAAGTTGTTCAGACAGTACTTCCCTTTCCCTCCAACCCATCCTTCATCCCTTACCTTTTTTCGTTTGTATCATTTTTTTCAAACACACAGCACTGAAATGAATCAGTAAATTAGTAGGTAGTAATAGCAACAACCAAAAAATGACCTACATGTACCAGCAAAACTGGGGGCACACTTAAACATACATGTACATGTTGTACATGTAGTGCAGATTTTTGGCAAGAAGTATTTCAGCATCCAGGTCAGCTTCTGTACAGTTTACTTCTGTCAGCTAACTGTCAGGTGTCTGCATTAGAAGGCAAAGTCTGCAGAGTTCAGAGTGAAATCACCTTCTTGCCATGTGATGTTATGGAGAAAATCAATACCACAGCAACTCTTTAGGCTTTTCAGAGATCTTTAACATTTCACAAACAAAGGATAACAACGACAGATACTTACATTTTGCACACTGCGTAGAATTGAACTTGTGGTGTAACCCCAGATTGCGCAGCGCATAAAACAGGTGTAAAGGCAAAGCGGGTAGATGTCAGTGTGAAGACAAACCTGAACACATTTTTTACTGACTGTCTTGTAATTAACAGGTGCATATACAAGTGACCAGCACTGTCTCAGATCAATGTTTCCACTACTGGCAACCTTGGAGGTGTCAGTTAGTGGCTTCTGTAATCAACTTTTCATGGTTTATTTAGCACACTGTCTAACTAGTGCCAGTAGCTTGTTACATGTACCTGACCCTAATCACATCTTGGTGTGTCCTACTTTGAGTTGACTTTTCTGCATCAAACTGGTGCATGGACATACATAGCTCTGTCTTGTTGAAATATTTCATCTCTTTAAATATTTGTTTTAATGCTCATGTCATTTCCACTTTTATTGTGTGTGTCTGTGGGAATTGATAAAATGTTGCCACATATTTTCTGACATTTTTTCTGAACACTGCTGGGGAAAAAAATGGATTGCTAGTATTGGTAAGGAACTTCTGACTTCACAGTATACATGCAATTGAAAACATACTGCCAATATCCTAAGTATATATATATACTCCGTAGTATTGTTAATACAAACAAAGCTTGGCTTCCATCAACCTCTCTTATCTCTTGATTGTAACATGCTGTCGATCACATGTTTTATTCATCTGTTTGTGGTTCACTCCATGTTCATGGTATAGATTTGACCTATGATGTCTTGTCTTCTATCACTATCAGACCAGTTTCTAGGATGGAGACGGTTGCACTGGATGTTAATTATTCATGACTGGCAGAGTGGGCTGAATACTACTGTCCTAGGGTCTAGCTTCTACAGCATTCAGTTCTTGTTGGTCCAGAAGTATGCCGCACCCAAGGAAGACAAACGGTCTCTCTGTCTCTGAATGTAATATCAAATTTTGCCTGTCATGAGTTTCAGTCTTCACAGTACCAGACCTGCTGCATCTCCTCATCTTCCTTCAGATAAACCTCAGTTATTGTTGTTCTCATAATATGTTTTTGCTGTAAATGGTTTCATCTTTTTTTAACTTTTTTTTTTCTTTTTATCAGGTTCTGTTGTAGAGTAACTGTTACTTCACCTGCGACCAGCGCCGTGCCAATTCACTTTCTAGTGTAATAATTCTACTTTAATGTGATTTTTTCTTGTTCTTTTTTCAGGGGACACATTCAAAAGGAAGAAGCCGCAACGTTTGAAGCCTCTGGAAGGGGCATCCGCAACAAACAACCAACAGCAGCTAGAGGGATTCAAACAGCCAAAAAAGGACCGGGAAAACTTCCGCAAAGCTCTTGTGGACATCATTCTGTAAGTGATGTGATTCTTTCTAATATCACCATTTTGTTTTGTATACACCTAGAGTTTTTTTGTTTTTTATTTTTTATACTTCTTGTGTTGTTGGTTCAAATGGCAGTGGGTCTAAGGCGAACAGTCTGACAGTGGCAGTTTTCATACACTGTTTCAGTACTTGTAGACACCTTACCCACTCTTTGTATTCCTGCTATTGACTTTCGGTTTTCAACTATGGTGACTTGCACATGAATACTGGAGATTATGCCAATGTTTCAGGCAAGATGACACTGGCGTGCCAAAGACCAGCACTGCCTCGGTCAACGGAGACCTGCCCAGCACATCCAGGGCAGGGTCACCCACACCAGCAGAAAAAGACATTCTGGTAAGCATCGGCTACTTGCAGTATCTTCCTCACTCTTAAAATCACTCCGCGAACAAGTCAGCATGTCGAAATTGAATCATTATTGTTAGATCACCGCAGTAGATTCCAGAGATTATATTTTCGGCTCTGTGATTGTTTTAATCATGTGTGGGGGTGGAGTTTATTTGTTTGTTGTTGTTGTTGTTTTCGCTTTGGAATTTGTGCTCTTTCTGTTGCCATTGTAATAAAACTTGCACGGAATAATTTGCCTTATTTTTTGGCAGCGCTACTACTACTACATTCACAATGGGATTGACACAGAGCATGTGGCTCCCATGGAAGACTCCTGGCTGGAGAATGTTCTGGCGCTGGTGCCAAATAATCTCAAGGTACAGTAATCAGAAGTCTACAGCAGGAAAAACAGTTTGGCTGCAGGACATTGACATGCCTCTGCATTAGATTAACCGGTGCAGTTTTGGTGTATATAAAATTATATAAGTTTTGAAGGGCCCACCTCAAAAAAATTGAAAGGGTGTAAAGTGTGATGACAATAAATGCAGTCAGAAAGTGTGTGGCTAAGCCACTGGTCCAGCACCTCCACCTCAGAATTGGTCAGTTCCTCACTGTGCAGCTGGCACAAGACTTCTGGTTAGGTCTCAAACTTATTTCCTGGTTTGCATCAGTAATCTTGATCTCAACACTGTCGTTCAATGTTTGCAGGCAGGACACACAGAGACCATTGAGAATCTGTCAGATGAAATGCGAGAAGACTACTTGCTCAGTGTCAAGAAAGCAATTGGTATGTAAACCATTGTAGTAAGCTACAGATATTCTGGTGACACTAATGAGTGTGTGAAATTCCAGGGAACAAGACACACAGTCAAGTACATGCACTGGATTTTGATGTTCTTTGTGAGTAGATGGTTAAGTGAGTGGGTGCACGTTCCTCCTTTGTGATACACATGTTTTGCTATGGTCATTTAGTATAAGACATAAGACATAAGACATTTATTAAATTTCCAAAAGAGGAACATTGTTTTGTGGTATTATTTAGTATGTGGTGGAAAAGGACGTGAAACACCCAGACACTCTCCCACCCCACCCTCCCTATGGTCATTTATTCTTTATTGTTGTGCATGCTGTATCTCTGCGTACCATCTTTTGTTAAACATGTTACGCCTCTTGTGTGCAGTGGACTTCGTTCTGAAGGACCCAAGACAGCTGGAAGATGAAAAGAAAGAGAAGCTGCTGCCCCACAGAGAGGAGATCGCAGTGGTGCCAAAGCCATGGAACCGCTCCTATCTGTTAGCACTGGAGGCCACAGCCAAAACCCTTCACAATACCAACCCTTGCATGATGCAGGTTCTCGGCCTGTGGCACATCTCCTTTGGGTAAGTCTGTAGTCAGTTGCTTGTGTGTTGTTTCCTTATAGGATCCCTCAGCAGAAGTCTGCATCCTCGTTTCATTTTCACTGGAAATCAGCTCGTTTGTACATTGTGTGCATGTGTGCAAGTGTTTGTGCTCACGCTTGTGCGTGTACATGGTTTGATTATGGGAAATGGTTTAACTGCCTGATTAAAGAATTTTGTTAAGGCAAAACTATGCCAGTGACAAGAAATGTCTGCCTTTGACATCAGCTAAAAGTTACGTCATAAGATTGTACAATGTTCTGCAGGTCTCTGAGATTTATCGATGTGGAAGAATTCCACAACCGTGAGGATTCAATGGAGCTGAAGACATTCCAGAACCTGTGTATGCGACACATTGAGGCTGCCAAAGAACGCCTCCTGAAGAAGTAAGTTGTTGCTTTTTAGTTTTCAGGTATCCCCATATCTTTTTCTGGGGTATCAAAGTTTCTTTAACAAGCCTGAAGCCAAGTTTAATGAGAAAAATATGAGTGATGGTCGCCTGTTGACACTGAAGACCTATGTAAATTTTGTGCACTCTAACCATAACATTGTGTGCTGGTGCAGGTGGTTCCCAGAGGTCCAGACCATCTTCTACCAGGGCAACAAGAGAAAGCAAGTCCCTAGCAACCAGGAGCAGGACAAGCTGGAGTCCTTCTTCAACTGTGCAGCCACACTCATGACGGACAACCTCCAGCAGCTGACCCTCAACTCTGTTGATGACTACACAGATCTCCTGTGCCAGCCACCGGTAAGCTACCTCAGAGGATGTGTGTGTACGTGTGTGTACATGTGTTTTTGTGTTCAGTTTTGTTGTTGTTTTTCTGGTTCCATGGAGCAGGGCATAAAATCTTCTTTTGGCAGATGTCCACCTTTGGCTTAAAATTCCCCCCCCCCCCCCCCCCCCCCAAAGTCTTTCCTCCTCTGAAGCACGTAACGTCACACCAAAATGCACCAAACTGCACAGATTTTGGTCTAATTCTAAAAACGTTCCTCCAAACAAAAGTGTTTCCTCCTCTGAAGCACTTAAATTCACACCAAAATGCACCAAATTGCACAGATTTTAGTCTAAATTAAAAAAAAATTGGGGGGAGCATGCCGCCAGACACCCCCTTGCATAATGTGGCTACAACACTCACTAAATCCTACACTCTTTTCCTCCTTTCGGATCTCGGTCCATTTTGAGCCCTGATCGAGTATCATATTGTCTCCAGAGCCCGCATGTAAAAGTCGAGTTGAGGGATTTTAGCCCAGGGTTAGAGTCTAACCTCGAACTAAACTACATGTAGTTCTAGGTTAAATTTTCTTTTTCTTTTTTCTTTTTTTTAACCAGGAAGTGGGTCCATTCCACCATGGTGCCTAAGCCGTTAGAGAAGGATTTTTTTCTACCTTTCTTCGCTTCCATTTTTTAATTTAATTTTGTTTTGGGGTTTCTTTTGTCCTAGTCTGGGTGAGGCCCATAGCCGTGGGTTAAATTAACCTTGAGTTTTACATGCGGGCCCTGAACTGTAAACATGTACTAATGATATTCTCTTGAATTGAATGTACAGCACATTTGATGTACTTGTCATTTTCAGACATCGGTGCGAGCGTATGAGCACTCAGGCTTCATCCTGCGTCTGATCCTGGATGAGAACCAGATCAAGTTTGAGCCACCTTTCGAGGACTTTGAGCTGGTCCTGCTCAACGTGTACGATGTGATGGTGAAGGCCTCAGGCGTTGTACCGAGGGTGGAGACCAAGCTCTACTCAGAATGGGTGAGTGCATATGAGGCTTATGTTGCCTGGTCTTTTCGTACTTGGGGAGGCCATACCAAGAAGTCCAAGCAAGAAACTGAAAACATTTTCAAAAATGCTTCACAGGAACTGCAATGTGGGTGGTAGGAAATGCAGAGCAACTTTGCAGTGGTCAAACTTGGAGACATACCATGCTAAGCGCCCCATCCTCAAATGGATATAATGGTGATTTTGAGAAGTGCACATCAACTGAGAGCATTCAGCTTGCATGCTAGTCTCTTTTGGTGGGATTATGGCGAAATGTCATGCATGATGCTGATCGTGTCACTTCAGTTGTACAAGTCGCTCACCTGTTCACCGCTGCAGAAAGTGTCGCTGTGTTGATTGGTATGTCTTTTTTCCAGCATGGGAGCAAGGCCAAGGCATTCCTGAGACCAGTGATTCTGGATGAGATCTTGGAGCGCCACAAGCAGAAGGTCGCCGATCTCATCAAGAAGGAGAGCGTGGGGCCAGTGGAGCACTGCAAACTGTATGACAAGTACTCATTCCTCATCACAAAAGAGGTCAGACATTTTTCTTAGCACATTTATTTGCCTGTATATGTGTTTGTGTGTGATGGTGGTGGTGTTGTGTGCATGCGTGCTTACGTTTTCTTACATTTCATCTTTTGACTAGATACGGACAATCATGACCAAATGTACATCCACAAAGTTGTAACCTATTACATCTTTCTAACACTTATGTGAATCAGTTGAGGGATTTTGTTGTTTGTTTTTGTGGTGGTGGTTTTTGTTGTTGTTTCTCTTGTTGTTTGTTTTCAAGTCATCAGCAAGCGTTTGTCTTGTGAACAGGCCGATACTGATGTGGACCAGTTTATCTCGGAGACTACTCACTCATTCGATGAGTACTGCAGGGAGGTTATGAAGTACCAGAGGCTGGTGGAGGAAATCTCCTACAACCTGGACAAGGTTGGAACATGCTACAAAGGGATACATACACCACTAACAATTAATCACTCAGATTACTTAATTACTCCCAAGGATACATTCAAATGGAGTGTCAACACACGCACACGCATGCACGCACGCACACAAGCATGCACACTCCCTCTCAAACTACCCACAAACACTCCCTGCATATGCACGTGCAGAGATACACATCCCTGCCTCTATCGTTGGTCACAGTACAGTACAAATTGTGAGCATTTTGTGGCCTGTTCGTTACAGGCGGTAATTTTTTAAAGGAAAATGAATAGGATCTTTTCGGCTGTGATAAGTATGTGAAGCTGACAGAAGGGGGGGGGGGGGGGGGGGGAACCAGATGAAAATATATGTACACACACACGCACGCAACGCGCGCACACACACACACTACAGTAATGATATCTGGCTTTCCTAATACTTTTGCATAGGAACTTCATATGGTAAGTAAAAATGCATGATGGTTACTGTTTTTCATTTGAAATAGGAATGTCCATTATGCATGCACATCAATTTGGAGGGCAGAATTATGAATTAAAATTAAATTTACTGGTTTGTGCTTGCTTTCTTACAACATTACGCGTTCTTTTGTTGAGTTTGTTGTCATTGTAAAAATAAGCAGTTACCATTTGAAACCTTCCACATTAAGAGTGTTTGTAAGTCAGTACATAACAGTGACTTTCTCTGACTATACAGCAAACACTAGGTGCCATTTGATATTTCTGTGTCACAATAATCCTAGACAGGTCTGCCTCGCTGTGGTTTCTAGTGGATCGTTTTTGCAACAGCAACCAACGTCTAGTGTGTAGGGAATTAACGGACAATTTCCATTGACAGGTTTTGCGACTGGGCATGTTTGAGGTGCACTGCGATGAGCTGATCCGCACCCTGGCCAAGCGAGCTGACAACCTGCGCAACAAGCTGATGGTCAAGATGTGTCGTGACCACCAAGAGGAAAACAAAAGGTATGTTTCCAGTGTTCCTGATTACACACAGGTGTACATATTTGTATGCACAAAACTCTTAAATTGACGCACAAATCTGAGAACAACGCGTCACGTTTTTGGTCTTGTCGTGACACGCAGTAGTTTTCCATCACTCTCCCGGAAACTTGATGAACAAAAAGCGATCTGTAACTAGCAGCGGACACTTGCAGCATCGCATTTCCGCTGAGCCATTGTGCATAACAGACAGAATCTGATTGTCTTAAGCACTCTGGGACACGTTTTGTCCATTCATAATGCTCTGTTTGGTAATCATACGGGTTCCTCGCCTTGTTGATTCATCATGGCTGACATGCTACAATTCACATACATCTCTCCCACTTGAAACCTCTGTAAACAACAACAAATGCTTTTGATTTTCAGACTTTTTATACCAAAACACCTTGGACCCTCAGAGTTTACAAAAGGACCCTCAAAAATATGGAGAGAAGGTCCCAAGGGCCCCTATAATTTCGAATCACAGGGAACACTGTTTCTTTCTGGAACACTACGGAGTAACCTTTTCTGACTTAGCTGTTGCCAGTGAAGCATATTGTCTTCTTTCTTCTTCTTTTTCTTTTTTCTTTCTTGTTTTATTTGATCCTGTTGATGTTAGGAAATGCGGTTCACAAAATACACTTGAATCATCTGGCAATTTCTCTGATTTACCTTCTGTCAAGTAATGTTTGTGTTACCCTGAAAAAAAGGGGGTGGTATGTCACTTACCCATCCTCATCGCACTTGATTTGTTTTCTCTTCTTAGACTCTGTGACGACTATGAGAGCATTGCAGAGAAGGCTTTGACCACGCCAGCCAACACAGAGGAGCTGATGGAACTGAAAGCATACATTGAGAAGGTCGAGTCGGACACGATCTTCGTCATGGAAAAACGCCTGATGGCCTCCAAAGAACGTCTGACCTTCCTCTCAGACCATGCTCAGTTCTCACCAGCAGAGATCCGCTTGAATGCACAGGTGTTCATGTGGCATGGGCGCATGCCTGCCGTTTTTGAGGAACACAAGCTGATCGTCTCTGAAAAGAGGACACAGTATGAGGAAGCACTCAAGGCACGAAATATGTTCTGCATTTCCTTTCTTTTTTTTTCTTTTTTTTTTTTGTTTGTAAGCTTTTGTACATAAACAGCACTCTAAGAACAAATTTCATCCATAGAAGCATTTGATAAAGACGCTCCAGCTTACTCCGAGATGTCTGTAAATGACATGGCAATTTCAGTTTCTTTTCTCTTTTTTCCTCTCTTTTTTTTTAAAAATTACCCAGCTGTCACAAACCTGCCTCTCACTTGACTCTGGTGCTTTCTGTTACCGCTCTTCCAAGTCAGCAAGAGTTGGTTTGCTTTCCTTTGCTTGGGACTTGTCAGAGTGCATTCAGGAAAGCTCAGGTATCATTGGGTCAATTTTGGCAAGCATATAATCTTCGTCCTTTAATTCTCTATCTGCAGCTGCGGCGAGAGCGTTTCTCTGAGGAGCTGGAGAGCTATGCCAAGCAGATGGAGGAGTTCCAGTCATTCGGCGACATGCAGGAGATCCAGCGCTACCTCAAGAAAGCTCAGGCCCTCGACAACAAGCTGCAGGCTGCTGCTGATAAGGTTCGCTGCATTGTCAGGCACTTGGCAGCGTACTTGATCAGTTGCAGTTTACTGCTTCTTTGTTGATGGCAGGAAACAAAATTGACATGTGGTGGTTTGGTGCGATGTCATTACATAGTGTAGACCAAAAGATGACAAGTTGACTGTTTTTATCATTCATCTCCTGTTTTCTGGATAGTGAAGGGGGGGGGGGGGGGAAGGGAATGGGGGGGGGGGGGGGGGGGAGCGTGAGGGGGTGAGAATTCCAGTGTTCAGAATTTTTCTGGTGTAGTGCATGAGGGTCTTACTAGGCTGTCATCGCCACACCTTTCACTGTTCAGATTGATGCCTTCAACCTTGAAGAAGAGGCGTTCGGATGGCAGACAACGGCATACCCACAGCGCTTGGCAGTCATCAACACCCTCAAACCATACTTGAACCTGTACGAGTTGACTGTGGATTTCAACAACAAGCACAAGTATGTTGCCTTCATTCCATTTCTGTCATTTCCAAACCCTCAACCCTTTGTCTTTGGATAGTGCATTTCAGTACAGCTGAACTTTTTGTAGTGCTGGCAGAAAGACTACTGACATTACTAGTCAGCAAGGCAAGTTACCAGGTCTGCTGTTTGAGTTTTAAAAATTTGCAAACTAGTACAGACATCAACACTTCTTTAAAAGACAGTTTTGTGCTTCAAAACATTTAAACCGTCAGCTTGAGTGCAGGTTGGAGACCCAAAAAAAATGTCCATCCTCAGAATGGCTTTTGTCTTTACTTTGTGTGTCCATGTTTGTAGGGATTGGATGGAAGGCCCAATGGGTAACATTGACCCTGACGTTGTGGACGTTGAGGTGGGCAACTTGTGGCGTGGACTGTACAAGCTCGAGAAGGGGTTTGAGGGCATACAGATGCCAAAGAAAATTGCTGCCAAGGTTTGTTTGGGTTTTCTCTTTTACAACTGAAAAAAAAAAACTGTCGCGTTTAACCTGTGAAAATAAGTTGCAACTCTACAAAAGTACGCTTTATGTTTTCAGTTGTGCAGTACCTATCAATAAAAGTGCCAGTATCATGCAGAATAGAACAATCATGTGTTTTTTTCTGCACAGTGAAATGTATGCTTTTTTATTTGCATGTTGTTTTTTTGTTTGAATGTATGTTTCTTTTTTTGCAGTTTGTATGTTGCTGATGTGTTTTTGTTACGGTCATATGCACTCTTGGTAGTGCAGATGTCAAGCTTTCGTGGCTAATATAACTCTAATCCACAATCTTCACATTGTACAGACCAAAGCCAAAGTGGAGGAGTTCAAGGAACACTTGCCGCTGGTGCAGACCCTGTTCAACCCAGGCATGCGAGATCGTCACTGGGAGAAAATCTCGGAGATCGTGGGCTACAGCATAAAGCCTGATGAGACCTCATGTCTCAGCAAGTTTGTGGACATGAACCTCGAGTCTTTTATTCCAAAGTTTGAGGGCATCTCAGAAGCGGCCAGCAAAGAGTTTGCACTGGAGAAAGCTCTGGAGAAGATGAAGGAGGAATGGGCCCCGGTAGGTGCACGATCCCAATAATGCGTTGTCCTTTGTTGTGGTTGATGTCGGTGGCGTTCCCCAGCAGGCTGTTTGTAGTTTTGGCTAAACACTGCCAGGTTCATCTCCTTTGATAAGAGAGTTGTGTGTGTGACTGTTCTTCAGTACTCTGCTATGTGGGCAGCCACACTCTGTCTTTGGGAGGACTTTAACTCTGTTGCTGGAGTTGATATGCTAGGAGCTTAACATCGCTGAAGATAATCCCCATATAACAACATTTTGCTGTGGATTCACAACTCTGTGTGAGGTTATTATCAGAAAGTGAAACAGATGATTTTTGTGTGGCAATTAAATTTTGGTGTAAAATCAATTAGAGTCTGCTTTTAATATATGCCTCACCAGTTCTGTTGCGTACATCTTCGTCCATTTGTCATTCAGTGGACAAAATTTCATCTCCCCAAATCTAGTTCACCGCCAATTTATGGACTTTCATTTGCTGTGCAGATTGAGTTCACCATCATACCATACAGAGAGACGGGCACATCCATCCTGTCTTCTGTTGATGACATCCAGCAGATTTTGGACGACCACATTGTGAAGACACAGACCATGCGTGGCTCACCCTTCATCCAGCCCTTTGAGGCAGAGATGAAGTAAGCCTCTTTTTCAGTGTCGCTGTCTCTCTGCCCCCCCCCCCCCCTTTGCAAGTTTGAAAATTAGCACTGAGACCAAAAACTTTGTCAGATAAAGGTTCATTTCATTGTATTCCGGCCATTTATGTCCATTTCATTTTGTTTCTCTCTCTGTCATTAGTTTACATTGGAAAAATTGATTGAAGGATGAACAAGAAAGTCACAGTAAAGTGTTGTCGGAGTACCTCTTTTTGTTTTGCCATGTTTACAACTCATTCTGCTGCTTTTCTCAAATGGTTGTCCCACTTGCTGTAACTTGTATTGTGCTCTGTTCAGACGCATGGGACGACAAGTGAACCCTGGTTCAATCCTAAGGTTGTTTTGGCGTGAATTTTAACTCAGGTCACTGATTTCACCAGCTCTGACAGGCACTATTTTTTTTCTCTTGACTCAGATAATTGTACCAGTGAGTGGAGACATTTCACCCCTATCTTTACGAGAGCACTCTCTTTCCATCTTTAATGGGATCTCATTTTGTGTCAGTGCCCACCGGAGGTGCTTCACGGACATGTTTCAGCATGTGCATTTTGTGGTGTTTTGGCATTTACATTTGTCACTCACTTCAGCTCATGGACACATCTTGGATGGTTCTCATTGAAGGTTGTGTGGTATATATGCCATTGGGATGAGAGGTCTAGCTTTTGCGGCTGTCCTGGTCAACTCTGCCTCTGACTCTGATGGCATATTGTCATGTTGGTGTTTTTTATAGTCAGCCTGTCGATGTTAACAGCATTTCATGCATATCTGCTTTTCTTCTCTTTTTACGTAATAGTAATGGAAGCAACATCATACAATTTTTTTTTTATACCATCACTGTCTCATTTTCTTATCTGGAACGTTAGTGAGACACCTGTGGAGGACTGTGTCCATGCACTGCATGTTCAACATCCATTTTACAGATTACAACTTTCCTTCTTTTGATATTCAACTGTTGTTGCAGCTGTTCTTGTTTGTGTGTGGGGGGTGGGGGATGGGGGGGTGGGGATGTGGTTTGTATTTTGCTGGGAATGTGGTTTCTGTCATTCATCATTTTCTCTTTGAAAGCCATACTTTTGTCAGCTGACATTTATCCTGTACCATATCGTACCATATCTCATACCACTTCAGACATGTAGGTGTTTTTAGCAAAATAAACTGTTTCAGACATGAGTAGTGTTTCCAGACAGGCAAGTTAAATGTCACCTTGTAGAGGTATTTTTCTATAACAGTAATGATCTAATGTTTCATTGTAATTTTGCAGCTTCAGAAATTGCTTTTGCATCATCTCTGGTTTGTGTGTGTGAATGTGTGCGTATGTGTATATGTTTATGTGCTCTCAGTTGCCACTGCTTTACTCATCACCTCTCATACCTGCCTCTCATGCCCTAAATGTCCCTGTCCCTTCCAATCCATTCTCAACATGTTTTCTAGCCTGCAGTGCTTGGTGTGTCTTACCCGAGAGACGACATCCAGCAGATGTATACACATACAGAGCCTTCATTTCCTTATGATGTTGTATCACTCACGATAAATCGTTCTCCTCGCTGCACAGGGACTGGGAGGGCAAGCTGATGCTGCTGCAGGACATCCTGGATGAGTGGCTCAAGGTGCAAGCCACTTGGCTCTACCTGGAGCCCATCTTTTCCTCCCCTGACATCATGGCCCAGATGCCCGAGGAGGGCCGCAGGTTCTCCACAGTGGACAAGAACTGGCGGGACATCATGAAATCTGCGCTGATTGACAAACATGTGCTGGCTGTGCTCAACATTGACAAGATCCTCGAACGCTTGAAGAAGTCCAATGAACTTCTGGACCTCATCCAGAAGGTGTGGGGCATTTTTGTGATGGTGTTTGTCATTTGAGAATGGATATCACTTTTATTGCTCACCTTATTTCCTGGATTTTTTTTTTTTTTTCAAATTCTCATTTGCAAGGGTTAGGTTAGGTAAGGTGCAGTTAGATTAGCTAGGAGCATATATATATCATTTGATTTGTGTTTGGCAGGGACAGGTGCCAAGTTACCACAAAAAAATTGCTAACTTCTGGTTTTCTTGCTGATTTTTGGCCTGATTGAACGTGTTTTCCCCCACCTGTGCAGGGTCTGAATGAGTATCTGGAGAAGAAACGCCTGTACTTCCCACGCTTCTTCTTCCTGTCCAACGACGAGCTGCTTGAGATCTTGTCTGAAACCAAGGACCCCACAAGGTACATGTAACATGTTCAGTCAGATTTTATTTCCTTTGTTCACACTTTTCATACTTGCTCATATATTCTGTGAAATGAGTTGAGGGTTCATTTTCTTATCTGTGGCACGTCAGGTCTGATGTAGAGCATAGTAATAATTTTATTCTGTTGAGTGAGTTTGGGGTGCATAAGATATTTGGGTGCATGGTTTGATGCTGTACACAGTGCACAGTTGTGACCAGTGCTTTTCTCCCAACAGAGTGCAGCCGCACTTGAAGAAATGCTTTGAGGGCATCGCTAAGCTGGAGTTCACTGACGTGCTTGACATCACCCACATGAAGAGCAGTGAGGGAGAGGTCGTGCTGCTGCGTGACGTCATCTCCACCTCCAAGGCTCGTGGCCAGGTGGAGAAATGGCTGCTGGAGCTGGAGGGTGACATGATTGCCTCCCTTCACAAGGTCAGACATCCACAGATACTATTTCTGCTGGTGGTGTTGCCATGTGACATTGTCATGGCATATTTGTGTAATTGGATTTTGAGATAAGTGCGCAGGTTGACAGGCATTGTACACTTTTCATGCGCTGTTTTCAAAATAGAGTTACACTAAAATTCAGCAACGATGTCGATTGATATTGTCTTGATGATGATGATAATGATGATGAGGTGGTTCAGTGAGCAAAGCAGGAACTGGAGAGACTTTTGGTACACAAGCCTATTGTCTTTGTAAACACAGGTACAGGACAGAAATAATGGAGACATGTAAAATTGTTCATTTTAATGTAAAAATTGGATCTTCAGTGCACATGATTATGGAATAAAAAGTTCGCTGCATGTAAGTGCTCAAATCATGCCGGGGCAACTAGCAAACACCACCCCTCCCCCCCCCCCCCTTGCCTTTTTATTTTCTGAAAAGCCAGTCTTTGTAATGGTAGATGTTTAAAACAGTACATATTTTGCAGGACTGCAGAATATGGTGTTCATACTTTGTACACACACAAAATATATGTGCATGTGCAGGTGATCGGTGAAGCACAGACTGCTTACACCACTACTCCCCGAGGGGAGTGGGTGCGCCAGTGGCCTGGCCAGGCTGTCCTTTGTGTCGGCCAGAAGTACTGGACGACCTACGTTCACGAGGCCATCCGTGGCGGCCAGAAGGCCTTGGATGACTACCTGGATACCAACAACAAGCAGATTGATGAGATTGTCGCCCTTGTGCGGGGGAAGCTGTCAAAACAGAACCGCGTGACCCTGCAAGCGTTGATTGTGTTGGACGTGCATGCCCGTGACGTGCTGGCACAGTTGACCAAGGACGGCATTTCAGATGAGCTTGACTTCAACTGGCTCTCCCAGCTGCGATACTACTGGGAGGTAAGTTTACATATATATATATATATATATATATATAAATCCAGTTTGTTTTCTTCTGCTGGTTTGGTTTGATTGGAAGCTTTTTCTTCTGGTATATTTATCAAAGCAAACTACATGCACCAGCTCATTCCTGAAGCCATGTAGTTTGCCATGTGCAGAATACTATTTCTCCCTGATCTTTGGTTTTTGATTAGTTTTGTAAGCCTTTGTCTGTATAGCAGTATATCAAAGAGTAACGATATCAGAGAGAAGTATGGTGACATAGTTTGCTCTAGCAGTGGCCTGAGGCTGAACCGATAAAATGTTTGAATGTTGCAGGAGGGGCAGATGGTGACGAGGATGATCAACTCCATGCTCAAGTACGGCTATGAGTACCTGGGCAACAGCGGCCGTCTCGTCATCACTCCTCTCACAGACAGGTGTTACAGGTGAGTGAAGCCATGGAAGCTGTAGGTCTCTTGACTCAATTACAGCTGCTGTAATTTTTTTTTCCTGTTTCATTGTTCTAAATTATGGTGAACATAAGTTTGACTGGTCAGTGAACTTTAGACAGAGTTTGAAATCAGTCTGGGACTGTGGGATCTGGAATGTGGTGGTGTGCAGTAGGTGGATATAAACACTTGATTTTTTGTTGGTAATTTGTGTGCGTGCAGAACCCTGTTTGGAGCCCTGCATCTCCACTTGGGAGGTGCCCCTGAGGGACCAGCCGGCACCGGCAAGACAGAGACCACAAAGGATTTGGCCAAGGCCGTGGCCAAACAGTGTGTTGTCTTCAACTGCTCTGATGGGCTTGACTACATTGCCCTCGGAAAGTTTTTCAAGGTGCCCTACGCCTTTTTGCTTTTGCTTGAATTCGCATCTGTTAGTTTTTGTTTACTTTGTAGTTTAGTGAATTACTAGTTTGACGAATCACAGCAGTCAGCGGTTTGTTATATGTTAAAGCATACATCCATCCCAAGTGACAAAGGGGTTTGGGTGGGGGAGGGGATGGAGGTTGGTGCCCGAGATTCTCATGTACATATTGTTCGTTTGAAATGTGATCAGAGTGTCTGCTACAGAAGGGAGCATTGCAATTTGTGTCCTATAATTTGCAGGGTCTCGCTTCATGCGGCGCCTGGTCATGCTTCGACGAGTTCAACCGCATTGACCTTGAGGTGCTGTCGGTGGTGGCCCAACAGATCTTGACAATCCAAAGAGGTGAGGGTTACTTTTCACTGTTACGTTAACCACCTTAGGTAATTTCAGTACTGGTAACCATAAAAAACAAGAACATTATCTGTTCTGTCATGGGAAATAATAATGATAATAATTTGTCTAAATCAAGTGGGCAAATGGCAAGAAGAGTTTGTAAAAGCAAATGAATTGACAAGCGAAATTTGTCGCTGGAGAAATGTGATCACTACCGTAACAACAGCACTCACATGACTACTTATCACACGCCCTGTTGAACCATGAACTATACACCTGCTATCACAGTATTGTATAGTTGGTGTGGACTGCTGAACTTGAAGACTGCATGCTTTAATGCAGGTATCAACTCCGGCTCGGACACCCTGCTTTTTGAGGGCACAGAGATCAGGCTGGACCCTACCTGCTCTGTTTTCATCACCATGAACCCTGGTTACGCTGGACGCTCTGAGCTGCCGGACAATCTGAAGGTAACCTATTGCTGACCATCGCTCCCAGTAGGTCTCTCATCACAGTGAATACTTGACAGTTTTTTTTTTTCAATTCAATGTAGATCTTTATTGTTAGGTCATCAGCCTGTCACAAAGCAGATATGCATACATTTACTATGAAAATTACTTTTACTACATATTTTTAGCATTTGGAAACAACATACAAAGCATACAAAATATACAGACACCTTGCATGAAGTTCTGGAAGCTTCGAACACTGAAAGAAGTCTATAATTATGCATGCTGTGTCACACACATACACACACACACACACACACACACACACACACACACACACACAAACACACACACTGACAATCCCCTCAGCCAGTCCCCCAAATGAACACGTGCACACCCATATACACACCCATATATACACACATGCCGTGTGGCACACACACACGCACGTGATGATACATGCACACTGTGACACAACGCCAACAGCCGATACCAACAGCAACAACAAATTGGATTGTGGCTATCAAGTTACCTTGCAAAATACTTGACAAATACACCCAGTGCACCAAGAACACATTCGATCAGTATCAGGCAGTTCAAGTGGCTGAAGGTAGAAAGCACTTTGGACTGGACAACTAGGCCATAAAAGTTTTTCCAGCAACACTCATTCAAGTACTTCTTGAATGTACCATCGATGACAAGGTTTGACAAACAAATCACTTCTTTCTGCAGGCTTTGTTCCGAACAGTGGCTATGATGGTGCCAGACTATGCGCTGATTGCAGAGATCTCTCTGTATTCTTGCGGGTTTGTGCAAGCCCGTCCTCTGTCAGTGAAGATCGTGGCTGTGTACCGACTGTGCTCAGAGCAGCTGTCCTCGCAGCATCACTATGACTACGGCATGCGTGCTGTCAAGTCTGTGTTGACTGCTGCTGGCAATCTGAAGGTATGATTTGAATGTAGCTCAAGTACCACTTCTTTACACTCTTCTTTCTTCAGTCGCAATGTCTCTGTAAACTTTTCATGCATTTTCAGACAAATGGATATCTTCATTATGTGCTAAATAACACACTTCTAAATTTGATGTACAGTAGTTCAGATGAATGGAAGTCATGTCTATGCCTATCCATCTCATTTCTTTCATGTCTGCAAATCAAATTTTGCGCAACCTTGTCTTCCAAATTTCTCGATTCACAAATTTCTGAGAATCTTTGGCCTGTCAGTTAAAACACTCAACAGTAATGCCATCCCAACCTTTCATTCACTGAATTGAATCAATAAATACTAACAACCTTATTCCATCTTCAGCTGAAATACCCAGAGGAAGATGAAAACATTCTGATGCTTCGGTCCATCATTGACGTCAATCTGCCAAAGTTCTTGAACCACGATCTGCCGCTGTTTGATGGCATCACCTCTGACCTGTTCCCTGGAGTAAAGTTGCCCGAGCCGGACTACGTGGTCCTGAATGCAGCCGTGAGGGAGAACTGTGACAAGATGAACCTGCAGTGCACTGATTTCTTCCTGGAAAAGATCCAACAGGTACGTTTGATCGTAGAGTTTGTTTTCATTGCTTTTTTGTGGTTGTGTTGTTTGTTTTGTTTTGTTGTTTGTTTTTGTTGTTTTTTTTAGTTTTTAGTTGTTGTGTGTTGTGTTTGTTTGTTGTTGTTTTTTGTTGTTGTTTTTTTTTTTTTGGGGGGGGGGGTGTTTGTTTGTTTTGGGTTGTTTTTTTTTTTTGGGGGGGGGGGGGGCAGGGGGGATGTTTCTTTGTTTAGTTTTTCCTTCTTTCGGGGTTTTTTTTTTTTTTTTTTTTGGGGGGGGGGGGGGAGTCTTCTTTTTAAGTTGTTTCTCTATAGAGAAACAACTTTATGAGATGGGGCAGATTTTGCTACGCGCAGCAGCAAGTTTCAGTGATACAAAACAAGACTATGACGTTTCTCCACACAATACTTACTTTCACGCACACAGTGACGTAACGAAATCTGCGTCATAGACACCTTACGTGCACACTTTGCTGCTGCGTTCTTTTTGGCGGGAGTTGACGTGTGTGTGTGTGTGTGGACGGATGTAATGATGGCTATCTGCTAAACCACCTCACCGGACGGCTTTTTACTTTGAGATAAAATGGGCAGTCATATTCTCCAGAGCTATTTTTCACGATTTTTAGCCTGCCGCATTTTGAGAACAGTTATCGCCGATTTGAAAAAAATCGGTCATGTCACGAATTTTTTCGAAAAAAATGTTCAAATGGCTTCATTTTCTGAAATTGAGAAGATCATCCAATTATACTGCCTGTTTTCGTAGCACAGCTCTGTAGCTCTGACAGGTTTTGTGTAAGAAAAATATTTCCAAGGTAGGGGTGGTTTGCATATAAGGCCAAATATCTATGTAACGACTGCTTCAAATTACTCATCATTCCGGTTTTTTTGTCACTTGTGCCAACTGCACATATGACATGAACTACTGCACTATTATAGCTTTAGTATTAAGAATAGCAGAGCTTTTAGATAAACAAATTTTTCACGTTTCTGCGAGAAGCGCCGGTCAAAAAAGTTCCAATTTTGCAATTTCGTAAGTACAATCCAAGGCACTTAAGTCCACGTATCATCAGCTCTCTAGATCTTCCAGATTTTATGTCAAAATTAATTCAGTCACGGAAGTCACAAAAGCAACAAGGAAATCACAAGATATGTAAAGTATCATCTGTCAGACGAGCAGCGTGAGACTGACGTCAAATGTTTGGTTCACAGACAAAATCTGCAAGTATCGTCACTGCTTCCGACATTTCATCAGCCCTCTAGATCTTCCAGATTTCATGTGAAAAATAATTCAGTCGGAGAAGTCACAAAGCCAACAGGGAAATCACAAGACATGAACAAGCATCCTCAGACCATCTCAGTGCTAGAGGCTGACGTCAAAAGTTTACTTCGCGGAATTGACGTCATCTCTTTCTCTCTGTATGACGACCTGCCTGAGGCTGACGTCAAATGTTTAGTTCACGGAACTGACGTCTCTCTCTCTCTCTCTCTCTGGGGAGCCAGGGTGGCCGAATGGTAGAGCGTTGGACTTTCAATGCTTGGGCCGAGAGTTCGAATCCCGGCCGCTGGGGCCAAATATTTGTGCTGGCCTTTTTCTCGTTGCCCCGTCTTTGATATCACCCTTATGTGGGGGAAAAAGACGTTAAACTCCTAAACACCCACCCACCCACCCTCTCTCTCTCTCTCTCTCTCTCTCTCTCTCTCTCTCTCTCTCTCTCTCTCCCCCTTCTTCCCCCACCCGGCCCCACCCCCAGTCACGTGGCTAATCGGTCGAGGTCGTAGAGGATCTAGTGTCATTGGTAGAACTTGGAGAGGGGAGAACCGGCAACAATAAGAACAAAACAGACAAAATAAAATGAAGTTTGGAGAAACAACTTTGTAGGACGGGGCCGTTCCTCCTTGTTTTTATATGACAAGGGGTTTGAGTCGTGAGGAAATCTGTTGTATAAAGAGGGTCCACAAACATTTCACGCCCTGCCCTGCTGTGCCCCTTCCCTTGTGTGCCTCTGTTTGACTATTTATTACTCTGTTCTTAATGCATTATAAAGTATTCCTGTTTTTCTCTTGAAGATCTATGAGATGATGATTGTGCGCCACGGCTTCATGATTGTTGGTGACCCACTTGGTGGCAAAACATCAGCATACAGAACACTGGCAGGCGCCCTGGGAGACATCCATGAAAAGGTCAGTTTAAGCTGCTGCTTCTTGTAAGCTCGCAAAGTCTTTTTTCCTCCTTTAAGTTTTAACATTTAGCAGATTTGCATTTTCCACAATCAAATGTGTACACTTCTGGAGATGAATTTATTCAGGACTTTGGGTTGAAATACTTACCGTGAACTTGTTTTGGAAAAAAAAAAGGGCATTAGCGGCCTTTTTTCTGTTTGTTTTTTTTGTAAGGCATTTTTATCATTTGACAGTAGAACTCCATTATCAGTTTTTATTTTACAACTCATTGTGCTCTTGTGATGGATAAAAGGAACAGTGCAACAGCCGCTCTTGGTTTAGGCTGCTCTGTAAATCAGTTTTGGGCATTTTTTCATGCAATAACTGTGAATCTGCAGGGTCTGATGGAAGAGAACAAGGTTCAGATCACTGTCATCAACCCCAAGGCCATCTCCATGGGACAGTTGTACGGGTGTTTTGACCCAGTCTCCCACGAGTGGTCTGATGGTATTCTGGCCGTCAGCTACCGTGCCTTTGCTGTGTCCACGGTGAGTTGAAACACATACTTCTTGAGCCTTATTTAGCGCTGGCAGCATTTGTTTGCCTGTGATTGTGCGTGCCACTGTGAACAACATTGGCACAAAAGTTTCCTGAGCTGTAAGATCAAAATAGTCCTCTGAAATAAAGTAACTGTCAAAGTGGACTTGTTTCCTTTTTTTAAAAAGTTTTTTGTGTTTTTGGTTTGGTTTTGGTTTTGTTTTCTTTTTGTTTTTCATTTTGTTTTGTTTTGTTCGTTTTTGTTTTGTTGTTGGTTTCTTTCTTTTTTTTGCGGGGGGAGGGGGGGGGGGTTGGTGGAGGCGGGGGAGGGGCATGTCTGATACTGAATGGCTGGGTATTAGGTGATTTTTCTGCCAGTGTGTTTCTAGAGTAGAGGTAGTGAGTGACTTTTGCCAGAAATCCTCTTAAGTTCTTACATTTGCACAAAGCACAGATTCCCGAACATCAAACTGACAGCGTTTTTCTTTCCCTTGGTGTGCAGACTCCCGACAGAAAATGGCTGATCTTTGATGGCCCTGTGGACGCCATCTGGATTGAGAACATGAACACTGTGCTGGATGACAACAAGAAACTGTGTCTGATGAGCGGTGAGATCATCCAGCTGGCTCCCACCACCAACCTCATGTTCGAACCTATGGACCTGGAAGCTGCCTCCCCAGCCACGGTCAGTATTTCTTCACTTGTTCTGTACCTCTGCGTATCTTATGTTCACTTATTTTGGCTTTTGCTTTTGAAGGGATGGGTGGTATTTTGGACAAGTGAGTTTTAGCTGGTCAGTCGTAAAAATCTTTTATTTTTTTCGTGGAGTTAGCAGTTCACTGTATGTCCTTTTTGTACTCTTTTAGCCAGTAAGTATAGCGGGGAAAACAAACCTATGACATCGGTGACATTTTTTGTTGGTGACATTGGTGACATTTTTTGTTGTTGTGCTTTTTCCTTTGCCTTCCGTAAATGTCCTTCATTTGACTTTACAGGGTCAGTGCTTATTTAGGTATTTACACTCCTGGTGTCTCACATATCCTCATGTGTGTTCATGGTAACCAGGGTTTGTCTGTTGACAGGTTTCACGGTGCGGTATGATCTACATGGAACCGGCAACACTGGGCTGGCGACCACTGGTGAAGTCATGGATCAACACGCTGCCCAGCACGCTGAACGACATGCACAAGTCCATTATCATGGACCTCTTCGAGCGCTTCATTGACCCACATTTGACGCTGCTTCGCAAAGTGCTCAAGGTACAGAAATAAGCGGATATATATGCATACCTTGTACAGTGATCTCACTTTTATGGTTCAGGAGCTATGGATGGGTGTGTGTGTGTGGGGGGGGGGGGGGGGGGGGTGTAGGTGTTCTAAGGTTTTAATGTCCTTTGCCCACCATGTGGGTGATTCTAAAGACAGGGCCAAACTGAACAGGCCTGTGCAAATGTTGGCAATAACAGCATTCAAACCTACAACCATGTCATTGAGAGTTCAACACTCAGCCACCTGAGCAATCTCAGACCTCTTGTAATATGGATAATGCAAGCAGGTACAAATTTGCCGAGAAAAGTAGAAAAGGTTACCGATGAAATCTGAATCTTAGGCACTTTATCTAAATAATTATGCATGATATATTATGTAATTTGAAAATAGATACCTAAGTTTTTAATTATTATTTTATTTCATTTTTCCTTTATTTATTTTTTAAAGTTTGATGTCCCTTTTTTTTATTTCAGTTACGTTTACATTGGTCCATATCATTATTTCTGTCATCTGTCATGCATTTGTCCATAGAGTTTGGTGCCATAACTTTTTTGTTAACCTCATTGTTTTCCATTTTTTTTCCCAAATGTTGTAGGCCAGGGTAAGAGAGACTTTGTTTTGGAGTTGTTTGGAATCGTTCATTTTTTGGCACGTGTTGAACATATGTTCTAGGTCTGTGTAGCTTTTCCACCTGCATGCTTTTATTTTTGTTTTGTTTGTCGTGTTTTTTTTTTTGTTTTTTTTTGGTAGACAATTTATGTGCCTGCCATAAGGAGCATGCTGAAGTTATTTTGCAATCACATGTTGAGTTGTTGATTAGTTGCTTATCAGTTGAAATGCATCTGCAATGTTTTATTCACTGATTTGATTTCCTTGCACACTTTTGTGAGGCTGCAGGTTTATTTTTTTTGTTTTGTTTTTTTTGGGGGGTGGGGCATGTTTTGGTTTGTTCTTGATCCTAGAAGCACACAAAATGCATGTGAAAATTGTCACCGTGGAGTTTCTTAATGTCTAAAGAAATAAAGGCCATCATAAAAATGATGCTAAGTCACTGCACCAAAGTGACTCTTGAAGTTGTAGTTAGCATTACCAGATGAGCGTGTTAACAATCTTTGTACATATGTATAGTTTCCTTCAAGCTTTGACTTCAAGCTTTTTTTACCACGTGCACTAGCTTTGCAAGTCACACCGAGCATGGTAGGACACTCAACGTTTACATGTACATGTACTAACCATCTGCTTAACGACATAGGAAGTAGGAAAATACCTAACAACAAGGGTCCCTTCAAGCTGAGCTGTAGCTGTGTGCATGGCTGACACAGAGGCAGCAGAATGCTCGGGGCCTTGTCACTTTCTCAGTTGCTAATGTTTCAATAGAACTCCCCATTGGAGTGACAAGTGAGTCCTAAAGAATGCCTTATGCCTTGAATCTGAATCTTAGACATCACCAAAATTGTCTCAGATGGCCTATCAGCTCAATCACAGGCAGTGTTTATAACACAAATTTGTCCTCTTTCACAGCATTCTGCGTGCGTTAAATTTAACAATGCTGCATGTGTTTCCAAAGTAAAGACATTTTCCCCTCCTTAGTAAAGGAAACAAAAACACATTGGTATGCCTCATAAGTAACAGACAGCCGATAGATTTTCAACTTTTTGGTGGTTTTGCAGAATTCAATGTGTAATATTGTCATGTTGTTTGTGTTAGAGTGTTGACACATTTTTGTTTTGCATTCCAGGAGCTGTCCCCAACAACTGACTCCAATGTGGTCAAGGGCCTAATGTCCCTCATGGACTGCCTTATGGATGAGTTCAGAGACGAGGCCAAGATCACACAGCTGGAAGAACGGGAGATCATTACATGGCTGGAGGTTTGTCACCATGGCTGGACTTGTCCCCCCATTCTGTGGTTCACTGTTGGCATGTGTCTCCTCTTGTTCACAGACACACATACTCTTTCTGGCCATTTCTCTGTCTGTGTCTGTATATGTGTGTCTTTTTGTCTGTGTCCGTCTATCAGTCTCTGTCTTTATGTCTATCTCTCTCTCTCTCTCTCTCTGCCGTTTTCTCTGTCCATCTGTCTGGTTTCTGTTTCGGTCCATCTGTCAGGCTGTTTCTCTCTTTTGCTCTCTTTCTCTCTCTCTCTCTCTCCCCCCCCCCTTTCTTCTTTCTCTCTCTCTCTCTCTCTGTCACTCCAGAACACCCATCCACCCTCTGCATCTGTCTGTCTGTCTGTCTCTGTTTCTAGATTGTATGGCTTAGTTAGTGACATACTGATTTGCTTTATGTTTCAGAGCATCTTCCTTTTCTCCCTTGTTTGGTCGACTGGTGGCAGCATTGATGACAAAGGCCGTGTGCGCTTTGACAAACTTCTGCGTGAGCTCATCACGGTATGTGATTTCTCCCATCTTGCTTGTTTTTGACTCTTTTTTGTTTTTGGCCCTCTGTGCAAAAATCAGGCAAGATAAACGGTTTCTCATTGCAGCAAGCGTGAGTATAATCAAAATGAAACAGTCCCACTGAGCCAAATTGAAGTCCATGCAGACATTACTTAATTACAATTTTTTTAGTGAGGCCACTGATGCACATCCCCAAACTTACTTGGTAGGGATTGAGTAAACATGTTTGTGTTTGTCTGTTGTTCTTCTTTCAAGGGTGGCATGACAGAAGAGACAAGAAGTCAGCTAACAATGCCTGAAGCGACGGAGCCTCCAATGAAGCCGTACATGAACCCGTTCCCCCCTAAGGGCAGAGTGTATGATTACAGATTTGTCAAGGAGGTAAGTGTCGTGTCTTCATACTGCTTGTCAGTTCCTTACAATGCAGTGCTCGTCGCTTGATATGTGGTCATGACTGAGAACAATATGGAGCATGATTTCAAAGTTTGGCTTTAAATGTGTGTTTTGTTTTTTGTTTTTTAACCCTGGTGGTGGTGATAATGGAGTATCCAGGACTACCTCTATGACTTTTTCAGCATCACACAATTCAGCAAGACCAGGCCTATAACTGTCTGCATAAATTGCATGTAAATGCTGTAATATAATATAGACTAGCCATTCCTGTGAAATCAAGACTGTCAGATCTTCGCTGTACCTAGATATACAATTTTCACCTTTTGGGCTTTTGAAAAGAAATTTCTGTTATCACCATATTTTTCAAGATGAAAAAAATGTAGTGCTCTCTAAAGCTTACTGGTTATGTTTTTATCTTGCTCATTGCAACAGGGTTCGGGCAAGTGGGTTTCATGGGCTGATGCTATCAAGGATACGCCACCCATCCCCAAGGACGCGTTGTTTAACGAGATCATCGTGCCGACGATCGACACAGTGCGCTACACGTACCTGATGGACATCCTGGTGCGTCACGAGAAACCCTGCCTGTTTGTCGGCCCCACCGGCACAGGCAAGAGCTGCTACATCAATGTAAGTTGTGCTTATAAGGAAGAAAGACATTCCACATCTTATGCACACTATCTTGTATGTAAAGAAAAACACCATCAAAAACTGTACGTGTTTGCATGAATCTGTGCACTGGTAGAGATAATCAGACTTCTCAACTGTCCTGCTTTCTGCAGAATTTCTTCTGCTCGGTTACCTGCATTTTATTCCGCTATGCCACTCAGTTTGTAATTATTACATTGAAGCATTAATTTCTCAGCATTGCAAAAAAATGGGGGGAGGGGGGGTGCAATCTTCCAGAGGGGAGGTGCACTTGTATGTTACCAAGGAAGGAAAGACAGCCAGGGCTAAAAATAATTTGATGCTCCATTCTTAGCCAGTCTCCATTGGCTTTGGTGGTGGAAACCGCTTGGCCTATCAAAAATATCCTTTGTTTCTCCTGGCTTTTGGGTTTCTGATCTAGATCTTGATTTATTGGTGGCCTTGCTCCCTAGGGGTTGCAAGAAAAATTTCCTGAGAGGAATAATAGAGCAGTTCATTAAGTAAATATAAAATAATACAGGAATCTTGCTTTTGACATGAACATTCAGTCTTAATGGTTTTTGTTTTTTCGTTGCTAGGATTTCTTGCTTCACAAGCTGGACAAGAACGTGTACAAACCCAACATCGTCAACTTCTCAGCTCAGACAACTGCCAACCAGACACAGAACATCATCATGTCTAAACTGGACAAACGGCGAAAGGGCGTCTTTGGCCCGCCACTCAACAAGAAGGCTGTGAGTTTGAAGACTTGTGACTTGATGTCTTTGAGTCAATGTTTGAGGTGTGATTTTTCTCTGTTGTGGAACTTTTGTCCATTGTGTTCAATTTTGGTGAAATTTTTGGGGTTTCTTTGCAGTAGTCACACTAAATGTTTGAAGGTTTCTCATGGTACAGGTGTCATTTCCCTTTGTCAGAAAACCTGGTGGAGGTGGGGGTCCTCACACACACACACACACACACACACACACACACACACACACACACACACACACACACACACTCTCACACTGGTCAGTGCCATCTATCCAGTAACTCTTCGTGCACAAAACAAAACAACAGATATAGCAGCCCCGGACCAAGAAAACCCACCCACCCCCCTTATGATTTCCCATCAAAAGAAGTTCATCCCAGTCTTTAAGACGTCACCTACCTTCAAACATGTGTACTTTTCATCCTGCCAGATCGTCTTTGTTGATGATCTGAACATGCCGATGCGCGAGACGTATGGAGCACAGCCCCCGATCGAGCTGCTGCGTCAGTGGTTGGACCACTGGAACTGGTACGACCTGAAGGACACAACACCCATCAAATTGGTGGACTTGCAGTTCATGGGCGCCATGGGACCTCCTGGTATGTTGTCAGCCTTGAGTCTCTGTTCCCCCTTTTTTCCAGTTTGGGCTCTGAGAAGGGATGGGGGGGGGGGGGGGGGGGGTAAGATGATGATGATGATGGAGACTTTGGATAGCGCACATCATCACCTTAAGTAATGAGTGTTCATTGCAGCAAAGGAATGTATTTATTGGGGTGTATGGATTATGTGGAGGTGATGCCACAATAACCTGAATTTAGACACGTGGAGACGGCTGGCCCCTGGGATGAGTGGGCACGTAGTCCAGTCTGGAATGTGGGGGTGGGGTTAGATCAGAGAATGAAATGTGGTAGGTGGAGAGCTGATAATAGAGGTAGGTTTTCCTGCAGCATCTTAGTACAAGCAGCAGCAGCAGCAGAGAGCGGGCAGCGGCAAGCCCACACCAGAATTAAACACCATTTTGATGCCTGCACACACACACACACACACACACACACACACACACACACACACACACACACACACACACACACACACACACACACACACACACACACACACACAGAGTATTGTCAACACCTGGTATGGATTATTGAGGTGCATGGGTACCATGAGGCATATCACCTGAATAGATTAGTGCTGGGAATAGTAAAGCCATTCTGAAATCTTAGCCAGACAGACATATATGCATGGTCAGCAACAGGCGCAGGCACATTATTCACTCATGATGCCAAAAGTTGTTGAGATTTTGCCATCGACGAGTCACATGTGGCATCGCTTTCTCAGTGTTATACCTCACTTTACAATGGATTTGTTTATTATAATAATAATAGATTATTTATATAGTATCTAACCTTAATATCTAAGCTCTAGGCGCTTTACATGAAATACATATTTATTCATATAAGACATAAGAAAACAGATAAACACAAGACAGGTAAAACTGACAAAACAGAAAAAAAACCTAATAAAACTCATATCCACACACACACACACACACACACACACACACACACACACACACACACACACACACACACACACACACACACTTTCCCTGCGCACACACACTTTCCCTGCGCACACACACACACACTTTCCCTGCGCACACATGCACTCACGCCAGCAGAACATGGCACAGCTATCAGAGGGTGAAGAGATGGGTTTTCAGTCGGGACTTGAAGGATTCCTTTTCTTCACATATTCCAGCCTGTGATCCATGTGTTTGGGGTTTTGTATTCTGGGAATACTCCATCCAACATTCTCAGCTGTCTGACTCCTTCAACCCTTTGCTGCGAATGTGTTGTTTGGTGGTGTGCAGGTGGTGGTCGCAACCCTATCACACCAAGATTTCTGCGTCACCTCAACACAATCAGTGTCAATGAGTTTGATGATGAGACCATGTCAACCATCTTCCGCAGCATCGTTGAGTGGCACATCTCAGCCAAGTAAGTGTTTTGCAAATGTCCTTGCAGAGAAGCAGTTTAAGTTTGCCTGTCATGGAACGGGCCGTGGTCAGTGTATAGGGAAAAAGATTCTTTCAGTGCTGGTAATGGCTGTCTCTGTTTCTTTCTTCATCACTGCCACTGCTCCTTTTTTCTTGCTTCGATCTTTTTGACAAATCTTATTTAGTGATAGCACTTTTGTTTTTTAGGGGCTGTTTTTTTTTTTTAAACCTACGCCCTGTTGTTGTTGTTTAAGCTTGCTGCGCTCGGTTCAGAATCTTCCAAGTTCAGATTAGCATACACAGCGATTATAGAGTGCTTTGTACAACATTTTTTGATACAGCTTTCCTATGGTTTGCTGTAAAGCTTCCTTAGTGACTGCTTACTATGCACTTACTTCTCCATTTGCAATGTGTAGAACAACAAAAGATGGACTGTGAGTATTTGAGATGTTCTTTGGGCTGGTGCAGATCCTGTACCAGTTCATGTGAACACTTAGTTGACAGACTTGTTGTCCTACTGTTCACGAAGGAATGCCAATATCATGCAATATCAGTATATCACTATCTGGTTTTTTTTTTCTTCTCACAGATTTTATAAATGAATACTCACTGTTGTTCATTCCATTGTCCACAACATCACTGATATTTCTCCTCTTTGCCATGGAGATGTTACAGCATTGGTGCCAGTAACACTTGTTTGAGTGTTCACTTGCTGTCTGAATTTATGCAACAACTGCATGAAAACCATGATGTGTCCAATCAGTACCGCAATGAACTGTGTCATGTCACCTTGATCCCATTGCGTGTACAATTTGACAGCACAGTTTTGTACACACATGTACACATGCCTTCCTTCACACATCAGCCCTGTGTATGTGTCATGGCTATACTGGAAACTGGAAATGTTAGCAACTTTGAGTCGCATTTCAGTTGGTCCACATTGTCTCGTTTACCCTGTTTGTGTGCAAAAACGAGAAAGTCATGCATCTGGTTGGCAGCTTCACTGGTGATGACTGCGCAGCGTTAAGCCCTAACTAACTAACCAACTAACTGACTTGCTGCTGCTGACAGCATTGCTTCATTGAGCTCATGCTAATTTTTCTTGCAGTTGACATTGAGAAACTTGATTTCTGCCTTTTGATATTGACCACATGGGTCCCACATGGAACTTCACTGACCCATCATAGCATCATCATTGTTTGCATTGTCGTCTGTTTTGAGATTTTCATCACTTTAGTAAAGTTTATGAATGGCAATCAATGCATGGGGCTTGAGCCTGTGCCCTCTGTGTGTGTGTGTTTTGAAGCCGAAGTCTCGCTGTGACCTGTAGTGTAGTTAACAGATCTCACAAATTACATTCGACGGTTTGATTTTGAAATGTTCCCAATACATTGTCCAAGACACATGTTATGCCAGCCTTCCAAACAATGAATGAGCGATCACATGCCTCAACTGGATGCCAATTTGTTCTCAGATGTGATTACCGGTACTCTGCTCGTGGTACCGCTCTGTTCTGACTGGTTATAATGTAAGGGTTTTGGTGACGTTGCAGGGGGTTCAGCAGCGAGTTCAAGCCGTGCGTGGACCAGGTGGTGCAAGGCACACTGATGGTGTACAAGGAGGCCATGGTCAACCTGCTGCCCACACCTGCCAAGTCACACTACCTGTTCAACCTGCGTGACTTTGCCCGCGTGGTGCAGGGCGTGCTGCTGTCCTCTCCAGACACCATGGAGGACCCTGCTTCTCTGAAGCGACTGTGGGTCCATGAGGTGAGAAAAAGCTGTTGTGAAAAGTTTACAGAAGCATTAGAGACAAGTTAGTTAGTTAGGGCTTAACGCCGTGCAAGCAACACATTAGAGACAATCCGCTATCTTGAGTTCAATTTTGACCCATGCAGTTTGAGTGGTTAGGTGAGTCACTGGGATAACAGGCTCCCAAGATAGGGTCCAACTATCAGCCATCTGAGCTGCCCCAACCCCTCTGCAGCCTCTTGAAGTGTTTCTGGGTTCAGCGAAGAAACTGTAGCAGATGACCGAAGGTGCTGATCGACAAGATGAGTGAAGTGACCAAACTTGAGAAATATCTTCTGATAAGGGGGCCTTGAAGGTTGGGAAAGACATCATGAGGGAAATCTCATCAGCATTCTGTGTCCCCCACCAAAAGTTTGAATGAGATTGGTTGAGCAGAGTATTAGCTGTAGCTTTTCAAAGTTAGGCCCTGTAGAACTGGCCTGCACTGCCTGGGATAACCAGTTTAGGGAGGAATGCTGCTGTTGCAGGCTGCGTGTCAGGCACTTGGTACTGGAAGCAAAAGCAGTTGTCAAAGGGTTAACAACCAACATTGTTTAACATTTGTCTTTCGCTTGTTTACTGTTCAGTATGTATGTTTTAGTGACGTGTTAGTTTTGCATGACCTGTTAAAGGAAACCATAACAATCATACATATCTTCAGGTCTTCCGTGTCTTCTATGACCGCCTGGTGGATGACGGAGACCGCAACTGGCTCTACAACAACACACGCACAGTGGTGAAGGAGAAGATGCGTGAGGAGTTTGACCAGTTGTTCAGTCACCTGGACTTTGATGGTGATGGGACAGTGACAGAGGATGACATCCGCAGTCTCATTTACTGCGATTTTGCGGATCCCAAGTCAGACAGCAAGAACTACGTGGAAGTTCGAGATCTCGAACAGTTGCGCGTTGTGGCGGAGGGCTACCTGGATGAATTCAACAACCTGAGCAAGAAACCAATGAAACTTGTGCTCTTTAGGTGTGTCCACAGGACTGTTGGATGTTGCTTCTTGTCAGACCAAGCTGAAGTTAGAACAAACAACCTGAGAGCCCTGTCTGTGTGTCTGTCTGTCTTGTCTGTCTTCTCTGCCTGCCTCTCTCTCTCTTTCTCTCTCTCTCATGTTTGGGTTTGTTTGGGGTTTTGGTTTTTTTGTTTGTTTAAAGATTGGCAAAGATTGGCAGTGCATTCTTGGTTCTGTCAATGCGTTGACCCATTCATCATAGCATCTCCCACGAATGTGATTCATCACAGCTGAGTCTGCCTCCTAGCTGTAGCAAAATAATGTCATCTTACACATCACAAGCAAACTGCGAACCACAGTGTTTCCCTTGTTTCTTGCCAACAGGTTCGCCATTGAGCATGTTTCCCGACTTGCTCGCATCATCAAGCAGCCAAGGAGTCATGCACTGCTGGTTGGTGTTGGTGGCTCAGGACGTCAGTCACTCACACGTTTGGCAGCGCACATGGCTGATTACGATCTGTTCCAGGTAGAGAACAGTCACGTGGAAGTGTAAATTAGTGTGTCTGCGTATTCAAAAACACTCATCCATGTCTAGAAGTGGTAATGACAAGTTTGAAAATCGATCTGCTGACTCTCGTGTGTCTATCGCTATTTAAAAAAAGCAAAGTTACCGGCCCCCGTGGTGTGGTGGTTAGCACTTCGGACCATGGACCGGGAGACCCGGGTTCGAGTCCCAGCCGAGGCAAGCGGGATTTTTCCTACCTAGGTCGGCTCCTACCCAGAGCGGGTGTGCTATGGACCCGATGGGGAGGCTGTTGCCACACAGCCGAGTTTCACCCACTTCACGGGTGCGACTTTGGGGGTGCTTCCCTTGGTATGACACGTCTTGTGATGTGGATGATTACATGGCCGGCACCGCAGGTGCCATAGTTCCCGGGCCTGGTTAATGCCGGGATATTTATGACAGGAAGCGTGGAATGCGGCCCTGTCCCGCAGTCCCAAACCACACGGACCTCCATAGCATCATCTTAACATCATCCTCATCTCCATCATCATGCATAATAAAAATTGTCCCAGCTTCCGAGCCCTCCGTGGATTCTACCCATGACCTGGGAGGAACACCACTGGAGCTGGCAAAAGAGTTGGGGCAGCAAAAAAAAAAAAAGAAAAAAAAAAGCAAAGTTCATTGTCTGCACAGTTTTCATTGTGTAGCAACAGCCCCCACCAAAAAAAAACCCAAAGGCATGCAAGGAAAATGAACCGAGAAACAATTTAGCTTAGGTGACAGGACGCATTAACATCCATCAACTTATTACCTCTGACCAGGTGGAGATCTCAAAAAGCTACACATCAACAGAGTGGCGTGAGGACCTCAAACGAATTTTGCGCAAGTCAACTGAGACTGACAACCATGCTGTGTTCTTGTTCTCTGACACCCAGGTATGCACCGGATATCTTACCTGATCTTAGCAGGGGCAATTCTATATTACTGTCTCTGTCCATCAGTCTGTCTCTTTCCCTCTGTGTGTGTGTGTGCGTGTGCGTGTGTGTGTGTGTGTGTGTGTGTGTGTGTGTGTGTGTGTGTGCGCGCACGCGCGTGTTCAAATTAAGCTGACATGTATAGTTTGGGAATTTATGATTTCCTCATTCCCACCCTAATACATACCCATTCTAGTAATGTGTGTGTTCCCATCCTCTGCATCTTGCCCCATTTTCTTTTTGTGTAAGTTGCTACAAATGGTTTTACCCAGCATTTGGAAATGACTTACCTTCTGAGTTGATACCTTTGTCTCTCAAAAGCTGGCGGATTTTGCATTTTGTGAGGAAAGCCGTGAACATCCAGAGTTGACAGCGGTAACAAGGAGCAGTGCTCAAACATCCCATTTGTTATTGATTCACTTGCTGTGTTCCTACATAGCAATGCCACAAGCACTGTGCAGAGAACAGTTTTCATGTCTTTGTCTGTGCCGAAACCACTTGCATGAAGATGGTAGCTTTATTGTCATAATTTATGGCTTTTTCACTGGTCAAGTATGGATTGCGTGTTTCAGATTTTGTCTTTTCTTTTCTTCACCAAACCGTTGCATTCGGGACTGTAGGGGTAGAATTTCACAGTATCACTCTGATGTTTGTGTGGAGTTGATCACAGGCAACACGTGTGAAACAATGGTACACAAGCGAATTCCCCTTTCACAGCATGGGTTGTTCCATTCACTTCATGCATATCTGTACATTTGCTGAAACGATCAACCAATTGCATCACTAGTATTATACATACTACCCATTTCAGCTGAATAGAAATATTATGCTATGCAGGTTGGAAATTTAGAAAAATCATTTTAGAGAAAAATGTATAAAATCTTTGCAACTTCTTTTTCATGATATCTTGCTGTGGATATTTTCATAAATATGTTAAGTTTGCAGGTTTATTTCTGATTTTACCTGTGCTTGGATGGTTGGGGACTTCAACATTATGTGCATAGATAGTTAGCAACTCAGCTGTTGATTGGTTACTTGTGTGAAATTTTGGGGAAATTTGCAAGCGTTGTTCTCTTTCCATCAGATTAAACAAGAGTCCTTCCTTGAAGATATCAACAACCTGCTGAACGCTGGCGAGGTCCCCAATCTCTTTGCCATTGATGAGAAGCAGGAGATCTGTGAAAAGATGAGACAAGTAGACAGGTAGGTTTGTCCTACTTATGGTAAAGCAAAGTCTATGAATTTGATAGGAGCACAGTCAGTCAGCTCATGCCTTTGAACTGCTAGGTCACTGACTGAAGGCTTGTAACATAAGCTAAAAATTCTTATTTATTAGCATATATCCTCGGGCTGTTTGCAGTTAATATGTACTCTTTTGTCCTGAATAATAGTACGGGTGTGAATAATAGTACGGGGTGGCATTTTCAGTGAAAATTAATAATAGTACGGGTTTGAATAATAGTACGGGGTGGCATTTTCAGTGAAAATTAATAATAGTACGGGCTTGAATAATAGTACGGGGTGGCATTTTCCAGACGGCTTTTCAGCATCCATGTTTTCGCGGATTTTCATAAACGAATCGTGATTGGCTTAGAACCGGCCAAACCCACTGACTGTGGCCAATCGCAGAACACGTTGCTCTGACGCATGGCTGCGCGTGCCCGCTTGTTGTGATGCCGATCGGTTGATAAACAGCGCACAAAAAGGTACGATTTGGCTTCTCATTTTCGAACAGCAAAAAAAGAAAGCGTACGGGTTTGAATAGGCGTACGGGCGGCGCAAAAAAGCCAAAATTTAATAAGCGTACGGACTTAAATAAGCGCGTACGGGCGGCGCAAATTGCCCGAAAAAAATACGCGTACGTGGACGCTTATTCGGGACAAGAGAGTAAGTGACAGGCATAAATACACTCATTTCACCATTGCTATCACCTTGCTGTCAGCAATGCAACAGACTTTTTTTCCTTTTTGGCTCCCTTGTGTAACAATGGGAGTCTATGTTATAACCCTCCGTCGTCTGTCTGTGTGTGTGTGTGTGTGTGTGTGTGTCTGTCTGTCTGTCTGTCTGTCTGTGTGTCCGCAGTAAACCTTAACATTGGCATTTTCTAAGAATCTACAAACAGCAGAGTCACCAAACTTGGCATGCCGATAGATAGCCGTAAGACCTTTCAAAATAGATCATTTTGAATGACCTTGACTCAAGGTCAAGGTCACTAAAGCTGTCTGTTTGAAAATTTTACATTGGCATTTTCTTGGAGTCTACAAATACCAGAGGTTTTAAACTTTGCATGATGATAGACATTGATAAGAACTTTACAGATATACATGTATTTAATGGCCTTGTTTGAAGGTCAAGGCCAGACAAGCTATTTTCCACATTTCCATAGAAAACCTTAACATTGGCATTTTCTCAGAATCTACAAACAGCAGACCTTGTGTAACAATGGGAGTCTATGTTATAACCCTCCGTCGTCTGTCTGTGTGTGTGTGTGTGTGTGTGTGTGTCTGTCTGTCTGTCTGTCTGTCTGTGTGTCCGCAGTAAACCTTAACATTGGCATTTTCTAAGAATCTACAAACAGCAGAGTCACCAAACTTGGCATGCTGATAGACAACCATAAGACCTTTCAAAATATATCATTTTGAATGACCTTGACTCAAGGTCAAGGTCACTAAAGCTGTTTGTTTGACAATTTTGCATTGGCATTTTCTTGGAATCTACAAAAACGGGAGGTTTTAAACTTTGCATGATGATAGACATTGATAAGAACTTTACAGATGTACATGTATTCAATGGCCTTGTGCCAAGGTCAAGGCTATACAAGCTATTTTCCGCATTTCCACAGTAAACCTTAACATGGGCATTTTCTCAGAATCTACAAAAAGCAGAGGCACCAAATTTGGCATGTCTATAGACAGCCGTAAGACCTTTAAAAATATATCATATTGAATGACCTTGACTAAAGGTCAAGGTCACTAAAGCTGTCTGTTTTAAAATTTTGCATTGGCATTTTCCTGGAATCTACATAAACCAGAGGTTTTAAACTTTACATGGTGATAGACATTGATAAGAACTTTACAGATATACATGTATTTAATGGCCTTGTTTAAAGGTCAAGGCCGTAAAAGCTATTTCTGTGAAACCGTAACATTGGCATTTTCTCAGAAACAACAAACAGCAGAGGCGCCAAACTTGGCATGCTAATAGACATTGATAAGACCAATATATCCATACCACTTTAAATGACCTTGACTCAAGGTCAAGGTCATAAAAGCTGTCTGTTGTGAATTTCAATACTACTGTTTTTGAGAAACTACAAATACTAGAGGCATCCAACTTGGTGTAATGATAGACATTGATATCTCATTTGAATGACCTTGACCCAAGGTCAAGGCCTTCTAGTCAGTTTTGTGGAAAAAGTGAAATATTGCCAGGAACTAAGAACACCAGAGACACCTTACTTGGCTTGATGATAGATAGTGATAGAACTTTCCAAACATACTCTTTTGAATGACCTTGACCCCTGTCACAAGGGAGCCGTGGAGGCTTTTGCCTCTCTAGTTTCTTGTTTGACTGCAGTTTGAAGGCAGGCTGTAACGTAAGAGAACAAAATGTCTTGTCAATCAGATTCAAACCAAGCTTGTGTTTGTCAACAGGCAGAGGGACAAGACGAAGCAGACAGATGGTTCGCCTGTCGCCCTCTTCAACCTGTTCATTCAACGTGTGCGGGATCAGCTGCACATCGTTCTCGCCATGTCACCCATTGGTGACGCATTCCGCAACCGCCTCAGGAAGTTCCCGTCCCTGGTCAACTGCTGTACCATTGACTGGTTCCAGGTAGGCATATCATGTACAGCTTCTTCATTCAGAGGTTGTTCATTTGTTCAAAACTTGTTTTGTTGGCAGTTACCCCATTGTTGCAAAAACGACTGCAAATGAGGCCATTGATTGAAATGATGTCTATAGAAATGTCTGTGCTAACAGTCTATGTGTTGTGGAAGGACTTTTGTTTTAAAACAGAAGAAGAGTAAATGATGCAAGCTGGTCTACGGGGCAGTATAAACCTAGGACATGCAGGAGACACTGCACCTTTTTCTCTAATTTATCAAACTCCTGATTACTATAAAAGGGGGGGGGGGGGAGGGGGCTGGGGCTGGGGAAGCATGGTTACTGTACATAATGCCTCACGTTTGTTACAGTCGTGGCCAGAGGACGCCCTGCAGGCTGTTGCCTCGCGCTTTCTTGAAGAGATTGATATGTCTGAGGACGAGCGTAGCGGGTGCATCACAATCTGCAAACACTTCCACACTTCGACACGCTTGCTCTCAGAACGTTTCCATCTCGAGCTGGAACGACACAACTACGTGACACCCACCTCCTACCTGGAGCTCATCAACACCTTCAAGACCATCCTGGACAAAAAGAGAGGGTACGATTGGGTTGTGGTGTCCTGTGTTCTATCCTTTGGGATGCTGTGAAAGCAGTCATTGTGTGGTTATGCTTGTTGCCCCCCCCCCCCCCCCACCAAGTAGTAATGCCCATTATATATGTGGTCATTTGTATCCTTGACAGGATTAGCATTATCTCACCTTTGGAAAGTGAGAATCCCTGAAACAATAGAGATGATGCCTGGTATATAAGGAATCCAGAGGGAGCAAATGGCTTTTGGCGTAAGTCCATTTTTCAGAATAGTGCAGGAGAATTGTACAGTGCATGTCATCTTGTGCTATTCTCAGTATCTGCAAATTCCACAACTACGTTAACTAATCAGAGCTCTTCATTCTGGCTCGTCAAAGTAACTACAGGATCCCCGCTTTATAATGCACTTCACTTTGTATTGTGAAATAGGCTACAGCACAGGAGGATGGCTCCCAAGTGGGTATTGCCCTCATAAACGTCTCTGAAATGATCTTCACAATAGGCAGATGTCTTGTAGTTGTAAATGAACAGCACCACCTTAAGGACCCCCACAGATCTCGTGAAGGTGAAAGTGAATATGGTTCATTATCTTGTCACACAGAGAGGTACTGAAGCAGAAGAGCCGTTACGAGGTTGGGCTGGAGAAGCTGGAGTCTGCATCCCAGCAGGTGGCCGTCATGCAGAAGGAACTGACAGACCTGCAGCCGCAGCTCGTCGTCGCCTCCAAGGAGGTGTCGGAAATCATGATCATCATTGAGAAGGATTCCGTAGAAGTGGCCAAAGTAGAAAAGGTCAGTTTTGGTGTATGCTAGCATGCTGCTCTGGCATGCAAGAGGCATTATTGGAGACTGTTAGTGGGAAAGAAAAACCAGGGAAATATAACAAGCATAGACAGGTTAACACACAAAAAATATTCAATAGACACGGACTAAACTCAAGTAGATGTGACTGTTTAAGATTGTTAATGTAAGCTGGCAGGCTGGGGACCTGCAGCAGCTGTGAAAAAAGCAGAGATTTACCCCACAAAATGTGCTGCATGTTTTTATATGCATCAATATACATGCTTTTTCATTCTGAGCTCTTTCGTGCTTGATCTTTCAGGTCGTCAAAGCTGATGAGGCAGTGGCCAATGAGCAGGCCCGTGCTGCCCAGGCGATCAAGGATGAGTGCGACGCTGAACTGTCTGAGGCTCTACCAGCGCTGAACGCAGCCCTGGCTGCCCTGGATACCCTCACGCAAGCGGTCAGTGTTTAACCCTCTGTGGTCTCGTTGCCCTGTCTTTGATATCACCCTTATATGGTGGAAAAGGACGTTAAACTCACACACACACACACACACACACACACACACACACACACACACACACACACCCTTAACCCTCTATGGTCTTTGGAGTGATCTTCAACCTGTGTCTGCTTGTTGTTAGGGCAGTTACAAGTGGATATGCTGCTGTTTTGCATAGTTAGCATTCTCATAACTTTCACCGAATTCATTTACATGCTACACGTTGTTGTGGGTGGATGGTGTCATTGATAAGTTATTCTCTTGTTTTCAGCACTTTTTTTGCAAGTTCTGTAGTCACCCCCCTACCCCCACCCCACCATCACCATCTCTCCCTCCCCCTTATCTGACACTGACAGTGTGAAGCTGCTTTGGGTTTGAACATTTCGGGTTTGTTCTTCTTTTCCCTGTTAAGAGCTACATAAAAGTCTCCCGACTATTTTTTAACCTGGTCAACTGCTTGCCGCCTGTATAAGGTATAATTTCAGTGAAACACCATTGACTTGTCTACAGGATATCACCGTGGTGAAGAGTATGAAGAGTCCGCCTGCTGGTGTGCGTCTGGTGATGGAGACCGTGTGTGTGCTGAAGGGCCAGAAGCCGGACAAGGTTCCTGCCCCTGACGGCTCGGGCAAGAAGATCGATGACTACTGGCCTGTCTCAAAGAGAATCCTCGGTGACATGAAATTCCTTGAAAGCTTGCATCAGTTTGACAAGGTGAGCGTTATCGGAATGTTTCTTTTTATGAAAATGGTTGTGCATGTGTGTATGCCAGTTACTGAACGGATGTCAAGTCAGGTCAAGTCAAGTCAAGTCAAGTCAAGTCAGTTTTATTTGTCCCAGAATTGAGAAAATTGCTTTGCGCTGACACTCTCCCACCATTGTTGACTATCCCCAACACAGCAGGAAGTTCTCTGTCAAATACCAAGCACAGCAGTTTCACTCTGGTGGATATTAGCAGGTTATAATGAATACACAAATGAGGAATTAAGAATGTGTGACCAGCTGTTTATCGATTTCCTTTTCATTCCTTTTTCAGCCAGCTTTGATATGGTCATTCCAAATCTCCATGGAGCTTATCTGCGGCACAACATGACTTGGTTTCTTTCTTTTTTCCTCCCAGGATAACATTCCAGTAGCTATTATGAAGACGATCCGTGCGAAGTACATCAATGACCCGGACTTTGTCCCAGAAAAAGTCAAGACAGCCTCCACTGCCTGTGAGGGTCTGTGCAAGTGGGTGCGAGCCATGGAGGTGTATGACAGGTAAGCAGCATGATGTGTCACTCAACTGTCTGACTTCTGAGAGCTCAGAGGCTTACATTGCATCCATGTCATTAGGAAAAAATAAATAAAATAAATTTAAAAAAAAACAAAAAAAATGATGTTGTCAGCAGGGGCATAAAGTTCGGCTGATTGTCCCAGAACATTCATAAGCTTCAACAACTGCCTCCTGTGTTTCTTTTTTCCTTTTTTTTTCTCCTTTTCTGTAATGTATATCAGCTACACGTTTGTGTGTGTTGTGTGTTTGCAGTGTAACCCATTTTTCCTCTTTGTCCTTTTGTATTTTTTCTTCTTTTTACTATGTTATTTCCCCTATGACCCCAGAGGGTGGAAAAATTAAATGACTTGACTTTTAATTGCAAGAAGTACCCTCACAGCATCTTGCATTCCTTCAGTAGATCAATATTTCACCCATTGAAACAATCCACAGAGTGGCCAAGGTGGTGGCACCCAAGAAGGAGGCCCTGAAGAAGGCAGAGGGAGAGCTGGCAGAGGCCATGGGCTCACTGGAGAAAAAGCGCGCGTCCCTGCGGGAGGTGCAGGACAAGCTGTCTAAGCTGCAAGAGACCCTGGAGGCCAACAAGGCCAAGAAAGCTGAGCTGGAGAACCAGGTGGACCTCTGCACCAAGAAACTGGAGCGCGCTGAGCAGCTCATTGGCGGTCTGGGAGGAGAACGGGACAGGTGAGGGGGAGAGAATAGGTTTGGAAAAAGGACCCCAGCAGCATGCTGTCAGTAAGCAGTCTGGTTCCTTTTTCGATCACAGTATAGGTGTCGGTATGTTTTGATTCGGTATTTGTTCCTTTCTTGGGATGTAGTAGATTTCAGGCAGTCAGGCGGCCAAGCGTCTGGCTGTTGATTGTAAGGTTGTGGGTTTGAAACCTGTCAGGGCTGACAGTTTTAACCTTGGTCATGCTGAATTAATTTGTGTTATGCTGAAAAAGCCATCGAGGTAGTCTGGAATATTATGGGCTTAGCACTACCAGGGTTAAATAAATCATTTCTCCAGTATTAGAACCTTCAAATACCCACCCTGACACTTTTCTCTGAGGGTTATATGCTCCCAGTGTTCAGTCATCCGCCATATTTTTGCACCATGTTCCCTGCCCTGCACACTTGCTTACTTTTGTCACACATGCATTGTGACTGCTTATTGGATCTTCCCAAATACCATGGTCACATTGAATCTTCACATCCCCCATACCAGATGGAACCAGGCAGCGAAGGATCTTAGCAAGAAATACATCAACCTGACTGGAGATGTGCTGGTGTCATCTGGCATTGTGGCATACCTTGGCGCCTTCACGTCAGCGTTCCGGCAGGAGCAAGCACACGAGTGGCTTAAGACAGTGGTAGACATGGGACTTCCCTGCTCTCCCGATTTCTCCCTGGTTGGGACACTCGGTGAACCTGTTAAGATTCGTGCCTGGAACATCGCCGGCCTGCCCACAGACAGTTTCTCAGTGGAGAATGGCATCATCATCAGGTATGCATATCAGTTTTAGGATAAAGTTTGTGTGTGTGTGTGTGTGTGTGTATGTGTGTGGTTTGGGGGGGGGGGGGGGGGTAACTATGATCATCATTCATGCAGAATTTTTGCATCTGCCACTCACACACTTTCTCTACTGTTTATTTCCATTGCAGCAACTCTCGGCGTTGGCCGCTGCTGATCGACCCACAGGGGCAGGCCAACAAGTGGATCAAGAACATGGAGAAAGCCAACAACCTCCACATCATCAAACTTTCAGACTCAGACTTTGTCCGCACCCTGGAAAACTGCATTCAGTTTGGCACACCGGTCAGTGATTATGTCATTTACCAATCTCCATTATTTTGCGTAATGAGCTGGCTTTCAGTTGTATACAATTTAATGTGTTCAGGAATGAGATGAACCAGTGGTTCTGGTCAGCAGTGTCCTTTGTTTCCCATTTGTGATGTTACCAGCGGTTGGTGAAAAAAAAAATAAAAAAAATGGTACTCCCATCAGAGATTTGGTTCACCCATCACGGATTAATTCAGTTTAGGCAGATGAAACAAAGCAGTTTCAACACAGAGACAGCTTGGAGTGCTGCTTTTGTTTGCACTGACAACAAAAAAAACCAACAGAAAGCTCGAAAAATGTCACTTCTTATCTCCAATTTAAGATTCATCAAACTTTACCCATGCCTCTGATGATAAAGGTTAACACATCTGTCCCTTCAGGTGCTGCTGGAGAACATCGGAGAGGAGCTCGACCCCATCCTGGAGTCGCTGCTGCTGAAGCAGACGTTCAAGCAGGGCGGCAGTCTGTGCATCAAGCTGGGAGACTCCACCATTGAGTACTCCCAGGACTTCAAATTCTACATCACAACCAAGCTGCGCAACCCCCACTATCTGCCTGAGACCTCTGTCAAGGTACGAGAATCGTTTGTCTTTTCCCTCCTGAATGGACATGACACCTTGTGTAGTAATTGTTATTTTGTTGTGCATCCGTAAATAAGAGAAATCCAGTTTCTGTAGTCATCAAAATACAGGATAAATTTGGAAACCTTTCAACATTACAGCATCTCACAGGCTGTCACTAATTAAGCCAACAGAAAGCTCAATGAGTAAGTCATTATGCCAGTGCACAAGCTTCTCAAGACACAGCTGAAGTCTGACATACCAGTCTTCAGACGTTTCAGAGTAGTATGTGGGGGATTGTCTTCCTTTTTGGGGAATAAATGGGATAAATGCACTGTGACTGTTTTTGTGAACAGGTGACGTTGCTGAACTTCATGATCACCCCAGAGGGTCTTCAGGACCAGCTGCTGGGAATTGTGGTGGCCAAGGAACGACCAGAGCTGGAGGAGGAGAAGAACGCCCTCATTCTGCAGAGCGCAGAGAACAAGAGGTGAGTGCACATTACGTCTGAGGTTATTTTATATTGCACAATGTTTGCATCACAGTAGCAGTAGAGGGCTAAGCAGTAGAGTGTCGTTATGAAATTTGATAGATGATGTTGGGGGTACACAACCTGTGCTGCTTTTTTCCAGGCAATTGAAGGAGATTGAGGACAAGATCCTGGAGGTGCTGTCCTCGTCTGAGGGCAACATTCTGGAGGATGAGACAGCCATCAAAGTGCTGTCCTCTTCCAAGAAACTGGCCAATGAGATCTCAGAGAAACAGGTCAGACAATAACTTTATTTTCAAAGCTGGATTATACACAGAACTGTTCAGTGCTGGTAGGATTTCAATGTGCCTTTTTTGTCAATATCGCTTGATTTGATTAAATTGACAGAAACCAGTTTTGTTGACATTAATGTTGTTTTTTTACCTCTGAATATCTTGATAAGAAAAGGTGGCGTTCACTGGGTTTTTTGTTGTTGTTGTTTTTATTTATATATTCTGACGTCACTGAAAAACTTCTGCCAAAGATACTTTGGCAACTGAAAGAGTAACATTGAAAAGTTGTTGTTTTTTTTCTTATTGTTGAGTGTTTGAAGCTAGAAAGCTAAATAAATCAGGTGCCATTTTGTTGGTTTTGTCTCAATCGCCCTGAAGTGCTTTCTCTCCTGTCATTGTTGTCATTTTATCACCCACTACAGGCGATTGCTGAGGAGACTGAAAAAAAGATTGACACAGCTCGTATGGGCTACACCCCGATTGCAGTCCACAGCACAATCCTGTTCTTCTCCATCGCTGATCTGGCCAACATTGAGCCCATGTACCAGTACTCACTCACCTGGTTCATCAACCTCTTCGGCCTGTCGATCGAGAACGCGGAAAAATCAGATGACTTGACCACACGTCTGGGTCACCTGTATGACCATTTCACTTACTCCCTGTACTGCAACGTGTGCATGTCCCTCTTTGAGAAGGACAAAGTGAGTGCCGTCTTAGATTCTGTCACATTGTGCCTGTTATTATGTTTATGTTTTCCATCAGTTTCTCTCCCCCCCCCCCCCCCCCCCCAACCCGACTGCCCCTTCTGAATTTTTTCTAATATCTGACAATTTTGCTGCACCCCCACCCACCCACAGACTATTTCCATGTTAGCTAGGCTTCAAAGGAGCTAACTTATGTTTTGCTTGTGAGTGCGCCTGTACAAAGCACCAGCCTTTGAGATGTTGTCACTGTGCAGGTGTCTTATGCTCAGAACAATTTGTTAGCATAAAAAATCTTATTGGGCCTTTAATCTTATTGACACTGGTGCCTTGTATGGAGTGACTGAATTGGGGCTGCACATGCCTTCAGAGTTGAAAGCAAATCACCCACGCTGTCTGTCACATTCGTGTTCTTTCAGCTGCTCTTCTCGTTCCTGCTGTGCACCAACATCCTGAAGCACAAGAAGGAGGTGGTGGAGGACGAGTGGCGCTTCCTGCTGACCGGCGGCATCGGTCTGGACAACCCCCACTCCAACCCCACCACCTGGCTGCCCAGCAAGTCCTGGGATGAGCTATGCCGTCTGGATGACATGGACGTCTTCAAGAACATCCGCAAGAAGTTCATCAGCCAGAAGGACCAGTGGAAGGTTCTCTACGACAGCACAGTGAGTCAGCGTCCCATAGCAGCTTCATCCCATTTCATAATAATAATACTGTGTATTGTGTGGGCGCTTTACCCAATTTCTTGAATTGGCTCAAATCGCCACAAGCTGAACTCAACACGCATGCTCACGTGAACCACACGCATTCTCTCACACACTGGATGTGAACACATTACAATCACATGGTGCAAATGGTCAGCTCAGTTGTTTAGGTTTCGGAATTTAGAATTGCATTTATTTTCAAAATTTTGTGGGCTGGACATTTCCAAAGTGGAGGGGGAGGAAGCCAGAGTACCCAGAAAGAACCCCCGACGATTTGCTTGAATGAACCATGATGCCACATACATGTAGATGAAGTTGGTTTGGTTCCGGACAGAGAGAAGAAGAAAAGCAGTAGGACATTTGCCTACATACACAAACAAATTTGGCACATTTTAGCTTCAGTATGTAATGGTCTACATGAACCTGAGTATCAGGATTTCATCATTGTATCTTCCTCTTCTTTCTTTTTTTTCTTTTCTCATGGGGAGCAAAATTTGCCCATAAATTATATGTTTACTATTTTGCAGGAACCTCATCACGAAGATTTACCTGGGGAATGGAAAGAGCGCTTGGGGAGCTTCCAGCGTCTTCTCGTCCTCCGATGCCTGCGACCAGACAAGGTAAGCAATCAGCAAGATGCAACGTGTGTGTTGTCTGTGCCAGGGAGTCACTTGCAATGGCCTTGGTGTTATTAACCACCACAACAGTCCCCCTCCACACACACCCCCCGCCTCCCCCCCCCCCTCCCCAAAAAAAAAAAGAAGCAACAACAGCAACAAAAAAACAACCCAAAAAAAAGCCAAGCAACAAAAAAAAATGTTTTTCACTGTAGCCAAATTTACACGTAAATTGACAGCTATACGTGGTGTATGGCTTTTTGGAGGGGAGGTGGGAGGGAGTGGGGCGCACATGAGATATATATGTTGCATTAGAATACCTTGCTGTCTTGTCACGCAGGTTGTGCCCGCAGTGCAGGAGTTTGTTACAGAGAAGATTGGCAAGAAGTTCATTGAGCCTCCCCCGTTTGACTTACCAAAGGCATTCGGTGACAGCAACTGCTGCGCACCGCTGCTTTTTGTCTTATCCCCTGGAGCTGACCCGATGGCTGCCCTCTTGAAGTTTGCTGACGATCAGGTAAGCAGTTACATTTTCATGTGGTTAGTTCTGTGTGTGTACACAAAAGCAGGCCGGTTTCAAGACCCATAATACATACTTCAGCATATACAGAACACATAAACAGCACATTTATTGAGTGACGTGCTGCAGATGTTCTAAGAACTATGATATATATATATATATATATTTTTTTTTTTTTTTTTTTTAATATTTTGGTGGGTCTGGAAATAAATGATTTTGACTTTGACTTTCTGCTGTTATGTTGAGAGTGGCATGTGCAATGTACAGCATCCTGAGTTTATTTTACCTGTTCATACTCACAACTGTTGAGGAGTAAGAAAGGATGATTTATATGTTAAATATTTTGTTTCGTGTACCCCCAACGAGGTTTTTAAATAAACACTTTGACTTGACTTGGAAAACACCACAGAATCTGAACTTTCACAGCTTCTAATTGGATGAAAAACAACCGTGTTGTGTTCTGCAGGGCTTTGGCGGGGCCAAGTTCGACTCCCTGTCCCTAGGTCAAGGACAGGGCCCCATTGCCCTCAAGATGATTGAGAAGGGCATCAAGGAGGGAACATGGGTCATGCTCCAGAACTGCCACTTAGCGGCATCTTGGATGCCCACACTGGAAAAACTCTGCGAGGTCTGTATATAACTTGAGTGGTTGTGATGAAAAAAAGATATTTATTAGAGGGAGAAAGAACATGAAAGAATCTTCGTTTTAAAGGGGTAAAAGACTATAAAATGTCCTGTTTTAATGCTTGCTGTTGGGAAAAGGGAGGGTGAGATCTTGTGTGAGTTTCATTGATGAAAATGGGTTAAAGTGATTCCAGAATCCAGTTGTATTTACACTTCCAGATGTGTACAGAAGTTTCTGAAGAAATGTTTTGGCTTGTCACGAATATTGAAGACTAACTTACCTTTATCAGGCCGGTTGTAGAACATGATACTTTGAAACTTTGAAATGCCTTGCAAAATTGTCACATTTTCCTGCCTTCACTTTCTGCAGGAGTTCAACCCAGAGACAACCCACCCTGACTTCCGTCTGTGGCTGACCAGCTACCCGTCCGTCACGTTCCCTGTCTCCATCCTGCAGAACGGAGTCAAGATGACCAACGAGCCTCCAAAGGGGCTGCGCTTCAACATCATCAGGTCTTACTACAACGACCCGATCAGCGATCCGGAGTTCTTTGGCGGCTGCAACAAGCCTGTAAGTGTTGTTGACAGAATAGATGTGTATACAGCTGCCATCATCTTCCTTCTCACTGATGCATCATTAGGCTTATGGTTTACCTAGTTTTTGTGTGTGTGTTTTTAGTTTCTGCCTGGCTGCTGTTTGTTATGGTTTATGACCCTTGCCTCTTTGTGCAGGTCTACTTCCACAAGATGCTGTACGGGCTGTGCTTCTTCCATGCCCTGGTGCAGGAGCGACGTAAGTTTGGGCCCCTTGGCTGGAACATTCCATACGAGTTCAACGAGACTGATCTTCGCATCAGTGTGCGGCAGCTGCAGATGTTCCTCAATGAGTATGACGTAAGTTAGGGTGGGAACGGTCTGTAGGTAACATTGCTGAATTGCATTGCCAGTAAATCTAGATTCGTAAATTTGAGCCGGACAAAGAGTTTGTTGTTTGTTTAGAAGGACGTTGTATGTATGAGGTGCCTAGTAACTCTAGATTCATAAATTAGAGCTGGACAGAGAGTTCGTTGTTTGTTTAGAAGGTAGTTGTACATAATTATGAGGTGCCTAGAAAAAAAAATACAGCTAAGATTTTGGAAAGTGCATGGTAAACAGTGTGAAAATATCTGCCTTTTTTTTTTTGGGGGGGGGGGGGGGGGGGGGGTGGGGGTGTGTAAGATTCAGCTAAGATTAGACTTTGTGGGCAGAAGACCATGGGACCATTCATATTTGTATATTTTTTACTAATACAAAGTGTACCCATGTGTGTGTGTGTGTGTGTGTGTGTGTGTGTGTGTGTGTGTGTGTGTGTGTACATGCATGTGTGTGTGTGTGTACATGCATGTGTGTGTATGCATGTGTGAATTGATCTACACTGTGTAATTTTGAGAAACTGGTCTGTCACACAAGAGCAGTATACACTATTGAAGGAAATAACAGCACTTTATACAAGCAAGCTTCTCTACGTGCACTTCGCAGTGTTGTGTTATAGTAAGTGTTTGTCCTGTGAGTTTCACCCCTGTCACATTGTCCTTGCTTCACAGGAAGTGCAGTTTGATGCACTTCGGTACCTGACAGGCGAGTGCAACTACGGCGGACGTGTGACAGATGACTGGGATCGCCGTACCTTGCTGACCATCCTGAGGAAGTTCTACTGCACAGACATCATCGAAAAAGAACAATACTTCTTTGATGAAAGCCACATGTACTATGCTCCACCTGAAGGAGAGGTACTGTGCTTGTGTTTAATGTGTGTTAGAATAGATAGACATGTATGTCAGTATGAACTTCGTTTCCTCCAGATGGGGATCTGGAATAATCGAGCATTGGACTGTCAGTTCTCAGTGAGTCAGTCACTCAGAACTATCAGTGGGTTTAAACATTTGAGAGCCAAACATTTGCGGTGGCTTTTTTCTTTTCTTTTTCTTTATTGTTGCCCTGTTTTTGATGTAACCCCTATGTGGTGGAAAACCACCAAACAAACAAACAAACAAATCCATCCAAATTTAAAGAGGTCGAGCTTTTTTTTCTTCTTCTTCTTTTTTCATTTTTGTGTTGCTGTTCTGGTAATTGCAGATGTGCACATATAATTCACTCTGATGTTTGAACAGTGTCAGTGTCATGCTTGGAAATTGTTTGACAGTGACTTTGCCTGAGTTCTACCATGTTGTTTTTTTGTTTGTTGACTTCTGCTTGAAACTGGTCAAGTTGTCAGTGACCTGGCTGTACATCTTTAAGAGGGCACAGTTTGGAAAGTGTGGATGACATTTGTGTGACGTTTACTTGATCAGTTAACAAAGGATTGTTCAGTATGTAGCAGTGTGCTATTTGATCTGCAGCTTGAAAGCTATGTGGAGTACACCCGCAGCCTGCCCATCAACCCATCCCCCAATGTCTTTGGTATGCATGACAATGCCGACATCACAAAGGACCAAAAGGAGACTCAACTGCTATTTGACAACATCCTAATGACACAGGTCAGTGCTCAGCTCTTCTTTTGTGTTCGTTTCCTGTGGCTGTCATGCTCCCCCTTTGAATTGTGCAGTGGTGTGCGAAATGGTTAACAACAGAAGTAATTTCAGTGTCATGTATTTTGTGGTCATTTGAGAACATTTGAAAGTGAGTATCTCGAGTCTTCCCAACTTTGCTTTTAGTGATCATTGCATGCAGTTGCATGCAGACTTGGTTATCGTTTGGGAGGGAGGGGGTGGGGGTGGGGGGCTTTTCCTAAGAAATTAGTCTTTGTAACCTTTGTTTCAGGGAAGCAGTGTGAGCACTAACAAACTAAATACCTATGGCATTGTATCAGTTTGTTTGTTTTTTGTTTTGTTTTGGGTTTTTTTGTTGTTGTTGTTGTTAAATGCTGGATTTGTTGTTGTTTTGTTAGAGTTCAGCTGCATGACTGTCCTAAATATGGGGAATTTAAATGTGAAAAACTTCAAACTGAAATTGCAGTTCTCTGTTGTTGGGTTGTTGTTGTTTTTTTCCTTTGGCCTCCAGTCTTGATTGCAATGATTGTAATAATGACATTGGTTGTTTATGGTGATAAGAAGGCATGGATGGCAGAATGATGGGATGAAATCTTCCATGCATGAATTTAGAAAGAAACCACCCTTTAAGTTTGCAGCTTGCATACCTTACCAGGCTGTCGAATGTATGGATAGATGTGTCCAGTATGTTTGTGTTTGCATGACAGAGAGTACAATTACAGGATTGCCTAACCTTTTGGCTAATGCGTACATAAAACATATGCTGTGAACCAGCGTACCCAGCACAAACTGTTTGATCTAGGTTTTGTCGCAGCCAAGAGTTTGCATGGTTGATGTGTACCATAACCACAAATTCAGTTGACGATGTTTTCATTTTGTTCACATTTTGGTCTTGTTTATTTTTGTTTTGTTCCGGTTCACTCGCTGCATGCACTGTTTTTGGCTGCACGTTTGCTCACCATCATCATGGATTTGATCACAGAAACGGGTAAGCCCGCAACACAGGTTTATTATTTCCTCCTTTTTGTGTACATGTATATAACCTCTGTATGTACCCCTGTATATACTGCAGATTTTAGATCTAGATAGCCCTGTATCAAGGGTTCCTGTGAGAAGGTATTATCAATACAGTTAAATACAAGAGAGAAACCCTTGGTGTACTGTAGAGTTTAAAATTAGACTTTAATTGTTTCTTTCTTTTCTTTTCTTTTGCCTGTTTTCTTTGCTGGTAGATTCTTTGTGTGTGTCTGTGTATGTGTGTATCTAAGTCAGTGTGTGGCATGTACGCTTAATTTTCTTAATTACTCCTTTCTGAAGCTTTTCTTGCTGTACATAAACACTCACGCCAGACTGCTTGAGTTGGATACCTATGCTCATCAGTGTAGCAAATTTTCCTTGTTTCCTTTGGCTACTCACAAATCTTCTCTGCTGATTGGCAATGGCTTCTTCCCCCCCCCCCCCCCCTCCTCTGTCCGCTGAACTCATCCTCATGGACAGCTGGCTCACTTTCTACTCGATGTTTGCTTCCTGTGTGCTTATTTTATGATTTTATGACAGACAACAAAACGGGGGCAGTAGCACAGTCTGTCAGTCAGTTGGACAAAGATGAAATTATCTCCCCTGATGCACACAGCTGGAAACCGCCCCAACTTGAATACCCCCCCACCCCCCCCCCCCCTTGAGTTATATTAAATAAATACAACAGGTTTGTTTTTATTCTTTTCTCTTCAACATTCTTTTTACTTGATACTCCCACCATAAGCAGCATGTCACGCTTGATCAGATTATCTCCCCTGATGCATCCACAAAACCACATCTTCCCCTGTTCATAAATAATGATGTTTTTAGCATGGGTAGCTGTGTGTGTGTGTGTGTGTGTGTGTGTGTGTGTGTGTGTGTGTGTGTGTGTGTGTGTGTGTGTGTGTGTGAGAGGGAGAGAGAGAGAGAGAGAATCAGTCAAATTTGTGTACTTACCATTTATAACTCTGCTGCTGTCTGCACTTCATGTAGCCGCCTGGATTTCTGGTAACTCTTATTATCAAAGCACTTGAGAAACTTGATAAGACTCAGGGGATCAGCTTGTCCGTGGATCATGACTTGGTGGTACTGGTCATCACATCGTCATATCTGCTGTTGTCTCTGCTAGCCCGCTTACATTGTCCTGTGGTTGTACGCCTACTGTCCGAAACACAGTAATTACTTACGTTCAGAAAGGAGAGCACTAGTGTGGTGGTGGGGGGGGGGGGGGGTGGAGGGGAGAGAACCAAGAACAATTAGCACCCACATAATTAAGTGTGCTCAAGCCCATGCACATGCCCGCGCGCACGTACACACACACACACACACACGCACGCACACACACACACACGCACACACACACACGCACGCACACACACACGCACACACACACACACACACACACACACACACACACACACACACACACACACACACACACACACACACACACACACAATGAGTGTCGATAACACTCATAGTGGTAAAGTGTATTGCTGTGCACAACTCAGCGTAGCTCTCTGCTTTTTGTGTCTCAAGGTGTACCTTGTAGATGTTCACAAGTACTTGTTCGCAGCTGCACAATCATGTACTGAACAACACAAGCGTTTATCTAGGCCAGCCTTTGTCTTGTATCACAGCAGACCTCTAGCAAGAACTTAAGCTAGAACCAGAATCTAAATATGAGTGGGATTCAGCAGCAGACAGCTGGCGCAAGTGGCATATTCTTCATGTGATGTCAAGTAACCATTCTTTCTTTTTTATTAACCACGGGCAAGTATCCTGGGATATTTTCCCATGCAAAGGCCACCATTTTTTGTCTTGAAGATCACTCACTTGGATCATTCTCTAGCACTTTGGCTGCATGGGCCTTTCTTAAATGAGGACCTCTCTCTGCAGTATCTTGTATCTGAATCTCTTTGGAGGCAGCACCTTGGTCTGCACCAACAGACCTGTTTGAAAGTCAGTGCTGCTTTCATAGTGGTTGTCAGCAGATCAGGGGTTGTCAAGAGCTGTAATTCAGTCAATTTTTCTAACACAGTGTTGATTTTCAGTCACTGTGGACATGGTGAGCCTGTCACATGCACAGCAGGGTGAAAAAACATGTGGAATTGGGTTGATGTAGGTTCCCAAGACCTACTTTCCTCTGCATCACCCAGTATGTGAGGTGATCAAAATCACAGTATTGAATCCTAGGATGGCACACACACCGTTTGGAAAGTTTGGGTGTTGGATCGTATCACAGATCACTTTTTCAAGGCACAAGTTCGTGAAACCGTCTTGATCAAAATGTTCACTTTTCACAACTGTCACTTGCTGTTGTCACCAATTGAAAACAAAAGTGTTTCTTCAGTAAGTAGGATGCCAGGCGTGTATCCAGCATTTGCTATGAATTAACTATCTTGAGTGAGAACTGCATCTTAGAATTGCATATAATTTACATCACCTAGTCTTTTGTGTGTGTGTGTGTGTGTGTGTGTGTGTGTGTGTGTGTGTGTGTGTGTGTGTGTGTGTGTGTGTGTGCGTGTGCATGCGTGCTTGAAATATGTTTGGTGTGATGTATGGTCCATCGGGAACTCAGTGTTGAAAGTACTGTGTAGTTTCAAAGACGATGCTTTCTCTCTCTTTCTCTATGTCTCTAGCGGTATGAAAATTGACTGTTTAGTGTTAACTGCTTCTACTGTTGTGAATTATGGGTCATTGATTTTCTCTTTCTCTCTAACATATGTACTTATGTAACACATTCTCATTTGTTTTTTTGTCTGAAAGTTTAGACGTGTACAGTAAGATATATTACAAGTGACAGCTAAATTGCTGATGCAATACTGTTACGAAGAATATTCATGCTGCAGAAATGTCAACTCTTTCATGCTGTTCCTTACGAACTAGCTCATTGCAGTTACCATTTGGTAGTTGGTTGCTGGGCAGGCATGTTTGAACTTGCAATGTACTAACACGTTCTTTTACAGAGGAAGGTAATTAGACTAAAGTGTGTAAGGTTTGCACCAATCTTCTCAACGTTTTGCCAGTGAGCCTCTTATATGTTTGTTACTCATCATGTAATAGTTAGTACTGTTGCCACTTTGATTTCAACAGTGTTACTGGCATTCTGAGTCTTCATTAAAAAAAAGAATAATTTTTAATGCATCACCTATATATTTTGTCATATAGTTAATGATTTGTCTGAAGTCATCTATATACCATATACTCATTTCCTAACACCTCCGGTTTCTGAACTGACCCACAGGCCAGAGCGTCATCAGGGGGAGGCAAATCCACAGACGATGTGGTGGACGAGGTGGCGGCAGACATCTTGAGCAAGCTGCCACCCAACTTCGACAATGCAGCCGCGCTGCGCAAGTACCCGACATCGTACAAGCAGAGCATGAACACCGTACTGGTGCAGGAAATGAGTCGCTTCAACCGCCTGCTGATTGTGGTCCGCGATTCACTCGCCAACATCCGCAAAGCCATCAAGGTAAGTGACTGTACTTTGAGGCTTTCAGACACATGGTGCTGAGAGTACGGTATTACATACCACCTGGGACGTTCCATTTTGAAGATCAGGGCCCGCATGTAAAAGTCGGGGTTAGGGAGTTTAGCCCCGGGTTAGAGTCTAACCTCGAACTAAACTAGCTCTAGGGTTAATTCTTCTGTTGTTTTTTGTTTTAAATCAGGAAGTGGGTCCATTCCAGCAAGGTGCCTATGCCGTTATAGAAGGATTTTTGTCTTTCTTTCTTTGCGTCTTTTTTTAATTTAATTTTGTTTTGGGGTTTCTTTTGTCCTAGTCTGGGTTAGGCCTGTAGCCGTGGGTTAAATTAACCTTGAGTTCTACATACGGGCCCAGAATACCAAAAGATTCCAAACATGCTTGGAGGATAACGGACATAAAGTCTCAACACATTTGTCAGGCATACAACAACGCTGTGGAAAACTTTTCATTGAATGCACTTAATCCATGCATCAGAATCAGTCACTAGGGACACAATATATAGCATCTGAAACCATTGTGGTGACTCTGGTTGGTGTATATGTTGTTCTACGAACGTGGAAGCGTGCCACATACTGAGCAGACGATGTTATTTGGTGGAACTGAATACTAACTAGACAGCGCTGATTGTTGGCTATTTTTTGGCAATTTTGTTGCTCAGCATGTTGTACAGGTTTAGAGGCGTTAGGCCAAACAGACATATTTCTCTACAAATTGTCGCAGTGGTCAAAAGTAACACCTCTTCATTTGGCAAACAGCCTTAGGGCTTTGTAAGCAGTAGCTAGGTTTTCCCCTCAGAACTCACTACCAACATAGAGTCTTAAAATTTACCCAAATATGTAATGTGATGTGTTTGTCATGTTAGGCATGTTTTGAATCTCTTGGTAGTCTGCTATCAACCCTTTTCCGTCTGATAGCTGTTGTGTTTTGAACTTTTTTTTGTTGAACCTCGAAGTTAACGTTTTATTCATTTTTTTCTTCTTTTTGGCATATTACAAGTATACATACAGACATTACACAAACACATATAGACAAACACATACATACATGATTTACCTATACTGAATACTTACACACAAACATACATGGCGTACAAAATAGATTCTACACAAGTTCTTTTCTTTGTTTGTCGTCTTTTCTTCTTTTCTTTTCTTTTTTTGTCTTTGTGCAGTGTTCTTTTTATTGTATTCCTCCATAAGGAAATAAAATCTTGAATCTTGAAGTTCAGGATGTGGCTGTAAATTTGGCTAGTTTCTGATGTGAAGCTTAATGGCTATGCTCATGGTGATGAGCAGGATGAAAGATTGGATTGTCAAAGGACTTTGATAAAGCATAAGAACTTTGTATAAGTGACTTCCATCCAGCTTCAGAGTCTCAAAACTACCGCTGAAATTCTGGAGATTATTTCACTGTGTCATTTTAGACATTTGACATGAGTATCACAGACATGTTGTCTTGACTTGGTCACCCATCATGTTGGACGTAATGTTGCCCTGGGTTACAGGGTCTGGTGGTGATGTCGCCGGACCTTGAGGAGGTGGTGATGAGCATCCTGAAGGGCAAGATCCCAGGCATGTGGATGAAGGTGTCCTACCCCTCCCTCAAGCCTCTCGGATCCTACGTCCATGACTTCCTTACCCGACTCAAGTTCCTACAGGTAAGGTCGTATTCCCTCCTGTGTCACTCCAGGGGCTGTGTAAAAGTGTGTTGTTAGTTATACACAAGCCTGTTCTTGTGTGCGCGTGCACGCACGCATGCGCACACACACACACACACACACACACACACACACACACACACACACACACACACACACACACACACATACAAACACACACACAGTGTCAGTGGGGTGGGTGTTGGGAGCTAGTTAAACGTCTTTTTCCACTATGTATGGGTGATGCCAAAGACGGGGCAACAAGAAAAAGGCCAGCACAAATATTTGGCCCCAGCCGGGATTCGAACTCACGAGTCGAGCATTGACTCTCCAACACTCTACCGTTTGGCTGTCCTGGCTCCCCAACTATACCATGAAACAGCACAACTCAGAAGAAAGGAAAACCAATGTCCGTTGCTCTCTCTGGGTACCCATCTGCCTTTTTTCAGCTGTTCAAGACATGTTACGAAACTAAAGGGTCCCAACCTGCCTGGTTCATGGACACTCAGACTTGCAGCTGCCATTATCTGGAAAAATGACCTGCGTGCTTGTCAACTCCATGTTGCTAGAGCCCCTTTTTTCCCCACATATTGGTTAGCCACTGCTTGCTTGATGAATACATGAGTCCCATTTCTTGCGCTCATGTCTATCCTCTCTAAACTTGATGCATACTCGCACAGATCAGTCAGAAGCCTTCTCCTCTGCTCATAGCTGATTGTGTAGCAAGGTGTGCATTTCCCATTCACCCTGTAGCAAACGCTGGCACCTGCCTCTGTGCATGTGTGTATGTGTGTGTGTGTGCAGGACTGGTACGACGTTGGAGCGCCCCCGGTGTTCTGGGTGTCGGGCTTCTTCTTCACCCAGGCTTTCCTGACGGGCGCCCAGCAGAACTATGCCCGCAAGTACACTATCCCCATTGACTTGCTGGGCTTTGACTATGAGGTGCTGGAAGATAAGGACTACGACGAAGCCCCTGAAGATGGTCAGTGAAGCACGAGACAAGACACCAGTAGACAAGACAATGTTAGACAAGACACCAGTAGACAAGACAATGTTAGACAAGACACCAACAGACAAGACACCATTAGACAAGACACCATCAGACAAGACACCGTCAGACAAGACACCATCAGACAAGACAAGACACCCATACACACAAAGGAATGTACATGTAGTTGATTTGTTTATGCTGCAGGGAGAAAAATAAGCTTCGGAACAGTTTAGTGGAGGAATGTTACTGTTGCTGAATGTTTGATGTTGTATTTTCAGGTGTATTCATCAAGGGACTCTTTGTTGAAGGAGCGCGTTGGGACAGGAAGAAGAAAATCCTGAACGAGTCACGCCCGAAAGTTCTCTTTGACACTCTACCAACTGTACGTAACATGACTCAGAAGGGTTTTGATCATCATCCACATTACTTGAATTGCATGCAGGGCGCAGACATTTGAAATATGATGTTATGCCATAGTCTCTGGCTACGCTCTGGTTACCAGTTACTGGATTGCTTGAAATACTGGTATATGCGCCTACATCTCTTTGGAGTGTCTGTTGTGTCTGTTGTGTCCAGCCTGCATGTACGATTTTCAGACCCCTCTCTCTCCCTCTCTACTCTCTCTCCCTCTCTCTCTCTCTCTCTAACACACACACACACACACACACACACACACACACACACACACACACACACACACACACACACACACACAAACCCCTAGAAGCCCCAAAGCTAACACAACCGTCTGATTCTCTTGCTCAGATGTGGCTGAAGCCATGCAAGCGATCGGACCTGCCGGTGACCACTGCCTACAGGTGCCCAGTATACAAGACCAGCGAGCGGCGAGGGACGCTGTCCACCACTGGACACTCCACCAACTTTGTTGTTGCTGTGATGGTTCCCTCAGACAAGCCACAAGAGCACTGGGTCTGCCGCGGGGTAGCACTGCTGTGTCAGCTGAACGATTAGTGGCACTTTGCTTTTTTTTCTTTTTTTTTTGGCGCACAGCATCTGTGTGCTGTCATACAAGAGAAAAACCTCATCCAACTGCAGAAATCAAATCAAACATATTTTACTCTATGAATAAACAAAATACAGAGAAGAATATTTATTTAGGCAGCTTCAGTTTAGACACGTCATCATTTTGTACAAGATTTTATCATGAGTAATCTCACCCAACCCTCCACCCCCTGACCCCCCCCTCCCCCCACCGCCTCCACCCCCACACTAACAAGAAGAAAACAGTTCTAATGTACATAATCCCTGTTTCCAACTCTTAACTGTGAATTTGAGAGGTCTGTGATTAATTTTATTTTGGAATTTCAATTTTCTTATACCGGTAAGTGACTGTGTACGCTTTGAACTGAAAAATTGAGTGAAGTCTGATATTATTGTAGAAACAACAAATTTTAGAGAAAATCGTGCATCTTTGCGCTTATTGTGTGTATATCAGTTGGATGAGGTCGAGTCCAGAACACAGCAGGCAGAGTGCTGCCCCGTGAGCAAGTTGGTTCTGTGTAGTGGGTGTTCAGATTTTTGTGACGGAAGACCGATCCTTGCAAAGACTTGTTCTGGGATTTGTTTCTTTTTCCGCCCGCTCAGACCCTGTAAAATAATGTCCCAAATTCACATTCCCATGTTTTTGGTTGTTTTTTTTTTATGGAGGGAGGAGAGGGTTCTTTATTATTTATAACAATGAATAATGGAAGTTTTTGCTGACTTACGTCCAGAATTAAATTTGTATCTAGCTTTTATTGTCCTTGGTTTGCCTTCCTTGTCGATATGCTGCCGTGTTTTGTTTGTTTTCTTGTTTGTCTGTCTGCTTTGGTCAGTTTGCTTTTAAACGTGGCTCGTCCCTAACTTTAAAATTGTCGCTAACAGATCACTTGTAAGGCTCCTTTGTGATATAAATGACCTTTGAAACCCAAATCAAACATCACAGGTAAGTTTGTAAAATAAAGACCCAATTACCCAGTTTAAAAATTACCATAAAACATTTATGTCATAGGGTTGGCTAACATGTAGTGCCAGTGCATTACAAGTTAACGCAGAAGCGCCCCTAATTCAGTACAATCGGTTGTAGAGGTGTGGACCTATTTACTACAGATGCTCCTCTCAGAACCTTCCAGTGGGTGTTGTGGCATTGTGTTGAACAAAGAACAATGTGTATGTTTACTTTACATGTTATTTCTCATCTATTGTACCTCATTATTCATCAGCTCCAGGTGATTCTGTTTTACTTGTGTCTAAATTTTATTTCATGTTTGACATTAACTTTCATATGTACATTTTTTTTGTATGATTTGGGTTGTAAGTGATGTGTGTCATTTCATTTTGTCCTCATTTATGTGAAAGTTTCTTCCAGTGTTGTGTTTTCCCCCACTGTTTTGGTTTTGAAGTACATGTTCAGCATGAATCTTGTTTCTGTTTGGGAAGAACGATCATGTTGTTAGGTTGTATGTATAATACTGATGATAACGGAGATAAAAAGACTTTCTACCGTGTGTCTCCGCTCCCCGAAAGATTTTGGTTTGTTCTTGTTTTGTTATTTGGTCAGTATTCTGTAGAATGTGTTGCATTTATGTCATTTGCGTTAACATATGTTTTTGGAATGTGAATATTAGCGAACAGGCAGTGATCATTTTTCTCTGTCTAAATTTTTGCTTACATTTGTATTTAATTTTGTATGTTTCGTTTTGCAAAGGCTTGTTAGCCGTGCTTCCAGGACTTTGATTTTAACTTTCAGTGAGGATCCTTTTTATTATTACAGTACCTGTGTTTCAGGTCCTGATGAAAAATTAAGGGGGGGGGGGGGGGGGGGGGGGGGATTCAGGATTGGCTGTTATGTATTTCAGAATCAGTAGGCTTTAATCCAATGTTAATGAAAGCAATATAATTACTGCTGATTTTCTTCCTTTTTTTCTTTTTGTACTAGGTGTTAATAATAATAATAATAATAATAATAATGAGTATTATATAGGCGCTTTACCCAATTTCACGAATCGGCTCAAAGCGCCGCAAACTGAACCCAACACGCACGCTCACGTGAATCACACGCATTCTCCCACACACTGGACATAAACACATTACAATCACGTGGTGCGAAGGGTCAGCTCAGCTATTTAAATTTCGGAATTTTAGAATTACATTTATTTTTCAAATTTGGTGGGCTGAACATTTCCAAAGCAGAGGGGGAGGAAGCCGGAGTACCCGGAGAGAACCCCCGACGATCGGCCCGAATGAACGGTGCCACATACGAGAAGGAAAAATTCTTTGCCCCGAGTGGGACTCGAACCCCCCACCTCTCGCATTGGTGACAAGTCTCTTAACCACTAGACCACCGGCCGCCCCATTGACCCCTTTCTGTGATACAGACTGTTTTCTTTGTGTGTGTGTGTGTAAATTTGATGTGCATACAAAGGACTGTTTTACTGCAATGTGATAATGTCATTAGATGATGCAAAACATTAGTTCACTATTTAAAACTTGATGAATTTATGGAGATGGTAGATGATGGTGAATCAGCTAAGACAGTGTCTGTTGTGATGTTGGGAAAGCAGTGAGACTATTCTCTTAATCTGAAATGTATGATTGAAGCTGTTATTATACAACTTTTTGTGTGTTTCGTGTCAGTTTTTTAAAACCTGAACAGACAAAGCTATTGAATATGCTTTACAAAGACTATGGAACACATTTATGAACAGAGGTTTTTGCCACATCACTGTGATATTTTACCTAGATGCATTGTTTTTGATTGTTAGCACTTTTGAGTGTTGAAGCTTGAAATTGATCTTGATTTTTCCCATACAGATAGCCGTCCATCATATACACTTTGTGCAGTATATAAATAAAGATTTTTGACAGGTACACCGTTCGTTTTGTCTTGCTCCTGTCATTGAACACTTCTCTTGGTGTTTCGCACACACACACACACACACACACACACACACACACACACACACACACACACACAGTTCTCTTGTGTTGTCTGTCTCTTTGTTTTCTTTTCCCTTAAACACTTAACCCTCAAGCGCCCACCCTTCCCCCGTTGAACATAGAAACGCACTCACACAACCCGCCTCGCAAGAAAAAAAAAAAGGGGGGGGGGGGGGGTCACTGATCTTTTCGCAAAGCGGTATTTTGAGGGCTGGAGTCAGATGTTCTAGAACTCGAAATACCACTTGTCACAAAAAAAAAAAAAAAAAAAATGTTCAGCCTAGGACTGGGAACATCACGTACACACAAGCACACAGCCTGACAGCAATCTGTCAGCTGGGCTTAATGTCATGATATGTTTGTCAGGCATACAACAACTCGGTGGTAAACTTCTAATTGAATGCACATAATAATGCGACAGAATCTGTAACTTAAGGCTTAATATACTATAGCATCTGAAACCGGGCCATTGTGGTCACTTGGTTGTAGTGTATATTGTTTTACGAACATCATAGAAGCCCGCCGCGTACCGAGCAGACGACGTTATTTGGATGCGGACTGAAGACCAGGGCCCGTATGTAAAAGTCGAGGTTGATTTAACCCACGGCTACGGGCCTAACCCAGACTAGGACAAAAGAAACCCAAAAACAAAATCAAATATTAAAAAAAGGAAGCGATGAAAGGAAGAAAAAAAAATCCTATAACGGCTTCGGCACCTTCCTGGAATGGGCCCGCTTCCAGATTTAAAACAACAACAACAACAACACAAAATTTAACCCTAGAGCTAGTTTAGCAGTTCGAGGTTAGACTCTAACCCGGGGCTAAAAGCCCTAACCCCGACTATGACATACAGGCCCAGCTAGACAACGTTGATTGTTAACTAGTACATGTATTTTTAGCGACTTGGTCGATCGGCGTGTACTGAGTACAGGTATGGAAGCGTCAGGCCAAACAAAGTCATAACTATTTCTCTACTATAGGAGTCACGAAAATGGTCACAGTGGCCAAAAGGAAATCTCTTCATCTGACAAAACAGCCTTCGGGCTTTCAGTTGCAAGCGGCAGTTGTTGTTTTTTTCCTCTCAGAACTCAGTCATTACGGGAAGACTGACTTTGAGCATTTCAGCAGAGATGGATATGTGCGCCGAGGAGAAGTCTACCATACCATACCATACTTCAACTTGGTAACCCAACACTGGTACGTACACAGCTTGGCGGCCCGGGTGTGCGCTGCTGATCATAATGACGGTCATTTTCAAAGGTTCGGATTACTTACATGGTGACGTTGCTTGACTGTTTACGGTGTCTGTAGACAGGTTAATTCTCCTAATTACTGTTCCTTCTGTCACCATAGACGCATACCACCTTCTATACCATGTGTGATCGACGCACTACACAATAATTATTGTTTGCCTCAGGGCCGGGGTCAGCCGAGATACATCAGCTCTGTGCGTGTGTGTGTGTGTGTGTGTGTGTGTGTGTGTGTGTGTTGTCTTACCCTACGTGTCTACACGTCTAAAAACAAATCTCATACTCTGTGTGTGTGTGGGGGGGGGGGGGGGGTAGGGGGGGGGCCGACGTCTACGTCACAGCAGCCGAGTGCGAAGGTCCACTGACTGATTCAGTTTGATCCAGACAGACAGCGCCTATCGCACGTCCGCGTTTAACGGAAGCAGTACATAGTAACCTCGAGAAGGCCGAGAAGCTTTGGCATGATGTCGGCGAAGATCTTCACCACGCTCATGACGGTGATGCTGCTGTCGGCGGGGTTGTCACCAGAGGTTGATGCCAACGAGGACAAGACAGCTGGCTGGATGACCGACGTTGTTTCTGAAACGGTGAGAATCTGTTTTTTTGTTTGTTTGTTTTTTTGGTTTAAAAACCTCTGCCGTACGTCAGTCCTGGGTGAAAATGCACCCGCCACACTTTCCGGCACTTGAAATATGCGTAGCTATTTAGGCGTATTTTAATCCAATTAGTTTTTTTTTTAATTTAATTTTGTTTGGGGGGTTTCTTTTGTCCTTGTCTGGGTTAGGCCCGTAGCCGTGGGTTAAATTAACCTCGAGTTCTACATACGGGCCCAGAAGTCTCCGTTTAACCTGGTAATGATAGGAACAGCATCTTCAACTCAGTTCCTACCAAGTTAGTACGGGGTTTTGCACCAGTAGCCTCACTTTAAAAACAGTCATAATCAATTTATGTCTGCGTGGATTTAAACTGGGCTTAGTAGGAGTGTTTGTTGCACGTACTTTGATTCTACTCGTGTTTGCTGCAATGAAGAGCCGTCAAGGAACCGTTCATCTTACCTGATTTTCTTTTCGCATACAGGGCCCCCAAAAAAGAGGCAAAAGAGTTAAAAACAAGACAATACAAAATAATAAAACAAAGTGGGATACACGTGCGCGGAACGAAATGTGTGAAATAGTAGGCTGCCCAGCAGTGGGTCTTGTAATCCAACTCAGTCTAACCACTTCTGCTGACGCACATTTCATTCTTGTGTTAGGGAATTTTAAGTGAATCAATTTTGACGTAGAAACTGTAGTTTTCTCACACCTTGACGTAGAAACTGTAGTTTTTCCCACACCTTGACGTAAAAAAACTGTAGTTTTCTCACACCTTGACGTAAAAAAAACTGTAGTTTTCTCACACCTCGACGTAGAAACTGTAGTTTTCTCACACCTTGACGTAAAAAAAAAACTGTAGTTTTCCCACACCTTGACGTAAAAAAACTGTAGTTTTCTCACACCTTGACGTAGAAACTGTAGTTTCCCCACACCTTGACGTAAAAAAACTGTAGTTTTCCCACACCTTGACGTAAAAAAAAACTGTAGTTTTCCCACACCTTGACGTAAAAAAACTGTAGTTTTCTCACACCTTGACGTAGAAACTGTAGTTTTCCCACACCTTGACGTAAAAAAACTGTAGTTTTCCCACACCTTGACGTAAAAAACTGTAGTTTTCTCACACCTTGACGTAGAAACTGTAGTTTTCCCACACCTTGACGTAAAAAAACTGTAGTTTTCCCACACCTTGACGTAAAAAAACTGTAGTTTTCTCACACCTTAACGTAGAAACCTTAGTTTCCCCACACCTTGACGTAGAAACTGTAGTTTCCCCACACCTTGACGTAGAACCTGTAGTTTCCCCACACCTTGACGTAGAAACTGTAGTTTCCCCACACCTTGACGTAGAACCTGTAGTTTTCCCACACCAGAAACATGCTTGAAAATGAATAATGATTGATTTCACCTATACTCCCCTACACACGCGTAAAAAAAATATATTCCAAATCCATGCGATCATTGAAACTCCAGACCCTTCAATCAGAGGAGAGGGAGAGAGAATCAACTGCTGAGTATCTTCCGGCGCATTTTTGCTGGAGGACATTTTATTTTATTTTATTTATTTCATCTTATTTTTTGTTTCAGTCCATTTTATTTGTGTTTTCTTTTTGTGTTTTATTTCATTTTTGTTTGTATTGGTTTCATGTATTGTTTTATTTGACTATTTTCATTTTTTTCTTATTTCATTTTAATTATTTCGGTTTAGTTATTTCCGTTTAATTGTTGTTTCTTATTTCATTTTAATTATTTCAGTATAGTTATTTCAGTTCAATTATTTCATTTCAGCTACTTTATTTTAGTTGATTCCGTTTCATTTTGTTGACGTCCACTTCATTCTATTTATTTCATTTCATTCATTTAACCTAGTTCATTTCATTCACTTATTTCATTTCATTGTTTCATTTCATTATTCCATATCATTTATTTCCATATCATTTTAGTTATTTCATTCTTCTTGCTTCCACTCTCCATCTTCAGGGAACGGGTCTGGTGCTGCAATGGTACAACACGTTCTCGGCACAGCTGAACGAACTGGACCAGAGACTGGACGACGTGGAGTCAAGTATCAGCTACGCCGAGCAGTTAGCTCCCACCCTGCAGCAGGTCATGGACGACAGTCTGGTGAACGTCACCACAAAGCTGGCTGACGCCAACACGCTGCTCGGCAGTATGAACCTGCCCCCACCGCCAAACGGTACGTTCTGGACCCGTATGTAATAGTAGAGGTTAGGGCTTTTAGCCCTGGGTTAGAGTCTAATCTCGAACTAAATTAACTCTAGGGTTAAAGTTTCTGTTGTTTTTTGTTTTAAATCAAGAAGCGGGCCCATTCCAGCAAAGTGGCTAAGCTGTTATAGAAGGATTTATTTCTTCCTTTCTTTGCTTCCTTTTTTTATTTAATTTTGCTGTTGGGTTTCTTTTCTCCTAGTCTGGGTTAGGTCTGTAGCCGTGGGTTAAATTAACCTCGACTTTTACATACGCCCCCCCCCCACCCCCCCACCCCCCCCCCCCAAAAATACAAAAACAAAACCTAAAAAGTCTATTTGTTTCCGCTTCGGTTTTGACTGCCCCCTACCCCCCCCCCCCCCTTCACCCCACCTGCGCTACCCGGGTACAAACCGGGTACAAACCCCCAAACAGTACGTACCTCCCGTTTTTTTGTTGTTTGTTTGTTTGTTTTTACAAGACTTTCGTGTGTGTGTGTGTGTGTGTGTGTGTGTGTGTGTGTGTGTGTGTGTGTGTGTGTGTGTGTGTGTGTGTGTGTGTGTGTGAAGTTTAAGTTTTTCATAGGTGAGGCTTCTGTTAGTGCGAGTTCTATTTGTTAAAAAAAACTACTCTGCTGTGCTTTAAATGTCCTAAAGAGAATATGAATTGAGTATTGAGGGGGAAAAAAACAAAAAAACAAAAAAAAAAGCTTGTCTTTGTCGACAGACACCTTTGTGGCGTTCGCAACTGGTGAAGGGTCCGTATCCTATGACGCGTCGAGCACGGATACCATCAAGCTTCAGCCGCCAGTCGTGAACACGCAGCACTATGACCACGACACCGGTACGTTCACGGCCCCTCGCGACGGCCTCTACTGGTTCCTCCTGCGGGCAACCCCGGCCTCCAGCATTCACATCGACATGCTGCGCAACGGCGTGGATCAGCTCACCCAGTCTTCGAACTCAGGTAGGCGGGAGTTAGGGACCGTTAGACACTGAGATTGAGTGGACGATGGAGGAGTGGGGAAGGGAGGGGTGGGGGGGGGGGCAAGGGAAGTTTTGGCGGTGCGGGTGAGACTGATGAAGATTCTGATGACTTACAGTTACATGGGTGGCGGGGGGGGGGGGGGGGGGTGGAGGGCGGGGGGATGCACTCCTGGACTCCCCAGCAGCAAAGTGTTTTTTTGGATGATGTACCGTCTTAGTCAGTCGACTGAAGGCCATGCACTTGCGCTAGTTACCACAATGAGACTGAGGCTCATGTCACACGGGACTGTTTTTTTTTTTTTTTAGTCCGAACAAATAGCGAAGGACAGCGGTTTTTGTTGTTGGTTGTTTTTTTTTTTCTTTGTTGTTGTTTTTCGTGTTTCGCGGTGACAAACGGCCACAGCATGCCTGTGCTCTAGTATTCCCGGATCGTGTTCGAGCCGTGTTCGATGTTTGTCCCTCCAAAAACTGACGGCTCCCGGTGTCATGAGCCTAAGCTGAGCGTTCCACGAAGTTCTGAAGCCAGCGTAACTAACATGTGCGCTGAATGCTTGGGACGTAATTAGGGGTTTTAAGCAAACTTCGTCGTTGGGTCTTCGTGGTGGTTGCAGAGGGATTTCTCAGCTATTTCATCCTCGTACCGGGGGCCGTAACGTTAACGTGTTAACGTTACGGCCCCCGGTACGGGGATGCAGCTATTTTGAACCTATGACGTACATCGATGTTGCGCGCGCATCCTCGCGGCGAATCAGTACAAACAACGAATATGGCTGAAATCGAAGAATCATGCAATCCTTACTTTATTCTGCAGGGTATTATGACGTCAAATTGCGGACAGCGATAACCTTTCTGGCGGCCGGGGACACAGTCGCCCTGTTTTCGGCTGGAAGCAGCGGCACGAAAACTTTGAACTCTGGTCTCTTCTTCTCGGGCATGCTTCTCTCGGCGAACAACAAACTGACGCCCGACTTCCTGGTGGCCTCATAAATGCTGACACCAGGGTCTGATTCAAGATTCAAGATGTTATTCCTTTCTCCCCGTTTTGGGTGTGGAGGAATTTCCAAGTACAAAGGGCGTGATGACAAAGTACAACAATGTTCAAAATACAGACCTGTACAGCTTAAGAAATCACAACAAAACCGAAAAACACCTCAATTTTAATCCAAGATGCATACACACCATCATAACATCATGTACATCATCAAAAAATTATGGCTTTAATGGACACATTATACCAATTTAATGTTTCTAATGAACTTGATAACAACTTAGCAAGATTTAATATTGCTTTCTTTGACTGATATGTGTCTAGTGGCATGAATCTACAAAATTGAAAGACGAAACTGATCTGCGAAATGTGTACGGTAAAAAACAAAAACAAAACATGTTGAAACAATGTGTGCCTTTCTCAACACATGTTTTACGAAGGATTCCGCGAATGTTTCGCCGCGAGATGCAGAAATTGCGTAACTGGAGACTAAGTAAGAAGTATGCGTAACTGACCGTCCACTTTGGAACAAATATTTTGAAATTGATTTTGTTCAAGTTCGTCCGCTTTATTTTAAATGCAAATACGCTGAGTTGCGAAAGACGATGTTTGGTGTGTGTGTGTGTGTGTGTGTGTGTGTGTGTGTGTGTGTGTGTGTGTGTGTGTGTGTGTGTGTGTGTGTGTGTTTGTGTGTGTGTGTGTGTGTGTGTGTGTGTGTGTGTGTGTGTGTCTCTCTCTCTCTCTCTCTCTCACATACATGCATACATACATACACACATACACCAGACATCGTCTATATATATGCATGTCATGGTGTTGTGCACTTCTTGGATTCTGCCATCGCATCAGTAACATGACGCTGATGATGATGATGATGATGAAGAACCAAGAACAACAAAATGATAAAAATGAAATCAAAATGAAAGTAAACATAAAAACAAACATGTAAAATCCACACCACATAAATCGACATCGCATAAATCGACATCGCATAAATCGACATCGCATAAGTATACAACACATACATCCTCACAGCCACTCATTTAAATTCATTCATGCCTCTGCACAACACAAACAACGTAAGACAAACTAAAGGTATAAATGGACTACTTATTACAGACACTGGTACCGCCCTACTCACCGCGAGTAAACAAAAGAAGATGCCCGTCCCTGTTGGATTTTGGATTCACTTCAGTAACATGTTATTTGTTGTAAATAAGGTTGTCCCTATATGTATGAGTAACGATTTCTGTGCGTGTACTTGTATGTATGTGTCGTATGACACAATTACTGTACAGGTTGACAAACTGATTAATTTCAGTGCCATATATTTTGTTTCTCTCTCTCTCTCTCTCTCTCTGTTGTTCATCACGCTTCTTAAATGTTTCTGTCTTATTAGAGTGTAGTTTTATTTCCTATGGTTTTATTGCTATTTTGCTTTTTTCCTGTTGCATTACATAATTATGTGTGTGTATTTTTCTGTTTAGATAGATACTACTAGAAATAGCAACGGCAGGTATAAAAATTGACTGTTTCACGTTAACTACCTCTACCGTTGGAAAATAAAGTTTTCTTGATTCTTGATTCTCTCTCTCTCTCTCTCTCTCTCTCTCCGCTCACAGACACACACACAGACACACACACACACACACACACACACACACACACACACACACACACACACACACACACACACACACACACACACACACACACACACACACACACACACACACACACACACACACACACACACACACGCACGCACACACACACACGCACACACACACACAGAGAGCTTTAAAACATGTTCCAGTGTTGTTCATTTTGTACAAGACAAGTAAATATTGTTTCAATTTTGTTGTTGTTGTTGTTGTTGAAAATCTTGTGTGATTGTCGGGGTACTTTGATGAACTGAGCATTTGTGATCCACGTGTACTGTTACATGTGAAGACTTTGGCCCATTACTGACGTGCGTGCGCTGCTGTAAAATGGTTTCATATATCTGAGACAATAATAAACGGCTTTGAGACTTTGATATACTCATCACTTGTGGCTCGCTTTTTCTGGATCCGGTGAAGGTCTGCCCAGTACGGGGGAGCCGGGGTGGTCGAATGGTAGAGCGTTGGACTTCCAGTGCTCGGGTCGTGAGTTCGTATTCCGGCTGGGGCCAAATGTTTGTGCTGGCTTTTTCATCGTTGCCCCGTCTTTGATATCACCCGTATTTGGTGGAAAAGGACGTTAAACCCCCAAACACCCACCCACCCACCCACTTCCCGGTACGTGCGCGTACTTCTCTAAAATGACCAGTATTTTCAGAAAATGTATTTTGTATGAGACTGTCACAGTTAATTACAGTGGGCAGTGGACTGGAGTCATGGGTTCGAGAGTAGCCGATTCGCCTAGAGGCTAGGAACCGTAGTTGGGGGGGGGGGGGGGAGGAGGCTGCGCTGAGCAGCTGACCAAAATCAGGCACAGATTTGAATAAACAAATAACGCACACCACCGCACAAAACATCGTACAACAGTACAACCCGTAACTCGTGATATATATATATATATATGTAAACTGAAATCAAAGACCGTAGATAATATCTAATTATATGCTGAAATACTGTCGCACCACGCATCAGAGTGAATAACAGGATGGAGGGTTGCACAAAAAGTAGCGCTTATAGCGGCAGCAGGCTTTCACTGCTTCGTCCTCCAGCTTTGCGGCGTCATGGACATTTCAGCAGAGATGGATATGTGCGCCGAGGAGAACCATACCATACCATACCATACCATACCATACCATACCATACCATACCATACCAATTGGCGGATCTACCAACTAAGACTGGACCTACCAACTAAGACTGGTTCTACCATCTACAAATAAGACTTGTTCTACCCGGTAAGAACGAATCTACCAGCTAAGACTGGTTCTACCATCTAAGACTGGTTCTACCATCTAAGACTGGTTCTACCAGCTAGGACTGGACCTATCAACTAAGACTGGTTCTACCAGCTAAGACTAGATCTACCAACTGAGACTGGATCTACCAAATAAGACTTGTTCTACCAGCTAAGACTAGATCTACCAACTGAGACTGGATCTACCAAATAAGGCTTGTTCTACCAGCTAAGCCCGAATCTACCAGCTAAGACTGGATCTACCACCTAAGACTGGTTCTATCACCCCAAGACTGGTTCTACCATCTAAGACTGGTTCTACCATCTAAGACTGGTTCTACCATCTAAGACTGGTTCTACCAGCTAAGACCGAATCTACCAGCTAAGACTGGATCTACCATCTTAAGACTGGTTCTATCACCCAAGACTGGTTCTACCATCTAATACTGGTTCTACCATCTAGGACTGGTTCTACCATCTAAGACTGGTTCTACCAGCTAAGACGGGTTCTACCATCTACGACTGGTTTTACCAACTCCGACTGATTCTACCATGTAACGGGTATTGAGTCCATGGTTCTATACGTACGCAGCTGAAAGGAACGTTCCGGATTTTGTTTTTTCTCACGTTAGAGCTGGCAGTTGCGATACAGTCATTATCGCTGTATAATAGGTGGTGGTAGATCCGACTGACGTGGCAAACATGTTATAACCGTCAATTTAACGGTACGTCAGCAGACAAACTGTGGAGATTACTCGTTTTACCGTTACAAGTACTGTTCCAGAACTGTTGATCCAGACAGAACTGACACGAACGCATGATTAAGTGTAATTGATAAGTACATTCATAGTCGTTTGGCGGGTTACGCACAAACGGGTGGAAATCATGAAGCTTATTAATACGATTATCTTCGCCGCCACCCATCCTCCCTCCTGTCTTGGCGAAGGGGGGGGGGGGGGGTAGGTGTGGGGGCAGACAATGGTAGCGAGGGAGGGTAAACGTCACTATGATACATGTACTACAGTTATTCACCGTTAAGCACCAATCTTTCATATCTAAGATTCAGTCTAATGGAAAGGTTCGGAGTGTCAGTAACCGACAATGGCGTGGTGCCGGCTGACATATACTGACATCATCCCTCATTTGGCTTCTGGAATTAACCGCAAAAACAGTAATAGGCCAGTGTGAAGGCACGCCCAGGTGTTGCTGGAAATCACAATCATCTGCGAAATACTGTTTTCGGTAGTAATTATATATAAGCCCTGTCTCACACTCACACCGTCCCGCGCGCGCGCGCGCACACACACACACACACACTGACACCCACACACACACACACACACACACACACTGACACACACACACACACACACACACACACACACTGACACACACACACACACACACACACACACACACACACACACACACACACACACACACACAGAGACTTGCTTGCTGTTTTGTTTAATTATTACCATTCTGTCAGAGTATTAAGTTTTTTTTTTTTTTGCGTTTCGGGAACAGTAGCAGTGTGTTTGCCATCAGCTCGACTGTTTTATCCTGTTTCGTCTCCAGCTTCGGAGCGAGTCTGCACTCTGTAATCTGCACGGTCGGCCCAGCTCCAGCTGAAGCATTAGTTCCGAACGCAAGAACTCCCACGTTGGCAGAAAATCACGGTAAGACTACTGTTTTGTTTCTGGTTTGTTGGGGTTTTTTTGGTTGTTGTTTTTTAATTGTTTTCTAAAATTATTTGTTTCATGAAACTTACTTACTTACTCAGGCCCTTGGCTCCAAGTGGAGCATAGGCCAACGACAACCCTTCGCCATCGCACTCTGTTCTGGGCTATTCTTTCCACTCCAGTCCAGTTGGTCCCCTGCTTATACAGCTCTGCCTCAGTGTCCCGCCTCAGTCCAGCTGTTACGAGGCCGGCCTCTCTTCCTTTTCCCCTGCGGGTTCCATGTGAGGGCTTGACGTGTGGTGCTGGATGCTGGCTTCCTGAGGGTGTGTCCAATCCAGCCCCACTTCCTCCGCAGGATCTGCTTAGCCACTGGTTCCTGCCCCGCTCGCTCCCACGGCTCTTCGGTCCGGATCTTCTCTGGCCATCGGATGTTTCATGAAAAGCACTTCCGTAACTTTCGGAGATTTCAACATCAGTGTTCCTTACAGCTTTCAAAACTGAGGGTCACTTTGATCCTCTCTGTCCAATTCAGAGGGTCATTTTGTAAAATCAAAGGGTCGGACCTAAGTACAAAAAAACTTGGTTCGACCGGACCCGTGGCTTACAAGACGACACGTGCTTAGTTGTGAATCGGAAACCCCAGCACTAGGGCACACGATTCTCTGTTGTTTACAATTCCAGCGACCGTCTCAGGTGTGTTGTTTTACTGTCGGATTTCAAGTTTTGAAAACCGTGCGTCACAATGACGTACAGCCCCAAAATCTCTGCGTCAGACTCTGAAATCTCTGCGTAAACGACGCACATGAATCATGTGCGTAATAGGGAACACTGAACGTTTATTGAAGGAATGGGTCCGCGCACTGCAGTGATATTGTTTTTGTAACCAGAACTTTGACATTTGTGGAGAAAATTCAGAATACCGAAAGGTTCCAGGAACGCCTGGAGGACAACAGACAAATTTACTCCCAAATTCGCGCGTAAGAATTTAACTCAGTTCTTACCAAACAGGTTTGGGGTTGTGCACCAGTGGTCTTAACCACCCCCACCCCCCTACCCCCTCCCACCAAAAAAAAAACCCCCAAAAAAAAACAAAAAAAAAAAACAACAACAACAACAAACGTAATTGTTTTACGTCTACATGGATTTAAATTTTGTTTGGTGGGAGTGTTGCACTTCGATTCTACTCGTGTTTGCTGCAATGAGAGCAGTCAAAGAACCATTAATCTTGCCTGATTTTCGCCGTAAGCACCTCAAATTTGATAGGCACCCTTTTTTTTTTTCTAGGTCCTCTTTTCGGGTGACTGTACATCAGTGAAGACACTCTCAGTTTTATTTCTTCTCTCAGACAGTGGTGTAGTGTCTACGAACACATCAATATTGTCTGCTCCAACTCTCTCACACGTCAACAGGACTTTATTCTCTTATTCTTCACACAATACAATGCAAAAGACAACACTTCAGTTCGGACATGATCAGGCCCCTACCACGACGCCTCGGCACAGACGCAACGTCAGCTAACAATCACAGTATACATAGCTAAATCAGCATAATTATTATCATGTTACGTCCAAGTCATAGTTACGCCAGTCAAGTTTAAGTGGCTTTACATCTTTGTTTCCAGATTAGTTTGGATCCAATCATGGCACTCACTGAACAGTATTTAATTTTCTCTGTAATTTCAATTTTGTTCCTTTCCTTAGTATTTGTGTGTTGTTAGTATTGTTTGCAATGACTGCCTTACTTGGTAAATCTGTGCATTTGTATCAGTGCATGTACCACACCGGTGACGCGGCTATCCCGATTCTGACCGGCTTGCGGCGTTGGGCGCTAGCGTTGCTTGGCCGCACGCGACTTCTCTCAGAAAATCATCTGCGCTGTACTTGTGAAAGCTTGTCTCGATCTGAGGTTGGCCTGTCTTGTCGCAGAGGGTCTCTGTTCAACTCGTACGTGGTTTTTGTGGTGCTACTTGCGCGTACACTCACGTTGGAAGCAATTTAGTCTAGTTTTCTGTAGAAAATTCACTTTCATTCGCGATAATATAAAATTACAAAAAGGAAAGTCACGTTTACAAAAACGTCCCAGTTTTATAATATGTCTTGCGGCCACACCTAGAAAATTAGTGCAATTTGTGGCTTAGATCGCGCGCAGTTCGAGAAAGAAAATTGGTAGTGAATATTTTGTGGCTATGAACCAGCACTCGCCCCGGCTAAGAACCAGCCTGTATCAAACAGACGGTTGGCCGGTTCTTAGCCGAGAATTTCGCACTGCTCTGGTATTTTTTTTAAATTGCGAAAACACTAAAGCATCCTATGTCACAACAATTGGCATGCAAGTCACAAAGACATCACGGATACGTGTCTGTTTTGAAACTACTGGAATTAACGTGGTATATTTTGTCAGCTTCGTGTCAGTTAAGCTGCAAAATAGCTCTCGAGTCTCATTGCAGTCGAACAAATATGACTCGTGTCCTTACATGAATAAAATTTTCGATATAAAATCGCTTTGGGTGGGAAGATGAAAGTCTTACTGATATGTGCATATAACAATATGATCAAATTCATTCAGTTCTTAGCTTTCCTGGCAGCATTCTAGCAAGTCACCGCATGCGTGTCGCGCTTTTCCGGCCTGAAACAGCCACTGCGGTCGACAGCCGGTCGGATTCGCGGCATAGCCGCGTCACCGGTGTGTGTACTGTTCCTTTGTGAGCGCAGTGTTAACATTTGTGTCAGAATTATGCCACAGGTGGCTGTGATGTGCATATGTCTGTTTCTTTCTCTTTTGTTTTTCCCCCTGTGCCCCTATAGGGTCGGAAAACAAACTTGGCTCGGCTTGACTTGACTTAACTCTTCAGACTCCGGGTACCCTTCCGCCATGTCCGCGAAGAAGTTGTTTGGCCTTGTACTTGTGGCAGCCGTGGTAGCAATGGGGCTGAAGGAGATCAGCGCCATTACGCCGACAGACGACAAACAAGCAGGTTGGATGGCAGACGTTCTTTCATCTACGGTGAGTCTTTTTGTATATATATGAATAAACTCTGTAAATCAGTATCGACAACTAAGGGGTAAGCGGTGGCCTAGTAGGTAGCGCGTCGGACTTAGCCGCTGCGCTACTGAACGGCCGTCACCGCTGTCCACCGAGCGGCCACGTTTGAGCTTGTGATATGTGATACTGCTTTTTCCTGGCTATCGGGCTGCTCATCGGGGGTTTCTCTCCGGGTTATCCGGCTTTCCTCCCCAAGCAAATAGGCTAGGTATTGGGTGACGCTGCACCGCGGCGACGCGCTTCTTCCGGGGGAAGTAGCCCGAATTTCCCGATAGGGACAATAAAGTTTTGGGTTTTTTTTGTTAAAATCCCAACTATTAATTTTGTTGTTGTTGTTTGAGATTTTCTGAAAAGACCTTTTCTCGTTGCCCAGTATTTGCCCTGACGTAATATAATAATAATAATGACGTAATGTAAGGGTGATATCAAATACTGGGCTACGAGGAAAGAGTTTTGGCTCCCAGTCGGATTCGAACTCCCGACCCAAGCACTGGCTTTACCAGATCAGCTTTCCGGGTTCAGTCCCCGTACAGAGCAGCAACTCCGACACTTCGGAAACACTGATTAAAAAAAAAAATAATAAATCTATGCGATATTTACCACCACCCCCTTTCTTGCCCCCTCCGACCTTTTCCAAAAGCGGCCTGCTTCACAAATGACCTGAACGGGTGGCCGTTATTCTGCACTATTATTTAAAAGGCTCTTGTCATTTTTTGAGGTGCCTGAGCCGCAGTGCGGCTACAGCAACAGAAAGTGCTGTAACTATTATCGCTCTGACGTAGGGGATTATGCTCAGCCGTGGTAATTAAGCTCCGAGCGTAACAACTGTAAATACTTGACAGCAGAAAAAAGAAATTCCCCAAAATCGCAGTGTGGCTGTCCATGTGGCAAGGCACACGCGTAACCCTCTCTTTTAGGGGTGGTGACACTGGGGGTGTTCAGACCAGGAACCCCAACAACAACAACAAAATCCTGAACCAAGACGAAGAAGAAAACCCCATATGGACGGAACACCTTAGATTTCATAGATACCTTTGCCCCTCCTTTCCTCCCAGCCAGATCACGTTAGTGTTCTCTGTCTCCCAAAAGGGCACCGAGCTGGACATACTGTGGTACACACGCTTTATGGCTGAACTGGACGCTTTGGAAGCCCGGCTGGACTCTATAACTGCCTCCGTGCAGCACGCGCAAACCCAGACGCCTAACGCTGTGGCCTACATCACTGACGCTGTCGCTAACACTACCGCCAAGCTGCCTGACCTGCAGGCTTTGCACGACAGCCTCAACATCACTGACGGTATGTGGTGTACATGTACATTTCAGTACAAAGTGGAGACTTCGTCACCAATACGAGAGGTCAGGTTCGAGACCCACTCGGGGCAAATAATTTTTCCTTCTCGTACGTGACACCGTTCATTCGGGCCGATCGTCGGGGGTTCTCTCCGGGTACTCCGGCTTGCTCCCCGTCTGCTTTGGGAATGTTCAGCCCACAAAATTTGAAAATAAACGCAATTCTAAATTCTGAAACTTAAACAGCTGAGCTGTCCCTTCGCACCACGTGATTGCAATGTGTTCATGTCCAGTGTGTGGGAGAATGCGTGTGATTCACGTGAGCGTGAGTGTTGGGTTCAGTTCAGTTCGTGGCGCTTTGAGCCGGATAAATCAAAATTGGGTAAAGCGCCTGTACATTTATTATTATTATTATCATTATTATTATACCTACGTATTACACGTAGTTCCGTAAAGCCAATGTTCCAGTTTGCCACAGACGGACAGACGGACGGCAGAGGACTATAACATAGACTCATTTTGTTTTAAAAATCCACAATAAAAAAAAGTATGTGTGTGTGTGTGTGTGTGTGTGTGTGTGTGTGTGTGTGTGTGTGTGTGCTGTCAACTGTTTTTGTCCATCCACGCAGATACTATGGTCGCCTTTTCCACGGGCGACGGTTCCATCACCTACAACTACGGTTCCACAAACCCCATCGACCTCACACCGGCCACGCCCGACTATAACACGGGGGCTTACGATGAAGCCAGTTCCACGTTTGTCGCTCCCCGGGACGGCCTCTACCTGTTCATTTTGAGGACCACTGTTGGCTATTCCGTTAATGTCGAGATGCTGCTCAACGGGGTTGAGGTCATCACGGCGGCGAACAGCGGAGGTACACACGCGGAAACATTAGTTTTACGTTTGTGTTGTTTATTCGCTTCCGCAGTTACACATAGCTAAGATCACCAATGCAGGCATTTGTTGTTGTTATACAGGAAAGAATGTGGCTTGCTCCTAAACTGAAAAAAAATCAATAATGATATTCATTCTCTCTCTCTCTCTCTCTCTCACTCACACACACACATCCTGGAAAAAAGGGTTTTAAGAACAGAAATACAATCTTACATATCCTACACATACATATACATAAAACACATCTGCACTGGCAGGTGCCAACACTCATAGCCGAATGGTAGAGCGTTGGACTTTGAATGCTCGGGTCATGAGTTCGAATTCCAGCTGGGGCCAAATATTTGTGCTGGCCTTTTTCTCGTTACCCCGTCTCTGACTTCACCTATACGTGGTGGAAAAGGACAAGGACATTAAACTCCCAAACACCCACCCTTGCATTCATGCAGAAAAAAAACCCTCAAAGAAGATTGGTTCGTATTCTGATAAAGTTTTGTGAATTGATCCAGGTCTGTTTCTTTCCACACAGTTGTTAGTCCCTTGCGATCACAGAAACAGGTTGCACCGGGTTGCATGGGTGTGTGTGTGTGTGTGTGTGTGTTGTAAAATGTAACAAACTCTGTGTGTGTGTGTGTGTGTGTGTGTCTGTGTGTGTGAGTGTGTCTGTGTAATGTAAAATCATGTGTAACAAACTCTGTGTGTGTGTGTGTGTGTGTGTGTGTGTGTCTGTGAGTGTGTCTGTGTGTGTAATGTAAAATCATGTGTAACAAACTCTGTGTGTGTGTGTGTGTGTGTGTGTGTGTGTGTGTGTGTGTGTGTGTGTGTGTGTGTATGTTCCCTGGCAGGTTATTACGACATAAAGATGCGAGTGGCTATTCGCTTCTTGTCGGCCGGAGACTACGTGGCGCTGTACTCGGGAGGAACAGGTTCTGGCACTGTCTACCAGTCCAACGGGCTCTTCTTCTCGGGTCTTCTGCTCACTGGCAACAAGAAGCTCATGCCCGATTTCCGCAACGTGTAGAGCGACTGAAACCATTGAATTTTACTTAGGCAAATGATCGTCTTTTCCTGTACGCGCCTTTATTATGATTAAACAGTATCGGAGGCAGACAATTTGTGTAATATTGTATGCTGCTGGGACAACCAGAGGCATGAACCAAGAGAGAGAGAGAGAGAGAGAGAGGGACAGAGAGAGCGCATCAGCAGAAACTGTCACCGTGTCTGCTTGTGTTGTCGCCGGTGGCTTCAGTTCTCTTTCGGCCACTGACAGTCTTGCCCCCCCCCCCCCCCCCCCCGTCAAAATAGAGAAAAAAAAAGGTTGAACAAGTATGCCATGTCGAAGTGTATCTGTTCGAAAATTTCCTTGCTGAAAAATAAGGTCAATGAATATTCAATGGTTCCATGATAAATTTACTTTTAGTACACCCGTGATCTCCTGTGGTACATGTAAATACAATGAGCATTCTTCATGCTTTGGATGATTATACAGTATCATACATTCAGTACGATCACTGTGGGGCTTAGGAACAATAATGACAGTTGCAAAGGGAAGTGGTTCCATGGTAAATTTTGTTGGGAGCCAGTGGTCTAATGGCGATCTTATTTAACCAATATTTGTTCTCCTGGAAATAAACTGATGCTACTTTATTATTGTTTTGCCTTTTATTGTCTGCTTTCGTTTTGGACGCGCGCGGAAATGTTAGTCCTACAAAAAGGTTAAACAAGTTTGTCTGTAAAAGAAATTTGTTATAACTGATCCGTGTTCACTCCGACTTAAGCGTGTTTGTGGGCCTAATTCAAATATACTTTATTGATCCCTAAGAGGGAAATTGTGACGAAAGTCTTCGAAAACTGGTATCTCCTGTTTGATTATGAGGCTTCACAGAGGACAGTTTTTGGAACAGCTGAGCTGGAGAGCGCGCTGAAATGCTCGGAATAGTGCATCTTCCTGATACAAACACGCCGACATGCATATTTCTAAAGCAACCATGCTGTATACAAGACAAGAGCAATTCACGATAATCCCACCATTTGTATGGGATACATTTATTTGGTTCTCTCGTGACCTCTGTAAAGTGCCTCATATTCCTTAAACCACCTCAGAAAAAAACCACGTCAAGAGAAACACAGGCATCACCTTCAGACAAAAACAACAACAAAAAAAACAACCAACCAAACAAACCCTGGTTACAAATCAAGCAAAAATATACCACTACATGTACTTCAATAAGTAAATCTGAAACAGCCCCCCCCCCCCCCTTTCCTGAAAAAAAGAACAATTGCACTGATAAACCACAGTACCAGTATTTTCACTTCTGTGCATCTCATTGAAATACTGTAATATCAAAAACAAATTTCTCAGTAAGTTTGAAGCTGTACACGATACTCTGACTTTCCAAAGTAACCATAGAATGACCTTACAGGATGGCTGCACAGACACATGGAGCTGTCTCACTTACGCGCGTGGCGTTCGAAAACATGTGTTTTTTTACTTTACGGTATTGACATTTAATGAGACGGCCTTCAGGAGACAGCAGCATAGCCTCGCCTCAAGCATGACACAATGTACAGTCTGTGATGACAGACAGCATGCAAGTGGTATGACCCCGACTACTGAGAAGACAAAAATGACCCCCCCCCCCCCAAAAAAAAAGCGCGACAGTATGACAAAGTAGTTACATAAACTGAACAAAGATGTGCATAGATTCACCTATGCATGTCCCTGGATTTAACCCTCATAAAGCTACAAGTACCTATATTGTAATGCTCTCAATGATAGAATAACTACAGAGGATTCTCCACACCCCTCTTCTGGTGTTATAAAGGCATCAGTTTATCATAATATCATCAAAAAATATCTCACAAAAGCATAACCAGATTTGTTGTGGGGCGCATGAACGGGCTAATTCCATCTTTGCTAAGCCAATTTAACGTTTTGTTATGAGTGTACCTGTAAGCTCAAACTACTCTATCTTGATGGTTAGCACAGCTCTTGATGCGATACAATGTTGTAACACTTTTGCGCGAGACCCATTTTGTCTTTATGGACATGTATTTGGTTTTGCCAGTGTTCGAATGCATAACTGCATGAACCCTTACTTACACGTTTTAAAAAAAGAATTAAAAAACACACACACACACTTTGCGCTAGAGGTCAGTCATTCAAATTCTAGGAACGTTGTTATACTGGTTGCAGAGATCCTCTGACGTCGCCCAAAGCTAAGCAAATCAGCCCACACTCACCCCAAAGACACTCGCCCAGCCAAGCAGAGATCCTCTGACGTTGCCCAAAGCTAAGCAAATCAGCCCACACTCACCCCAAAGACACTCGCCCAGCCAAGCAGAGATCCTCTGACGTTGCCCAAAGCTAAGCAAATCAGCCCACACTCACCCCGAAGACACTCGCCCAGCCAAGCAGAGATCCTCTGACGTTGCCCAAAGCTAAGCAAATCAGCCCACACTCACCCCAAAGACACTCGCCCAGCCAAGCAGAGATCCTCTGACATTGCCCAAAGCTAAGCAAATCAGCCCACACTCACCCCAAAGACACTCGCCCAGCCAAGCAGCCAAAGACACATGCCAGGAACAACTTGTCCTTAAGGGCCAAAAGCCATAGGACGTAAAGCAAGCTAATGATGATGATACTACTGGAGTGCTCAGTGTCTGTGTGGTCGCCATGTCGTTGAGTACGCATCTGTTGGACCGTTGCCAGCATTGCAGACACTGTAGCTGTCCAGGTGTCTGAGTGGTGTGATGATAGATACTGTACTACAAAAACAGCTATGAACGATCTGTGAGCATAAAAATGGTAGCATTAGCCCCTTAAACCATTCAAATCTATTATGAAAGGACAGATTGTAGTACTGAAGCTGTTCTTCAGAAACAAGTCAAAAAAAGGCATTCACCAAAGAACCATTATAGAGAAGCTGCCTGAAGTAGGAGACTGACATTAAGGAAAGCTTTTGCATGAAGCTCTGTTCGCTGCAGGGATGTTGTGCACAGTGAGTCAGAAATGATAAGCAGTGACACAGATTATAAAAATAATCTTAGACCTCATACCCCGGTAATAAAGTGTTGGTCAGAAGGTCGTAACATAGACAGCAACCTCAGTGAAAATACAAACAATGGCACAAGAAATTGAGACTTCGTCTGAATATGAATACGTGCAACCAACTTCTAAACTCTTGTCACCAGTACACACCACACACATATTACACTGATGAAAAGTGACAATACAAATTGTCGAGATAACCTGGTGCAGAAACAAACACACTGAAAAACATGTTGAGAAAATCATCTGGGAATGAAATCAACGTATCCCATCAAAATGTGCAGTTCATCACTGAAAAAGTGTGCTATAAACATGAAAACCATCAACATTAAAGCAATCAAAAATCACAAACCATACAAAATGGTGGGTATGTAATGCAACAAGAAAGGACAACAGATACACTGTATTCATTTTGAATAACTTACACACAGCCACACATTGAAACATTTATCATCCGGTAAAATGTTCATGTAGCAAAACAAAATATCACATCTTTGTTAAATGGAAGAAAAATCCCTGACTGGAAAAAATGGTATGTATTGAGAAACACCCCCACCCCCCCCCAAAAAAAAAAAAAACCCTCCCCCCCCCCCAAAAAAAAAAACCCCAACCAAACCTATCAAACATAAAATTTACATTGTTTGATAACTAAATTACTCTCAGCTAGTTTAATGCTAATAGGTCTTTTATGACAAATGACATGTAATGATATTCAACACATACAGTTTTCACATTTTTTTATTTTTTTACAAAGAGCTTCCTTCAACCAAATTTCCCAGTAATGGGGTAAATGAAGGTATCTTTATTTTAGATACTGTGTTATTTTGGATCAGCATGTTGGGAATATATTAATACACGAGCACGCTTCTCAAATTCTGAGCATGGCATGAGTGCTGTTGCATTGTTTCTTTCTTTCTTCCGATTATTACCCACCTCATAAAGCATCAAACATTTCATAAATCAGTTGGTAAAGGAGGAAACTAAACGACAGAGAAACTGTTTAAACTTTTTAGCTTCAACTTAATTGTAGTATCTATACAGTATTATCTTACCGGTATGTGTATTTTTTATTTGACGTGTATTATTGGTTTTTTGTCCATCACACCCAAATTTCCCTCTGAGATGATGAAGATGTATTGATTGATTGATTGATTGATTGATTGATTTTTGATTTCTTGATAAAGATGCAAAGTTGCTGTGCGTAAAGCGTCTGGTACCTGTTGGGAAGACTTCAACTCCAAACAGTTACTTTAGCAGTGCTTATGTACTGAATGCTGTATTTGTTAAACATTACACAGATACATGCATGACTTCAACACATGTACAGTCAGCAGAAAACAGCAAACACACACAAAAACAACACCACTAATGAACACTTGACTGAGAGTGCAGTTTATTCTTCATCACTCTTCAGTGATGACTGTGTATGTACAGTGCAAATGAAACATTGCTTCAGCTGTGACGATGCCATCGGCTGGACAGCGATAAACGTGCCCATCTGCTTTGTTCTCTAACAGGGGATAGTATGATGCGAGTTACTGAAACTTGATATGTACAAGATTATTGTAGCACATACACTTCCTCCTGAGGAAATGGTATGCAGCCAGTGAAACTGTGTGATAAAAAACTTGCACATGAAGCTGGGCCGAGCTTGCTTTTTTTTCTTCCCAAAATCAGTTTTACATGCTGTAGGCTTCATACCACAGTTCCCCAGAGTCCTTCAGTGACCTGAAAATCAGAGGAGAAGCACTACAATCATAACAACCAATGCTGCGAAGACAGATGAAATCTACAGACATCAGGGCTTTATACCCCCGCTGTGGACTTCGGTCATAGACCAAATCATTTTTGAAACGTCTGATTACTTTCTTACAAAGGCAGACTTGTGTCAAATCATTTCGGTGCCACAGTGGACACTGTTAAGGACAAATGTGATGGGCTTCCACAAACAAATTCACAAAGTTGCCCAGCAAATTTTGAGAAAATTGCCAAAACAACAACAACAACAACAAAAACGGTGGTAGGTCAAATTTGGCAACTGAGACTTTTGTTCATTTTCAGGTCCATAAACAACTAATACAACTTGTGTGAAAGTTTCAAGGCTGAATGTAGTTTTCAACACACATATCTCAGGCCTGCACCATGTTACAGAAATGGTTTATATATCACAAGAAAGCTTAGTTTCCGCATTTATCAGTCACACCACTAACTCCATATGCCCAAAATCACCCTTTACCGACCCCTGTAGTGTAGTGGTTAGCACTTCGGACTATGGACCGGGCGACCCGGGTTCGAGTTCCAGCTGAGGCAAGCGGGATTTTTCCTACCTAGGTCGGCTCCTACCCACAGCGGGTGTGCTATGGGCCCAATGGGGAGGCTGTTGCCACATAGCAGAGTTTTGCCCGCTCCACGGGTGCGACTTTCGGGGTGCTCTCCTTGGTATGACACATATTATGATGTGGATGATTACATGGCCAAAACCGCAGGTGCCGTAGTTCCCCGGTCTGGTTAACGCCAGGATATTTATGACAGGAAGCATGGAATGCAGCCATGTCCCGCAGTCCCAAACCGCATGGACATCAATAGCATCACCTCCATCATCATCCATAATAAAAATTGCCCCAGCTTCCAAGCCCTCCGGCGATTCCACCAATGACCTGGAGCTGGCAAAAAGTTGGGGCAGCCAGGATGTGGGTGGGTGGGTGTTTGCGAGTTTACTGTACTGGAGGATGCATTACATATCCCACTGGTGAGGAAACTTTACAGCAAACGGGAAGACAGTGGCCTTTGTGCAGGGAACCAGCGTGTCCATTTGAGAGTGACTGAGAAAATGACAAAGGTGAAATTACTCTCCCCCACTTCCACCCTTCTCACCCCACCAAAATGAGTTAAATGTCTTAGTTATACTTTATATGCACCACATCAACATCCAGACTCACCCAACAATGTCCCTGAAAGCAGTGAAGAGAGGTTTGCTTTGGTAGTGAATCCCATGTTTCTTGCACAGTGATCGAACCAAGGGGGCCACCTTGTGCAGGTTATGACGAGGCATTGTTGGGAACAAGCTGCAATGGAAAATTAAGCACGGTCAGTATTGTAAAGGAACTGGTTAAAGAAACAGCCATGAGATAAGAAGCAGTATGTGATGGGAAGAAACTCAAATACTTGTATAAACCCATTACCACCACTAGACCAATAAATCAAATCAAACAAATCAGGAAAATACGAACTGACAAAGTATGCACAGCAAAAGCCCTGTCAACTCCCCATAAAACACACACACACACACACACACACACACACACACACACACACACACACACACACACACAACAGAGCACCCACACAACAGAGCACCCACACACAACAGAACACCCACACACAACAGAACAGAACAAGGCAGCGCGCACACGCACACACACACACACACACAACAGAACAGAACAAAGCAGCGCGCACGCACACACACACACCCACACGCACACACACACAACAGAGCACCCACACACAACAGAACACTGGCCCACACACAACAGAACAGAACAAAGCAGCGCACACACACACACACCAGCACCCACACACAACAGAACAGAACAATTAAAGCAGCACGTGTGCGCGCGCGCACACACACACACACACACACACCAGAGCACCCACATACAACAGAACAGAACAAAGCAGCGCACACACACACACACACACACACAAACACAGCAGAGCAGAATGCCCACACACAACAAAACAGAACAAAGCAGAACACACACACAATACCAGCTACCAATGATCTATGCAAAATTGCCACTTAAACAAACAACACTCGTAAAACTCAAACTTACTGGTGCTCAATCTGGAAGTTGAGGTGCCCTGAGAACCAGTCATTGAAGTACGACTGGTCCACGTTACAGGTCGCCTTCAGCTGCATGGTGACCCAGTCCTCATTCTGATCTCGACTGACGTCCATCGGAATGTGATTCATCTGTGTCGTCCATACGAACCAGTGACTCTCCAGAAACCTGAACATGTCAAAGGCATAAAATTTAGCGACATTTGTGAAACATACTGTACACCAGAACTAGAGTATTTGCTTTACCAAGGTTCTGAAACTCTTTTTGAACATTGCGATTCTTGCTCACCTGTCACAACTGTGTGATGTACATGTACATGCTTCCTGTGGCAGGTTTTTTGGTTGTTGCAAGCTTGAAAAGGAATAATCAGAAGTGATTCCTTTCTGAAACGGCTCTTAAGCCTGGTAGTGCTGAGCCCGGAATATCCCGGGCTACCTCTATGGCTCTTTCAGCATAAGACAAATTAATTCAGCAAGACACAGGTTAACACATGCAGCAGGAATGAGACTAGCCGTCACTGTCACAGGGCAGACAATAAAATAAAACTGGAGCCTTCGCCAGATTTGAAATGTGTTATAGGGTCACCTCTCTCAGGTTTTGTTCTCAGCATCAGTGTGTATCATGACCTGGATATAAGCATGTAACTGGTTTATCAGGTCAACAGCACGACACAGAACGTGCTCCCTTGTGGCCCAAATCATCACTGATCACCACCACAACAAAACACCTTTGAAAAAGTTTCATCTGGGTCAGATAATATCACTGTTCTATCACAACCAGCCTTGCTTTGTTTGATGTACTCAGTTATATAAGCCGTACGGTCAAACTGGTCGCTGACTGACACACTCACCTGATCCACAGATAAAATGTTACGGCACCCCAAACACCAAAGAATGTGTAGAACATGAGGCAGTAACGTAGGAAGAATGTTCCCATCCAAAACAGTTCCTGTGGAGAAAAGCAATTCAAAAGCAAACTACAGAACACTGTACTGTTCCAAATGTCACTACTGTAACTACAGAACACTGTACTGTTCCAAATGTCACAACTGTAACTACAGAACACTGTACTGTTCCAAATGTCACAACTGTCAAGAAAATATTGAAACACAGGTATACATGGATTTGAAAGATATTATTATTATTATCTGAAAAATTCAGTAATGCCATTGGATGCACTTTGTCAAGATTAATTTTACTACTGTACTGATAGGCTTCCCTAGATGTCATTAGTTAGATTAAGATAGACTGATGCTCATTGCTTGTTAATCCAGTGTGTGTGTGTGTGTCTGTGTGTGTGTGTAGAAGCATTTGTGTGTGTGGAGGTGGTTGAGAGAGATAGAGAAATACCCTCCTGCCAAGAGCACATATAAGTACATATACACTTATATAAATATGGGTACATGTGTATGTACATTGTATGTACATGTACCATGGATACATGTGTGTACACTGTATGTACCGGTACCCAGTATTTTTTTGTGTGCCTGTATTTAGGTGTGTTTTACTTTTTAGTTTTTGTTTTCTTATTGTTTATTTTTTGTTGTTCCTTTTTTTCTCCTTCTTTCCCCTTTTTACCGAATGTATGAATGTTTGTTCTATACCTTCCAGATATCCCCCCAAAACAAACAAACAAACAATTTTTTTTTTTAAATTCAAAAGATGATCTTGGGGTTCGCTGTATGTTGCAGAAGTGTTTGCAAAATAACACTGCAATTACAGTTACAGATGACACCACCAGTTTCAAGCACTGTGTGATTCTATGAACTTTCTGTAAAAGAAACCTTTTTAGGGAGAATTCTGTTTTGGAATATTCCGGACTGCCTCTACGGCTTTTTCAGCGCAAGACAATTCAATTAAGTAAGACCAGGGTTAAAATACTGACGTTCTGACACACACAGTGAGCCTTCAAACAAGTACATGTACATTCAAATGAATCAACAGACCTGTGAAAATACTCACATTCCACATTTTCCGAGTGATAAGGAAGTAAGGTATCTCATAGTTGAAGTAAAGTGGAAGCAGCAGAGGTGGCATTACTGAAACAGGGCCAGGCTACAGATCAGAACTGTAATCTAAACTTTTTAATTTTAGCACCAAGAATAAAATGCAGATGTACATTGAACAGTGACCTAATTATTCCTGACATTTAACATTTTTGTTTTTGTTGTTGTTATATAAATGGAGTGGGTGGGTTGTGGGGATTGGTGGGGGGACGAAGGGGGTGGGGGGTGGGCGGGTGGGGTGAGGTTTAAAAATCTAAAATGACAGCTCATCTACAAAAATTAAGAGATGTACATGTAACTGCAAATGTATAAAATGGACTTACCAAAGAAAAAATATTCATGTTGATAGTTGAAATGCGCACCAAAGAACCCTGTCTTCTTCTTTTGACCCCACTGAAAATTTTAAGGAAAAATGTAACTTACTTAGATCTACACACGTCACACAAGTGTTTCTTGAATGCCACTCTCTTGTCCTTTCTACTGAATATTCATGCAATGCACACCCACCTGTGCGCACCAGCAATGCGCACACCCAAGCACTTAGTCTTTCACTTTCAGCTCCCAACACCATAACCATCCATGAATTCAGCCATTCACATTCATGAAAACAGAATCATCTGCACATCCATCTAAAGCCCACAGTTACACACACACACACACACACACACACACACACACACACACACACACACACACACACGCACACACGCACACGCACACGCACACACACACACACTACACAACACAGTTTGCAGGGAACCACCTGCATTACCCATCCATTCACTTATTCACACTTGTATATTCATCCGGAAAATTCTCTCACTTACATCAATACAGGTCAGCAGCCTGCTGACTTACTGCACTAAAGTTCCCCAGCTTAAAATGGTCCATGATCCAAAAGAAGGGAAAATGTGTGCAGCATATAGTGACAGAGCGGCAAAGCCATGAGTGCACGTCTGCTATATGCTAGGGGTGTAGGGGGGTATGCATGCTCCCCTGGAATGTTTGTAAAGATTAGACTAAAATCTGTGAGATTTGATGCTTTCTGGCATGATATCAAGTGCTTTCGAGGAGGAAACGCTAGTTCTGGAGGAAAATGATTAGAATTAGACTAAAATTTGTGCTATCTGTTGCATGTTTGGCGTGATTATGAGTGCTTCAGAGGAGGAAACACACTTACTGGGGGGAGGAAAAGTTTTAGCCAACGGTGGAAATCCGCCGAAAGGTGGACGAGTTTAAGCCCTGCTGAACTGTACATACCGTAACAGCCATACTCCCATCCCCTCCCGACCTCCCCTCACTTCCCATACACACAGAAACAGGGAGACACAAAAAAAAGGATGTGCAAAGCTTGTGTTCCTACCTCCACAGGCTGCACTTTGCCCAGAACCAAGACTTTGTCCATGCGTATATCGGGATCCATAGAAATGCGATTTGGCTTTGCATGATGCTGGTAGTGGCGATAGTTCCACCAAGCTGATGATGCTCCCTGTATTTTAAGCCAATGCATCAAATTATTTACATACACGTATGAAAACATTTCTCACATGTTTAACAATATCAAAACATCTAATTCTCAACTTTACACTTACGGAAGTGACACCAACCTTAAGAAAATTGATGATGAATATATGAGTGATGTGGTTCAGTCTGGAGGAATTGAAGACTGACAGGTGACCAAAGTCGTGCTGAGCCCATCCTGCTTGTGCCTACATGACACAGGACAGAAACACTGCCATATAATAATATATGTATATGTAATAACAATATATTGAAATTCTCAAAAAAAAACACTATGCACATAATCCTATATTTATACCATACAGATTACAACAAATATGCTACACACAGCAGCTGAATCAAGGGGAAAAATACTGAAATGACCTAGTCAAAAGCCAGCCGAACAGATTTGTCTTCTGATCAGACTTGAAAGAATCTATGTCCGTCAAGTCTCTCAGACCGGCAGGGATGGCGTTCCAGAGTAATGGTTGTGCAAAGCTAAACATGCTTTCGCCTACTGTCTCGATGTTTCAGTGAGGAACTTTCAAAAGTCTTCAGAGGAAGAACGAAGAGTGCGTGTTCTCTGGTGGACTGTCAATATCATAACTTCCAGAAAAGTTAATATATATAAGCAGCTCAATACCGTAACAGCAACAGATACATCCGGATTAAGCAGAAGTTTCATATCATACTGCTACCATTATTTGGCAAAAGGGTCCACAAAACATGGATTTGATAAACACTTTGGACCTTTTACAAATCGACAGTACATTTATCAACCAAGGAAATCAAACGCATCAAGCCAAGAAGACTTCTACTGAAGACCAACAGTTTGGCCTGCTTATATTTAACTGCACCCATTCTTCCCTTCAACATTACCTGTGCTGTAACCAGAAGTACAGAGGCTGCAAGTAACGTCAGCCATCCGGTGCCGAAATAGTATAACAGCAGCCACGCCCCTACTTCGAGTGCTATGATGTGCAGCAAAATGAGCGTGAAAAATACTGGACTGGCATGAAACCATCCCATGTCCTCAGCTTTCCTGCGAAGCTCCCGGAAATCCTTTATTAGTTCACTCTGTAAATACACACACACAAACAAATCATCAAATTCGAACATTACAGCAACTTATAAACTTCAGTTGGAAGATTCATTATAAACACATTTTCACTGCAACAGGTCAAGTGCTCCTAGTACGGATTCAAATACAGTGTGAACCTGTGAACTTCAAACTGTGCTTTTCACTTGATAAACTTTTCAACATATAATTACTGTACTTTGGTTTTTTTTTCAGCTTGACAATCATCTTTCATTGTTTAACATGACTAGGTCCACTTAGAACACACATTCACAAACAGTAAATACTCAGATTGTTCTACATATACTTAGTTCAGTCTGTTTATAGTGAGGTGGGAGGTGACCGTGTCAGTATGTGTGTGTGTGCACATCTCTGTGTGTGTGTGTGTGTGTGTGAGAGAGAGTGTGCATGTGCGTGCATTCTTGCGTGTGAGAGAGTATGCAGAAAAACCTCTTTCTTTTCATCCTCCTTGAGAAGGCCAACCAACATTGGACTCAAGTACTTGGACACTGCCTTTCTGTCATTGTGAAATGCCACCCAAGTATCCTGTAAGGAAAACATGACAAATGATGTGACAGTGCCGTCATTTTAACTTGACACGATTTTCATTTGACAACGAGCTCTGAGGTTACAGGCAGAAGCCATTGCTACCATTACATGATTTTATATAGGGAGAATTTGTTTGGAACACTTGGGCTTGTCATGTACTGTGCCTGTTGGCCTGAAATAGCCTATCTTAGAGACTGGTAGGACTCTGAATGCAAAACACTGACGTTTAATGGTTGTGCAAATGAGGACAACTCAATTGTCCATATATGACATGATATGGCCCCCCCCAAAAAAAGATATTGTTGTTTCTGGTAAAAAAAAAATAGGGGTAGGTAGGTAGGGTTTTTTTTTTTAAAACCCCCCACGCCACACATATCCAAGAACAAAGAAACAGGGTATTAATAAGAAATGATGCTCTGTGAAACTGTATTTAATATCATAACACACTATCTTACCATATTTCGTTCTAATCTTGGGTCCGCGATGGTGCACGACTTCCCTGATGACAGGCGCATGAAAACCGAAACTGGTTGTGCTTGTATTTTTTCTTTTTTGTTTCCAGCAGCCAAAAAAATTTTTTAGGGTGGGGGGGTCGGTCGGGTTACCAGAAAACAATTTTTTTTTTGGTGCCTAATAATAATAACAGAATATTTATATAGTGCCTAACCTTATCTAAGCTCTAGGCGCTTTACACAAAATACCTTTTTATTCATACCCTGTATAAGACATAAGAAAACACAGATAAAACAAACACAAGACAGGTAAAACTGACAAAACAGATAAAAACTAATAAAACTCATATCCACACACACACACACCCATTCCCTGTGCACACACGCACTCACACCAGCAGAACATGGCACAGCTATGAGAGGCTGAAGAGGTGGGTTTTCGGTTGGGACTTGAAGGATTCCTTGTTTGAACTGTTTCTGATTGTAAGAGGGAGCTGACTCCAGGTAAGAGGAGCCTGGTAACGGGAAGTAACGCTGACCGAATGATTTAGTTCTGCAGGAGGGAATCTAGAAAAGCTAGGTGTCAGAGGATGAACGCAGTTGTTGGTCGTGAGTGTAGATGTGAAGGAGGTCAGAAAGGTATTGAGGGCCAGTGCCACTCACTGAACTGAAGCAGATTGATGAGACTTTGTAGCTGATTCTCTGTGGAATGGGAAGCCAGGTACTGGGAAGCTATGCTTGTCGATTGTCGTCCGCGACAATGCCACCAGCTACTGCATTTTGGCTGCAGTCAGCTGAGCGCAAGTCTATGTATCTGTGTATGTGTCTTGAAGGCGTGATGCTACACACAACCGAATAAGCTCAGAATGATCTTTGAGCCTCAAAATGGCAGCTATGGGGCCTTTAACATGTCTCCCTATGACTCAGCTGGACCAAAGTCTTTGAGTTCTTCAGTTTGAAACTCTCCTTGTCATCAAATTTGTCGGAGGGATAAATCTGCTCCCAGAAATTGCAAGGCAACGGTACATTCCATCACCTCTGATATGCTATTTCTTGTACAGGTGAGACCGTGAACTAAGCTTAACCCTGGGGATTATCCGTTAGATCAATGATGCTCCATTCGATTTCCTCCCCCGCCCCCCCACACCCGCATCAGTAACACTAGCCAAACACACACACGGACTTCTTCATGGAACCTTGATGTGCCACACCGTGTTCATTATTTATACCTGTCCTCTTTTAAGAGAAAAGAAATCGATATGTGGACTTGGAAGGTGCACACACCTCGTCCTTACTCTGTCCTACACTGACAACTCACCTTACCACTTGTGGCACTAGACAAAACAACAACAAAAAAAACGGCATGGGTAGTGTTGGTACATGTAGTTACCATACGGCCACTTCACAACTGTCCCGACTGTCACCCCACCCCTGCCCCCTCCTCCCCCGACTGATCGTCTGAGCATCCTCCCACACAACCACCACCACTCCGGCCGAGCCTTACCGTGGCATCTTGTCCAGCGTGATGCGCAATCAGCCTCTCGCCACCAGGATGTTTTTTTGCCCATCGTGTGACGTCGTACACTCGACCGTCCAGCACTAGCCACCGGTCGGTCTTCGATGTGTGTCTCTCGATCTCCTCCCAACCGTACGTCGGCAACTTTGACACGTCCTTTTCATCTTTGCACATCGTCTATGATTTTGACTGACGATCTGCACGTGCTGATCAATAAAAAAAAAAAAAATCAATTTTGTGCCGGTGTGTGTCCCGACTGACGCTAATCCAAACTGAGCAGGAGATGGCTGAAAAGACTTCAAAAAGATACAGCGCTGTTTAGACCATGTCAAAGCTTTTGTGAATCGCGCCAGTCAGTCGCCGGCCGGTACGACGAATGCACAGCGGTTGTGACCTCACGAGGGCGTCCTTCAACCCGGGGGATGCATGGCCTTGTGTGATCGTCAGATACTTGTAACCAATCACAAAACACAAGTGTGCCTGTGGGGATAATGAGGCGTGCGCGCGACACGGATGTCATGGCAACTGGAGGTGCTGCGAGCGCCGATAGGCTGGCGTCACAGTGCGGGCGAGGATTAAAATAGACGAAAGAGAAAGTCGCCGTCACGATGGGATTGTGTTTTGTTGACATTGTTAAAACGCACTTTGTTTTAAAAATGAAGCACAATATACTGACTGACAGACATCGTGACTGATAAAGCTACATGTAAATGAAAGACTGAACTGAAACCACTAAGTTTAGTTTCTATTACGATTCGTAACTGAGTGTACATTGATCGCTACAACTGAAAGTCAGTTATAGTGTGAAGCATTCGTCAGGTCTGCCAATGGGTGCCCGTGCTAGAAGATATTCAGAGTTAGGGAGTAAAGTGTTTTCACTGACAGACTATGTGCTGCGGCGTCCGATCACTAGTACCGTGACATCACGTATTTGAGTCGGATGACTAGCCTGAAAACCTGCGAGTATTTCTGTCGAATAATTATAACGTAATCGGGCACAGCACATACTTGAAGTTGTGAAACTGAATCATTTTTATAACTATACAACTATTCCGTAAATTTACCGCCGTCAACTCGTAACTTGACGTGAGTAGCCGGGATATCGCGCATCCTTATTGATCTCAATGTCACACATCCCCGATTAAAAAAAAACAAAAAAAACCTGAACTTGAAATAAAATAAAATGAACCTTCTGAACTAGTTTGACAGCAAAGTTTTGCCGTTTCAGCCCCCCCCCCCCAACACACCACCCCTACCTCCCCCCCCCCCCCCCCCCCCCCGCCAACTGAACTCCAGCCTTGAACTTCAAGCCCTTAAACGGACACACGTGCGACTGATGATTCAGTCACGTACGGACATCAAATGATCACGTACAGGAGATAGCACGCCTGATTATTTCCGCAAAAAGCATATCAAGCCATGCGGCGCACGTGTTCTGTTTGTGCCTAGTTAGACTTGTGGGTGACCGGCGCTTTCGATACTAATCAACAGATAAGGGGCAAAATACGGGTACATCAGTGGTGAAGAAGTCAGCTATCACTACCTCGTAATAAACATCGAACTGTGAACGTGCCTTACAATGCGAGACGTGTTCAACCGTTACCTCGAAAGCGTTTACTGGTGTATCGATTAGCATGGCAAGGGTACAAGGATCTTTCTCGCATAATTCTAACATTGGTTTTCCATAACAAGCTGCGTCCATCCCCCCCCCCCCCCCACCGGGTCTGTTCACTAAAATTTAGTTTTCCATTTGAATGCATATGCATGAACATTTTTGTTCTAAAGAACACAATGAAAAACTAGAAAACACTGCTGTGCTCATGATCATGCAGTTTGCAAGTCATACGTGATGAGACCAGTAAGCTAACTATTCAGTGTAAAAGCTTGTACTGAGAGTAGCAGTGTCTGAAAAAAATAAAACAAAACCAACAAAAGTGGGAAATATGCGGATAAATGTATGTCTTTTGAGTTATTTGAATATTCTGATCCAAGCTGGAAGTGCACATGACCGCATCGCTGCACTGCAGTCAGTTTTTTGCAAGAGTGGCATGCAGTCAGGACTGAGGTGAAGACAGCAAGCTGTCACCACATTAGGACCATGGTTTGAATGAACTCTCTGAATCTGCTGCCTATGACACTGCATCACCCCGCTGATATGAGGGAAAGATACAGTGCACTAAAAAAAAAAAGAAAAAAAAAAGAGAGAAACATCCTAACTGTTGACCTCTCGTGCTGATAGCAATGAGAACATGACATTTTGGTGTGAACAAAATAAGTGGCCCATATATCTCTAAGCTGCAACATACATGTACCTCTAAACCCTCACCTATTTCTATGCATTAGAATGTCGGGTAGTGCATTAAAAAGAAACTGCAGTGCTTGTACTAGGGTTCTGGTTATTCACGAGGGAAAAAACAAGTTTAAGTGTTTACCCCTCCCCCCCCCCCCCCCCCCCAACCCCCCCTTTTCCAACCACTCTGCTTCCCCATTCCACCCCCAACTCAATGCATCTGTCCTAACTTATCTGTGAGTTTATAAAGCCACAGAGGAACAACTTCACACACACACACACACACACACACACACACACACACACACACACACACACACACACACACACACAAACTGCTTCTGGGGTAGATTGTTCATCTTTTCATGAAGCTTTCTTCTGAACAAAAATTCCATGAAAAATAAATGTGTCCTTCTAGCAAGTGTTTCCCATTCACAATTACAAATTTGAATGAAAAAAAAAAAAAATCTTGCTCCAAACCTTATGTGCTCAGATTCCATATGACATATCCACAGGTACATTCATTTTTCTCAAAAACAAACTAACAAAAAATGATACATATCTATATCCAGTAACAAAAAAAAAAAAAGAAAAAAAAAGGAATACTGTGACTTGGGAAACAAAACTGTTAAAAAGGAAAAAAGTCACAAGTGTGTGTTTGTTCGCACGGTCATGATTCTCAGAAGATAAGATACGTTTTACCTGCATCCATTTAGTGCTACATGTGTCTCACAACCTACAATACATACTTGCATAAATTACTCAATTTTGACAAACATGATACCACACAGTCTTGCAAATTGTTTACTTTGCATCACACACACAATCATACCAAAGAAAGATTACTTGATGAGTTTTGTGAGGTCTGGTGATGAAAATGTAACAATCTCAGAAAAAGAAAGGCCAACAATGAACAGGCATTTCAAACACTACACACAAAATCACTTCAATCTGTCATCCGCATTGCAGTCACTCCAATGAAATATCAGTTTGCTCCTTGCCAATACTCAGGCTAAGACGAGAACATGTCTGCATGGGACACAAGTACTTTGGCATCCTCGTTTTGTTTTGATTTTTCAAAAGGGACATACAACAGAGTGAGTCGGCTTACTAAGCATGGTCTCTGGTCATACCTCATACTGCAAGTTTACGATTTCTGAAGAGAACACTGGAGTTTTTTTTTTGTTTTTTTTTTTGAATTGCCAATAAACTTTATAAAGTTCAAAAGTGCCACCACAAAGACAACATGCATGACAGTGCAAATTATCAAAGTTTCTTTTAGAAAACTGACATCACAAGAAGACCTAAGGCAGTCTTTTTTCAGATGAGTAAGGCTCATGTCATGCTGGAGTGACAACAAACAGCAAACACAACCAAACAGTGTTTTTCCTGTGTTTCTATTGTGACATACAACCACAACATGCCTTTGCTCTTATTTTTCCGGATCATGTCCTAGCTGTGTTCAGTGTTTATTCAAAATAAAATGTCTCCTGTGTGACATGAGCCTAACTCGCAGCATTCCCGTTCCGGGGGCCTCGCTACTCTTTCCCCCTGCAACAACGCAAACTTGGGCTAACTGAAACCGGGCTGAGCTTCGTAATGCCTAAGAAGGAAAAAATCAAACTACTCGGTGACAAGGAAAGTGGACAGTTGCGAACAACTTTGAGGTCCCCGTGTTATTACACAGTGTGCACAGAAGCGGTGAAAACTGTTGCATTCACCAACACCAGTACATTTTCAGCCAGTTTCAAGATTATTACCTGCATGAGTAGTCCCCCGTGCATACACAGACCCGCAGCATTCAATCATTTTTTGAGGCCGCTTTGTGCTCGGCCGTGAAAAATGCGTGCTTGTTGCGGCAAGGGAGATTACTCATGCAAATGATAGAAGATTTCATGGCAAATGAATTTCGCAAGACAGCATAAACAAATTCCAGTTTACTGAAATCGACGCTCACCACGCAAGCCTATGACCCTATCACGAACAGTTCAAACGTCACCTGCTTCATTTGCGTCACTGCGCATGGCCAAGCAGAAGTATACACACATCATGAAAAATCGTTTGAGCTATAGACTGGAAAAATATTCGGGCTCCCAGTTATCACTTCTGGTAGCCCAAATGGCTACTCCCAGTTTTCACGTCTGGTAGCCCAAATGGCTACTGGGGTCCTTACACTTTTTGACAGTGGTGGGATGTGAAGACAAACTGTATTTGCTGTATTTGCTAGGCAAACAGGCTACGCTATCACTATCACATGTACATTCAAAACTGCAGTGAGTGTGTCCGCAGAACCACAAGCTTGTAGAAAGCCACAGCAAGGAGAAAGCAGTTAGCCAACTTCTCCTGTCCAATCGACTGTTCCTGCCAGTACTGTTCCCACAGACCAGCAGGCACTTCCACGTCCGCGACCATACTTGTATTGCCAGAGTCTTCGTGCACAGAGCGCTGGAGATCCCTCAAAATGTGCTGACCGCTGACCCGCTCCCCGCCTACTGCCAGGTTGAAAAAGCGCATGACGCTGTTGGGTTTTAGAAAGAAGGCATGATGCTGGCCTGTGATGGCCAACTGGGAGTTGAGAAGTGTCACCAGCATTGCCTCCAGAATGCGAAGATTGGTCAGGAACGGAACAACCCGCAGACTAGTGTAGCGGTAGATCTTGCTCTCAAACACGTAGACATCTGACTTAGGCAGCTGTTCTACCACTTGCAGCAGCTGGAAAAGAAACGGGAGAAAGTCAAATTTTACATTTTCTTGGCACCTGAAAAAGAAAATGTGTTGGGTGAAGGGTGGTGTTATTGCTGAAACCTCTGTGGCAAAAATACAAATGACTTCACCCTTCTTAGGTTCTCTACTAAGTAAAGAACTGGGCTATCGGTGCGATAGTGAAAATACAGCAGCTTCTACATTAACAACAAAAGCCTGCAATTGAATTTGGCTTATAAGACTTAAATACTGGGAGGAGAGACTGAGCAAGACAGGCAGAAAGAGAGACAAAGAGATTTTATACCTTTTCCAAAAACAGGACATGATCTACTTTATGAAATGGCTTTGACAGCAGTGGCACTGTATTCCACGACTCCAGTGTCAGGTCACGAGACATTTGTGCAAAGGTAACACTGTCGGCATGCAGCTCCAGTGCAACAAGGGATGTCAGGTTCTGAAGAAAATCCATACACTATACAATCAAACTGAGTAGGGTTTTCAACACTTCAATTCTGTAAAGCAAATCAGTTTCAAATGTTCAAATGTAAAATATAACCATATAACACTCTGGTTGTGTTCCTGATCAACAGTCTTGTTAAACAAATACCAGGTGAAAATTGTAATTTTAAATTTGGGGCACAAAGTGATCAAACTAAACGAACTGTATTGTTAGGCTGACTGGCAGCATCCCATGCTTGTCCATGTCCTACTAATACTCACACTCCATTCCACACTCCTACCAGATCTTCATACATGTCAAGATGTGTTTATTATGAACACATACAAAAAGAAGAAAGACAGACGGACAGACCACTGGTGTTTTTTTTTATTTTTACCTGCTGCAGGTTTTCAGGTAAAGGTGGGCTTGGCTTGACTGTCTCAGATTCCAGTTTTTCTCTCAGTTTCTGGACAGCCATGTAATCTAGAGATTTCATGATGTTGCACAGCTTTTGCAGGCCCAGAATACCAACGCCCGGTACACGGAGAAGATCTGACAGAGTTTTAAAATCTCCGTTCATCTCTCTGTACTTGACCACTGCTGATGCTTTCTGATGACTCAGCTGTCTTGTAAACTGCAGCTCGTCTAAGCTACACTTGTTGAAACACTCAAGTATTCTTTGTTTTTCATCTGTGTTATACATTTCGTCCAACCCATGTTTGGATGCTTGTGATGGTTTTGTCGACAGAAAGCGGACAGCATTCCTGAGGCAACGCTGCAATGAGAACATCATGACTGTACATGTATCCAAATCAAAATGATAAAGGCTGTGGATATACGACTACAATTTAACACACACAATACAGCTACTAGGCACAGTTTCATACAACTTTATATTACACATGTATACATTGTACTATGTAATTATACAAAAACTGGCTATACTATATATATATATATATATATATATGCATCACATTTTTATTTAGTTTCACCGTCTGATCTTTCATTTTCCAGTGACAGTGTACTGCAACCCACAACTCTGTCATCGGATGCTGGTGTATGACCGTACCGTGTGTGTGTGTGTGTGTGTGTGTGTGTGTGTGTGTGTGTGTGTGTGTGTGTGTGTGTGTGTGTGTGTGTGAGAGAGAGAGCTCTTACTGACAATAGTGACATGCATTCCATTTGAACTTCCACAAGGGGATAATAAAGTAATCTGACTGATTCATACGATTCATCTGCAAGGACAAAGAGTGGGCTGCTGACAGAAACAGAGAGACCCTGGCGAGTGGCCTTCGCTGTTTAGAAGATGCAGATCTGCCATTAAGCTGAACTGTCTACGTTTCTAAAGCAATGCCTAAGTTGATTTAGGGTAAGAATTGTAAACCTCAGTCGATCTGGGGCCCTGAACACAAATCTACCAGTGACATCAATGTGACCATGTTTCCCCGTAGGCCGCTTCAGTCAATTCATTGTGCAACAACCCACTAGCTTTTAGCCCTGTAAAATGAAACCTAAAAACTAGGGTGACACATACTGTATTCAACATTCGCTGGATCTTGCACACACAGGCCATCTCAAGCGATTAAACGACAGGCACACAGCATCAGGCGTTCAATTTTCGGTTTCGAGGAGTCCTTGCTTTGAAACGGAAGTGGACACATGGCAGTTGTGTCCCTTTTGGGATCTCCGATGGCTCATGAAATCGCTCCAGTGTTTCAGAAGGTGTTGAACGTAGGACAACTACGCCTGTTTAAAAAATAAAATAAAATGAAAAAAAAAAAAAAAATCTCTGTCGGTCAACACCTTCAGTTGACCCTAATTTTAGCCGCGTCCACACACACACCGGCCGCACTACTGACACCAGCCGCGGCCGCGGGTCCTACTAAACTATGCCCGGCCATGTCCGGGTATGCCTGGTTATGCCTGGCCCTTTGCCCGGTTATGCCCGGGACCCCCAGATCGCCTGTAGGCTATAGCCGAACGATTAGAAGGTCTAATGAATGATTCTTTGTGTGTGCGTGTGTGTGTGCGTGTGTGTGTGTGTGTGTGTGTGTGTGTGTGTGTGTGTGTGTGTGTGTGACCGTACTGACGGTGTGTGTGTGTGCATGCCGGCGTGTGTGTTCGCGCTAGCTGTACGCGTCAGCCTGTGTGTGTGTGTGTGTGTGTGTGTGTGTGTGTGTGTGTGTGTGTGTGTGTGTGTGTGTGTGTGTGTGTGTGTGTGTGTGTGTGTGTGTGTGTGACCGTACTGACGGTGTGTGTGTGTGTGTGCATGCCGGCGTGTGTGTTCGCATAGTAGCGCTAGCTGTACGCGTCAGTGTCAGTGTGTGTGTCTCTGTGTGTGTGTGTGTGTGTCACAGTGTGTGACCGTACCGGCTGACGGTGTGTGTGTGTGTGTGCATGCCGGCGTGTGTGTTCGCATAGCCTAGCGCTAGCTGTATGCGTCAGTGTGTGTGTGTGTGTGTGTGTGTGTGTGTGTGTGTGTGTGTGTGTGTGTGTGTGTGTGACGGTGTGGTATGGTGTGGTGTAGCGGGTAGTGGGCAGTTGTGATGGGTGTCCCCTCTAAACCGTGGCCCCGGCCGGTGAGCAGATACCGTCCCCTCGCCCCTGAGTCTACCTGCAATGGTCTAGAAGGAGGTTGTGATCTCCCAAGAGCACCGTAGTGATCGGCCAAGATCGATTCCTGGTGTTTTGGACGTTGTGCTGTGGAGTACAGTAACGGATCGTCTCTCAGACTTCACCTCTCACCAGGGGGGGGGGGGGAGGGGTGTCATCATTTCAGTATGGTCAAATGATCAGTCGTCTCCATGTCAGTTTACATGTACTGTAATAGTACCATGTGTCATGTCAGTCTTGTTCATATGTTTTTACATTGATTATTTGTCTGATTGTCTACTTGTCTCCGTTTCAGTCTGATTGTGTGTTTGTCTCTGTTTCAATGTAATAAATACTGCCATGGGACTAAAGTTCGAAAGGGTTTGTTGTGGGAGTCAGATATATCATTACAATACTTTCTGACTGTCTATCTAACTTTAGCCAGACAGAAATATAAAACCCGTTTCGTTAAAGATATATTGACTTTCTTTTTCTCTTTTTTTTCACATTGTTTGCCCGTTTTCAGTAGACGGTCTTCTTAATTTTTTTATTTTATTTTGGCAGCAAAGCAAAAATGAAATCTTTCCGTTGCAAAATAATGTTCGTTACACATTTGTTTTCTCACTCACACCGCTGTGCACACACACACACACACACACACACACACACACACACACACACACACACACACACACACACACACACACACACACACTGATGATCGATCAAACTTTGTGACTCACAAAACTAAGTAGTCTGTGCGACCGAGAATAAATCAGACCATCACACCGTCACACACACACACACACACACACACACACACACACACACACACACACACACACACACACACACAAAGAATCATTCATTAGACCTTCTAATCGTTCGGCTATAGCCTACAAGCGATCTGGGGGTCCCGGGCATAACCGGGCAAATGGCCAGGCATAACCAGGCATATCCGGCATGGCCGGGCATAGTTTAGTAGGACCGGCGGCCGCCGCGGCACGTAGCTACACTGCAAGCACCGGCTCACACACACACACACACACACAAGACACAGACTGATAACGTGTACAAAGTATGGTATGGTGTGCACAGTTACACATATTGCCCAGATTTACATTGTTAACACGATTAAACAGATATTGCCTGTACTCATAGTTTCACTGGAATGCTCTGCCATTTACTGAATGCATCAGTTAAGGTAGATTTGACGTTCTGCTTTATCTGTGTATATTCATCAAGACAGTAGTTCTTCCCACCCATTTCCACAGCACATTGCATGCAATCACTTTCATATCATTTGTAACAAAGAACAATCTGTTTTGCAGCTGTACGTGGTTGCCTCTGACAATGGCGTGGTTCGTAGGACATCTGCCATCCGAGTACGCATCACCGTTGTTCGCAACCGCAATGGCCCCGTGTTCTCTGCTGCTGCCTACAACGTCACTATCGATGAAACAGTCAGTTCTGGCCAGTCCATCCTGCGTGTCACAGCGTCCGATGCTGATGGGGTCAGTATACAGCTTGTCTGGGTGCTTGCTTCTTTATTTTCTGTGAACGTGTGTTTATGACAGGGCAAGAAGGATGGTTACCCTGAACATCTGAAAAATAATTGCATGGATAGTTTTTTTGTGTCTGGAGAACAGTCACCAGAAAAGCAACAGGACAAAACAACAACAACAACAACAACAACAACAAACACCCAAAAGGAAAAAGAAAACAGAAGAAGAAGAAAACACTGTTTTCCTTTAAGCAGTTGTGGCTAATACAAGAATGGATTTAAAAAAAAAAAACTAGTGTCTTGCACGCTTCTAAACTAAATGTTCTTTGTTATGATGGCTGTGGGTTAAGCAGTGTGTGGGAGGTATATGTTCATCTGCTCTGTCTCTTTGTGCAGGCAGTGTAGACCTTTCATGATTTTCTGCACTTGAATGCTTCAGCACAAAACTGACACACTCCTTTGTTGCAGGACCGCATCACCTACACCATGCTGAACACCGTGCCAGCCTCCCTCTATTTCTCTGTAGACTCAGGGACAGGCGTCATCAGGATCAGGAATTCCCTCATCCTTGACAGCACTACTACCTACACTGTAAGTTGGTAGCAACTCTGTAATTGGCTTTGATAGTTGTCTTGGTAGAGGGCTGAAGTGCCACAGATTTGATAAGTGCTTATGTCTTTTTTTCCCCCCAGGTAATGGTGGGATTGAAGTACAGTACATTTTCTTTTGGGCGACCACCCCTATGGCCAGACAAGAGTGGTCTTAAAAGAGAGGTGGTCACCCAAAAGAAGCTTCAGACAGTGAAGAAGTGCAACCCAGTATCATTGTAACATTGGTCTGCACAGGCAGGTGGTCTCCCAAAGGGGTGGCCACCCAAAAGAAGTTCTACTGTAACAGTTACATTTTTTGTTTTTTTAGTGCAAACATAAAAAGTAGTGGTTTGGATCCACCATTGGTTGTTCTGCCTTGGAAATCCTGGGAAATAATTCAGGTTTTGCTGTTTCCATCGTGGTGGAATAATTTTCACTGTGCTTCGTGGCAGCAAACCACCGTCACTAACAGTGTATTCATCTGCCCATTTTTCTCCCAGTTTGGAGACAGACTACTAGTTTCAAAGATGAATAATGTTTGGTGTGTTGTGGGAACACATTTGTAGTGTGGAACCTGTACAGAAAAAGTTAAAAAAAAAGAAGAAATAACCAGTACAAACTGTTTTCTTCCTGCAGATGACCATTGAAGCTGTAGACTCACCAGTGCAGGGAGCCTCGCCTCGTTTTGCCTTGGCGGAAGTGTTTGTCAATGTGTGTCGCAACCCCAATGCACCAGTGTTTGCTGCGGACTTCTACAATATCACAGTCTCTGAGTACATACCTGTGAGGTCCACGGTGCAGCGGGTAGTGGCTACAGATGCTGATGCACCAAATGTGAGTCCTGTATTGTTGATACAGAAGGTGATAGGGGAATACATTATCATATGGAACGTGGTGTGTGTGCGAGTGATGTGCACTTGGGGGGATCAGGCGAGGGGATTGTCAGTGTGTGTGTGTGTGTCTGTGTGTGTGTGTGTGTGTGTGTGTGTGTGTGTATTACACAGCGTGCATAATTATAGACTTCTTTCAGTGTTCGTAAGTTTCAGAACGCAAGGTGTCCTTGTATATTTTGTATGCTTTGTATGTTGTTTCCAAAATACTAATAATATGTAGTAATAGTAATTTCACAGTAAATGTATGCATATCTGCTTTGTGACGGGCCGATGGCCTAAACAATAAAGATTTGATTTGAATTGAATATATGAAACATGAAAATGTTATCAACAGACAGTAGCAGCATGTTGGTGAATCTTGGTTGCCCTTAACTGTTACCTTTCAATGTGTTGCAAGTTGCGAGGATGTATGCTGTCTTTACATAATTGCTTTCATTCATACTGCATCATTTCCCTCTTGCAGACTCCAAGCGGCAAGCTTGTGTACACTATTGTTGGCGTGTCTTACCCGAACCCTGCCTTCAACATTGCTCCCGCTGAGAATGACTTCTTCATCGCCAGCCCCACTAGCGGTGACATCATTCTTGGACAGCAACTGTCTCAGGCCCGCGTTCCAGATGTTTTCACTGTGAGTATCCTGGACTACTTCTGTCAGTTAGTTTCTGATGGATTCCAGGAAAGGGGACTGTGATGAGTGTGGATGTCATTTGCACATGAAAGAACGTTTCTCGTAGGGGTCACAAACCTCATAGAAATGATCACTGTAGTGATGTCCTTCACTGCTACATCTTGCTGACCAAGGAGGAAATCAAAGCTTTCATATACAAGCAAGCTTCCCCGCTATGACATCATCATATGTTGGATAGAACTGTGTAATAGAGGAAGAATTTCGGAAATGTTCAGCCCACAAAATGCGAAAACAAATACACTTCTAAAATTCTGAAACTTAAATTGATGAGCTGGCCGTTAGCAACAACATGATTATTATGTGTTCATGTCCAGTGTCTGAGAGAACGCATGTGAGCGTGCGTGTCGGGTTTAGCTCGTGCCTATATTAATGCGAGTATTATTATTATTATCATAATTGCTCAATGGCAAATCAGTGTGCATTTCCTGCCATACAACCTGTTTTGTTTTATTTTGCCGTTTTCACAGTGCATCAAATTTCTATTTACAGCTGACAGTTGAGGTGGCTGACAGTGCCATTCCACCAAAGACGGCCCAGACAAAGGTGCAGGTCAACATTGTGCGCAATATCCACAGACCAACTTTCACCGAGATCCGCTACGGTGCTGCCATTGCAGACACTTGGGCCGTTGGCAGGACGCTGTTCACTGTGACGGCAGTGGACGATGATGATAGCACACCTTTCAATATTGATGTGAGTTTGCTTAGTTTGTAGGGTGGGGTTTATGTTGGGGGGGTTTATCGTTCTTTTCTACCACATACGTGTGATATCAAGGATAGTTCAATGATGAAAAAGCCAGCACAAATAGTTTGCTCCCACCTGAGATTCGAACTTGGGACTGGAACATTGAGATTCCAACTCTCTGCCATTTGGCTATCCCAGCTCCCCCCTTAGTTGGTAGACCAAAACTTTGAGCAGAAACTCACACGTTATTTTCCTGATATACATGATGCAGTTTGTCTGTGTAAATTGTGAATAAAAGCAGTGAAATGCCTGCTAGTTATATCAGTTTTTTACTACCTTCCTCAGGACTTACTACAGTACCAGCAACACAGTTGTCTGTGTTGACGGACATGAGATATACAATAGAAAATAATGTAATACACGTATGCAGTTTGTGTGTCATTTTACAATGTTTTTCTTGTGCCTTTGCGATGCAGACACCCAACGCTTACTTCGACTACATGATTGATGAGCACTATAATCCTCTGGCTGATACATACTTTGGCGTTACCATCGATGGAGTGGTTTATGTTCGAAACAACCTTCTGCTGGACAACAGCAACAGCTATTTCGTAAGTAAATCTCTGGTGTGCTTGTCCCATTGTGTGTGGGAGGGGTGGTAGAAGCGGGTGGTGGTGGTGGTCCTGGTGGGGTGGTGCCATATCATTTTCCACAACCAAAACATGATTGTGTTACTGGGTATAATGAATTGCATACAGAGAATATTTAAAAAAAAATATTTTTAAGCTAATGTCATACAGTAAAAACTCATAACTGTGTGGAGATATTTTATTGATTTGATAGGGGTTTTTTTTGTTGTTGTTTTCAGTTCTACATAATCGCCATCGACAGGAGCTGGAACCCTCTCAGCAGCCGTGCTCCAGTCATCATCAATGTGACCAAGTCCGATATTGTCCGCACTGTCGGATTCACAAACCGCATCTACTTGTGAGTCACTGTGGAAGTCACTTTAACAAAGAAGCCTTTGATAACAAGAACAAAAAAATCAGTCACCTCACTTTTAGTCTTAAGTATCGTCAATTGATTTACTTTCAGGGTACAAGGTTAGCTTGTCCTATGTGGTAGTCCTCCCTCCTTAATCTGTTCATCTCAAGTAGTGTAAGTTTTATGATTTACAGTGTATACCACTGGTACATGTAATTTACAGTGACAGTCAAAACATGATCACTGTGTTTGAACCAGTCCTTTGTCGCGATCGACCTCACGCACTTCTTGCTTAGCTTTACCCATCTTCTATCCATTGACTGATTGTTTCATTCATTGACTTACTCATGCACCTTTGCAAACATTTTAAGACGTGTTTACTGTTTGATCAATAGCTGGGAGATTGTTGAGACTGTAGCTACCACAACACGAGCTGATGTTTATTCACTGGAGGTTGCTAACGTTGATGCTGGACAATCCATTATCTGCTCTATTGAAGCAATTAACGGCCAGACAACATTCAATCGAAGTAAGTCAGACTGAAAGTGTGTAGCCCGTTAGCACTACTGTTATTATTGTCACCATTATTATTTTTATTTTAGTATACTTGTGTTAACTCAAGCATTAGCAGTTGCAGCACACCATGTAGCCCTCACTTTGTTTTGTTGTCGTTCTTGTGTTTTTGTTTTGGTGTGTTTTTTGGGGGTGAAGGATAGTCAGCCCTCACTTTGTTTTGTTGTCGTCGTCATGTTTTTGTTTTGTGTGTTTTTGTTTTGTGTGTGTGTGTGTGTGTGTGTGTGTGTGTGTGTGTGTGTATTTTGGTGAAGCATAGCCAGTAGTTTCAAGGTAAGAATTACAAAATTTATTTCTACAAAAGCAGTTGTACTTACTACGGTATGTGCATATATTTTTTGCAGACCTCTTTGCAATCACACGGACAGTGGACAACAACTGTGAGGTGACGCGCACAGGACTGGTTGACCGAGAAATTGTGTCATCCTACAACCTGACTGTTGTAGTACGATATAACAACCTTATCATCAACAAGCGCAGCGTGGACAGTCACAGAGCCAAACGCCAGATAGAAAATGGTGGGTGGAAGGCATGGCTAAGAATGTTTGTATGTGTGTGGAAGTGTTTGTAGGTGATACGTGTGTGTGTGTGTGTGTGTGTGTGTGTGTGTGTGTGTGTGTGTGTGAGAAGAGGAAAGGTGTGGAAATGGAACTCTGATGTTTTAGTTTGCAGTCACTTTTGACTTGAATTTCCTATTAACTCAATTCCTGCCAAGTAAGTTAAGGGCTGTGCACCAGTGGCCTCGATTAACCAAAAAAAAAAAAAGAAAAGAAAAAAAGTGTGCATGTATGGATTTAAATTTTGCTCTATGGGAGTTTTGCACTTTGATTATACTCATGTTTGCTGCAATAACTGCCATTAAGGGATAGTTATAATCTTGCCTGATTTTTGCATACACAGCCTAAAAAAAAAAAGAAAAAAAAGAAGAAGAAAAAGTCAGAAACATGAGACACTCATTTGCGTTCAAAATGTGTTAAATGTTACGGATGTGGGTTATCACTTTATGCTTCTGAGAGTGAGTCCTCTTCCAGGTGCACTTATGTCCAGTGCATAGTGTATTCCAACACTTGGGAAGATGATGTTGGCTACTTGGTGCTACTGCAATCTGCATATCATTTCATTTTTCCTTTTTTTTGTTTTTTTGTTTTTTTTGTTGCAGTTTACAATACATATTCCGTGGCTTACTTGCTGGTCACTGTGTTGGACATCAATGACAACTCACCAGCCTTCACATATCCTGTCTACCCGCCCACCACCGGCTCAGTCTACGTCTTTGCCATTTCACAAGCATCAGAGCCAGGCTCCCTTGTTGGCACTGTTGTGGTATGTTGTCAGTTTAGTTTGTCCCTTTTTAAAACATTCATTTTACAGTACCTTGCACATCTGCAGAGTGAGTGAATGAGGTTTTAGGGCTTAACACTGTGCAAGCAACAAAGACTAATACGCGGCCATTGTACATCTGCAGCTAGTCCTTGGCGTTAGATTGTAATCACATCGACCGTTGCAGTTGCTTTGTTTGGTTGCTTTCCAGATTTCATAAGTTGCTGTCATTCAGCTTCCCTATTTGTTTGAAGAATGTTCTCATGCTAAATAACTTTGTGCCCACACACTCAGTTAAAAAAAACCCAAAATTCCTTGTTTCAGGCGTCTGATCCAGATGCAGGTGTGAATGGAAGTGTGAGCCTGGCTTTGGCTTCCTCCACTGGAAACTCTGCATTCTTTGTGCTGCGTGATGATGGTAACCTGTACACGAGGATCAAGTTCAATATCCAGCCTAACATCTCACCTTCCTACGCCTTGATAGCCACAGCTACTGATGGCTTCGCGGGCCAGCCCAAGAAGCACCACTTCACCAGTTTATGTAAGCATTCTCACGATGTTGCATCTTCTTGGAAGGGCTCTAACTTTGGGTGCATCTTCTGTGTGTAACTGTGTACTTGTTTAGAAGATATTTCTATGGCAAATGCTTTAGGCAAATTTTTCTGTTCAGTCAGAGGTGCCAGCCAGTATGGATTGGCCGTATTATTTTCTGCGTAACTCAATTAAATGCGGAAATATGTTTTGGTCGCGAAAGATATGGAGGAGACATAGTTGAAGTACATGTATTTCAAAAGGATCGTTAGGAAGGAAACCCCCAGATGTTTGGTCATTCAGACTTTTGCATGCTGAGTTCACTGATTGCTGTTGAAATAATACAAATAATAATAATAGCGCTGTACCTATAAGCGATATGTGCTTTCTGTTTATATTTTTTCTTTGTACATGTACAGCAGAATACTGACAAGTACCAAAAAATACAGAATTTCGTGTGAAATAGTACTGACATACACTTTGGGGACACTTTGGTACCTCTGTGTTCTACACTGACTGTATAAATTGGCCTGTAATTTGTAGCTGCAGTAGGAGATACCCACCTCTGATAATTTACCCTTCTGTGTGGAAATGCAGGTGAACTTGATAGAGAACAAGCATCGTTTCCTCCTGGTGCTGGGCGGCACAAAGCCCAGGGACATAGTACCACAAAAGGAGGCAGTCCGCCGCTATCTGCAGACAGCTATTGGACAGATCGTTCTCATCGAGTCCATTCAGACGAGGCTTGTGGTCAACAATGGCATCCTGGATTATGATGAAGACGGGTACGTGTTAACATCGTGTCTTTGTGAAGTCAGTTTTGCTGTATGAGGGTGGTCGGTGGTCTAGTGGCTAAGACTTCGTCACCAATGTGAGAGGTCAGGTTCGAGTCCCACTCAGGGCAAAGAATTTTTCCTTCTGGTATATATGTGACACCGTTCATCCGGACGAATCGTAAGGGGTTCTCTCCGGGTACTCCGGCTTCCTCCCCCTCTGCTTTCGAAATGGTCAGCCCACAAAATTTAAAAATAAATGTAACTCTAAATCCCAGATCTTAAGTTGCTGAGCTTACCCTTCGCACCACATGATTGTAATGTGTTCAGTGTGTAAGAGAATGCTTGTGGTTCATGTGAGCGTGCACGTGCGTGTTGGGTTCAGCTTGCAGCGCTTTGAACCAGTTAAATAAATTGGGTAAAGCGCCTACACAATACTCAGTTATTATTATTATTATTATTATGGAAGCTTTCTGTCACATCCATTATGATTTGTTTTGATGCGGTGCTGCTAAGGTTGATATCTGCATAATGCAATCACCTTGTGGCCTAATTATGAACGATTCTAAAATGATAGTCCTGCATTTGCTTCATGTGCGCTTTTCTTCTCTTTCAGCACTGATGTTGTGTTTGTTGTTGCCGACACTGTCACCTATCAACTGTATGAGAACTCGGCACTTGAAATGTGAGTAATTTTTTCACCTCATGCAGTACACTAGTTATTGGGGCTCAGTAGGTATTGGGGCTCAGTAGGTATTGGGGCTCAGTAGGTATTGGGGCTCAGTAGGTATTGGGGCTCAGTAGGTACAGTTTGCTGTCTGAGGCCCTAGAGGGTTAACCCTGTCAACGCAGTCACACTGAGGATAGATCAGCCTCTAGGTTTGGTTAAGGTTAAGGTTACCTTGGGGTAATGGTGCAGTCTCTGAGTAGAGGACTAAAGTGCATTTACATGAGGTGCAAATAGCCCCTTAGAGTGAAGTATACCAACACAGCATTACTGGGCTGTGATTTCCATCGTTTTCATGTAATCTACTTACATCACGACTTTTCCACAGTCTAATGTTGTTTTGATTTTTTTTTTTTGTCTGAGGTCTCAGTGTTGGGACCCACCATCTGGTTTGTTGCTACCATGATTTCTGCCTATACACACATGAGAGACTCACAAACAGAGCAGCAACAAAAGTAATTACGTCTGAACAAAGATTTTATCTTGCTTATACGTATCAACAAAACTGTAACCTGGTGACTGTTTACTTCCAGCGTGACCTCCAGCAGCATCAGGGAGAACGTGAACACCAACGTTGGCAACGTGGTGCAGATCCGCAAACCCTATGACCTGACGGCCGTTACTGGTCTCTCTCAGCGCTTGTCCGACAGCTCCCTCATGTCCGAGTTGAGCCAGTTCGCCTTCCAGCTCAGCAAGCCAATCACCAAGTCCCACGTATGGTGGACCGATGAACCGTGGGCCGCATTTGTGGCTCTCGGAGGAATCGTCATCATCCTTGCCCTTGTTGGTGTCATCGTCATCCTGCGTTCCTACAACAAGTGAGTTTGGTTTTGATGTTGTTTTTTTTTTCAATTCTTTATGTAAAAAATCTTGTTAGAAAGGTGTGTGAAGGGTTTTTTTTTCTCTCTCTCTCTCTCTCTTTTTTGTGTGTGCATATTTCTGGCTGTAGCGACTTCATTTTTCACCTTGCCACAGCATCTGTTGTCTCCTGTATCGTAATCTGTTTGTTTGTGTGCCAGGTATAACAACTACTGGGAGCGCTACCGTATCTACCATGCCACCATGGCCAGTGCTGACTTCACAGAGCCTCCTAGCTTCCTCAGGGAGTACGAGACACAGGTGAATACATTTATCCTCACCATCAACAGTCTGCCATCAGTTTTGATCTTTGTGTGTGTGTGTGTGTGTGTGTGTGTGTGTGTTTAAGATAAACATTGTCTTTGATGTTCCATTGTAACTCCTTTTGGTCCACATTTTGTGATGTGCACTGTATTGTGCATGTATCTGTACTGTAAGCGTGTATGTTCAAGAAAAAAACCCAACTGTTCATTATCTGTGGTGATGATCAATATTTCATTAGGCTGTTTGTGCAAACTACATGATCCTTAACATCTGGCTTTATGACCTGAAGCTTAACAAAATTTTCTTGACATTTCTTTTTGTGGATGTAGAGCCTGAACATGTACGTACCGCCAGACGAGACTGTGCAAGAGCTTGGTGAGATCAACATGGCATATGCAAGTGGCGCTGCTGGAACAGGCAATGGAACCAGTACATCGATCCAGAATCCTGTGTATGGAAAGTGAGTAGGATCGCCTGCTGGACCACTCACACATCAGTTTTTTTTTTTGTTGGTTTTTTTTTTTTTTTTGGGGGGGGGGGGGGGGGTCATCTTTCTCACGTCAGAGTCCACATGTATGACCTGTTTGTAAACACAGGTCAGGATTGTAGTCACAGATTTCCTTAAAGAGAGTGCACTGTGCTATGTGGAGAGACTTCGTGTGTTGTGTGGTTTTGGCATGCTTTGTGTATTACAGAATTTTGTTAGTACATGCGCATGTGTAACTGATAGCCTTTGAATTTTGGCGTGATTCATAAGTGCATGTATACAATCATTTTTGGAGAGATAGGACAATTCAGCATCATAATAGAACGTGAGAGTTTAACAGCATGTCCAGACTGTGGCCACAGTTTTGCACTCTGCAGTATGATTTGTACTTGTGTGAATTTAACTTGCATTGGAAGTGGCACCCTCAGTCACTACTGGCACAGAGCACAAGCGAAAATAAACAAAATGAATTATGCACACAATCATCTAACAGTATGTAATTCACCTTACAAGGAACAGTGCGTGCATTTTTTTACATTCCTTTTGTTTTCACTCACAAAAGTTTGTTAATAATTCACCCAGATAAGTGTTTGTACATGTAGATGTATTGTGAAATGCATGTTACATTAGTGTATGGTTAGACAAGTAAATGCAAATTAAGCAAGTTTCAATCTGCATCTTTGCGCTTTAATTGGTATCATTTTTTTTGTTACTCTCTGCTGCTGCAGTCCTTGACTTTGATAAATATCTTGAGCATGAAGTGGGACAAATATATTCACAAAATGTTAAATGCATGCCAGATCCTGTAGAATGCTATACTGCATAGTAACTTGGCTAGTTCCTCAAGTGTGCCGTGCTAGGTTCTTAATTCTTTCCTTTCAAACTAGAGTAGTAGTCAGTCTGTAGATGGCATGTTGCACGAGATTGTCTTTCTTTCCTTCCACTCTTGTTTTGATATTAATCTCTGATACCCACCATGTGTCCTGCAGTCTCATTATAACCAGCGCTTTACACGTTTGCGTTGTTTGTGTGTTTGTGTTGTGCAGGGTTCTGTACTGATGATTGAAACACCACTGTGTTTTGGTCCTTGCAGACAACCCAACCCTCGACCCACAGGACACCAAGAGGGTACAACTGTACTATAAACCTTGACCTCTGATCTTTGACCCTATCTACCTCTTCACTCCTGGAATTTCGGATCTCTGTCTTTAACTGCTACTTGTTTTGGAAAATTCTTCTTGTTGCTTGGTATGTGTTAATATGATGGTCTTTGAGTGAAGTCGACTCGAGTCCTGTCTAAAGTTCTGCCATCTGTTTTGTCCTTTAGCATCTGTCATGGAGTTTAGAAACCTTATTTGAAATATAAATGATGGAGCTGTATGTAGAAAATGAAAATGATCTGACTTCGTATTTGTTATACATGTACTCAGATGTTTAGTTATTGTACACCATTTCTTTCTTTCATGCTTTTTGTTCTGCCTGCCAGTTAATAAATATATTTTGATAATGATTACATCTTTTTTTTTTTTTTTTTTTTTTTACTGTCAGCGTGCGTTTGTGTGTGTGTGTGTGTGTGAGAGAGTTGTGAGTGCCATGATTATACATGTTTTATTTAATTCCTATACTAAAGTGCAAACCACAAAAAACAGACTTTCTGAAACAACTTTATTTGTCTATGTCTATGTGTCTTAATTTAAGAACTGTAATGGGACTAATAATTATAACTCTAAATGTTGAATAATACTGATTACTAATGCTCAGTTGGTATATATAGTTCGCCCGTAAGGGGATGCAAATGTATAGCAGTCAAATCCGTCGATATTTCGCATAAAATAAAGTCGCAGAACGAAGTCAGCGGCCACGTGACTTCACCTTGCCAGACCCCGGAGTACATTTGCACCCCCTCCTGCATTGGGGGGATACAGTTAGTGGAAGACTGGAGTTTATTTGCCCCTCCTGCGCATGACTGGTATACATTTGCACCCCCTCCTTATGGGCAAACTATACCAACTAAGCATTGCTAATACTAACCCAACTGAGATTTTGATTGAAAGACATTTTACATAGATCACGAAGATGCAAGCTGAACACCCAGTATAAGGGTAAATATCATACTGGCGTTAACTGAAACGTGGCTGGTAAAAAGTACAAACACACCACAAAGATTAAAAGTAAAACAAATGCATCTTAAAGGCAGAAATTCTACAGATGTTGTAAATAGACACAAAAACAAATAACCACCACCACCACCATATTGGTATTACTTACTTTACTTAGGCCCTTGGCTCCACGTGGAGCATAGGCCATCGACAACCCTTCGCCATCGCACTCTGTTCTGGGCTAGTCTTGCCACTCCAGTCCAGTTGGTCCCCTGCTTACATAGCTCTGCCTCAGTGTCCCGCCTCCAGCTGCTGCGAGGCCGGCCTCTCTTCCTTTTCCCCTGCGGGTTCCATGTCAGGGCTTGGCGTGTGGTGCTGGATGCTGGCTTCCTGACGGTGTGTCCAATCCAGCCCCACTGTCTCCGCAGGATCTGCTTGGCCACTGGTTCCTGCCCCGCTCGCTCCCACAGCTCTTCATTCCGGATCTTCTCTGGCCATCGGATGTTGAAGATGCGCCTCAGACAGGTGTTGAGAAATGTCTGGATCTTCTGCTGCATCGTCTTCATTGTCCTCCATGTTTCGGATCCGTAGAGCAGAACTGACTTCACGTTGGAGTTGAAGATGCGAAGTTTGGTTCTTATGCTGACAACTTTGGATGCCCAGACGTTCTTCAGCATGACCATTGCTGCCCTTGCCTTGCCGATTCTGGCTGTGACGTCTCGGTCTGTGCCTCCCTGTCCATCAACCACACTCCCCAGGTAGACAAAAGACTCCACCTCCCTGATGGGCTCTCCACCGACTGTGACTGGTGTGTTGGCAGTGGTGTTGATCTTCATCAGCTCGGTTTTCTTCCTGTTGATCTTGAGCCCTGTTCCGGCTGATGTGGCTTCCAGGCACGTAGTCTTGTCCTGCATCTGGCTGTGGCTGTGAGACAGGAGCGCCAGGTCGTCCGCGAAGTCGAGGTCATCCAGCTGCGTCCAGAGTGTCCACTGTATCCCGTTTTTCCTGCCTGCTGTAGTGGTCTTCATGATCCAGTCGATGACCAGGAGGAAGAGAAACGGGGACAACAGGCATCCCTGGCGGACTCCGGTCTTCACCTCGAAGCTTTCTGACAACTGGCCGGCATGGGAAATCCTGCAGCTCATGTCTTGGTAGGTGCACTGGATCAGGGAGATGATCTTCCCGGGAACTCCATAGTGCCTTAGCAGCTTCCACAGCGCCTCTCTGTCTACACTGTCGAAGGCCTTCTCATAGTCTATGAAGTTGATGTAGAGGGGGGAGTTCCACTCCAGTGACTGCTCCACAATGATGCGTAGGCTGGCAATCTGGTCAGCGCAGGACCTGTTCCTGCGAAAGCCTGCCTGCTGGTCTCGGAGCATGGGGTCGACTGCCTCTCTCATCCTCTCCAGTAGAATTCTGTTGAGAACCTTGCCTGGCACTGACAGGAGCATGATCCCTCGGTAGTTGCTGCAGTCCCTGAGGTCCCCTTTCTTTGGCAGCTTACCATATTGGTATAGGATACTTTAATGGATGGAATGACTGAAATTCATACTGATATGTTTGAGAATTTGGAAATGTGGCTTCCACAGCGCAGTATTCAAACAATATCCTGGTCATGATGTGGTCCCATTACAATCTCCATCCCATCCAAGGAAATCGTACTAATACTTCTGTTATTAAATTAACACGTATGCAAAGGACACTGCCATCCAGAGTGCTGCTAAAGACACTATTCATACCAACTCTGAGCACACCCGATATGTCTAATGGAAGAAAGAGATCAAGATGGCAAGGAAAGGCACTGTGGTTTGTCAAACCAATCTCATAATGCCACTGCTTCGATGAACAGAAACTGCTGCTTCTGAAAATTCCCTGTGAAAGGATCGATCTACTCATCTAGTCATGGATATGAGTATATATAACTTTAAAACATTTAAAAAATAATTACCCTACGTGCATATCACTTTCAATGGAGAGAGTCAACAAGTCTGTATATGTACATAACACCTACAAAGCAACAATGTTATAAAATGTGAAGAAATATATTCAACACTGCTGTAACGAAGAATGTATATGAAGTGCATTTTAAAACAACTCTGTACAATCACAGCAGTCCTGTCAAAATGTCATACCATATGTTTGCTTGTGCTAAATGTAAAATGCACATACTCTGTATAAACCACATTACAGTTCAAGGAGACATAAAGCAAGCGATGGCATATGGTGACATATGATACACACACTGGTTACAAAGAGCTGTCACACATTTTTGAATTTTGGTCATTGCACATTAAAAAACGTTCGTTATGCTTGTTCATGCTGCTGACGTCGAACATAAACCCATAGCTATTGATGTACATGTAAATATTACGGTGACACACTGTCAATCAACAGGTGCAAGAACGGAATCAGATCTCACAACCAATCTGTGTGTGTCAACAAATTTTCACAAGAGAACTTGGTGACGAACTTTGTCACTCATTCACACACAAGTTCATGCATTTTAATTGACATCAGCAGCAAAGCTCGTTGCACTGAAATAGCAATCTACATTTTGATGCTGTACGTCATTATTAAAGCTTTGGTTACAAACTATAACTGTCTGGATTTCATTGGGGTAAACGCCTCGAAATGAGCAGTTAGTGTATAAAGCAATATTTGTAAAGCTCAGGTTACTGACACTAAGTATTTCATCCTAATGCCCTGGAGCAGCACCTGTTATCTTAATGCCTACATTAGCAAATGACAAAAACCTTGGTTACAGCATACAGCAGCTATGTCCTAAATTCCATGCCAAATAAGTGCGTGGGTTTTTTTATTTTATTTTTTGCTTCCATGCCAAAATACCCCCCCCCCCCCCCCCCCCCCCCAAAGCAGCAGTTTTATATAAACGAACCAAACAAAAACAACAAAAAGCAAACCCTCTAAATCTCAATCTAGGGTCCATTCCAAGTTTTTGTGTTTCATCCACGTAATGCCCTTGATCAGCAGTTCTAATACTGTCCGTAAAACATAAGTACTTTTTGTAGGTGGGTAATTGTAGGGGAATTGTAATGTCTCGCAGGCCGTAATACATTATGCACCTTGCTTCTCCGGGCTACACAGTTTGTGACTACACAAATTATTGACAGGTGAAACATATATATAGCTAGAGAGTTTGATGAAGGGTAGCAATGTTGACACAACAATCGTATAACACCAGAAGTGTAAGAACATTGTGCAAAGTTCAGTGGGTTACACAAGTTATACAGCACCACATATAAGCACCACATATTAAGTGTATGTTACAATTCTTAACTCTCAGCAGTTCTTTCCCTTGAATTTCGATCACCTGTGATCGATGCCTACAAGTGCTGACTGTGGAAAAAATATTCCCTGTAAAAACTAGTGTTTTAATTCTCACCTTTAGTTCAGTAAAATAATAATGTTTATGATAAACATGCGGAAAAAAAAAAAGAAAAAAGTCTGTGACATAGAAAATTATTTTGGAGCACCGCAAAGAGCTACACTGCGACGATCCCTTCGTCCATCATCTTGGAAAATCACAAGTTTGTTTACTCTTTACCGACACCCGTTTTTCGCCCACTTTGAGACTCAGTGACATGTGACACATACTTGTGTTTTCAGGAACTGTCTCCTGGATTTCCATTCTAAGGGCTGATGTGAACATATCTACTCTCACCTGTTCATACCTGTTCTCACCCATTCATTAATTAATACAGTGCGTTTTGTCAGTGACAGCTGAGCCTGAACTAAACACAGGTCAAATGCCTCAAAATTTCATTACATATGTATGGTGTATTGTTTTGCGAGGGTTTTAGTATGAATTCATTCACGTGATCCTGTTTTGGGGCATTGATGACAGTTGTTAATTACTCTGTTGTAACACCTATAAATGTTGTATAAATGGGCCTAAATTTGGATATGTGCTGCAAAACAGGTTGCATTTTATGGAAAATTACAGTTTAGCATGAATAACTTCATATCAAGGAATTTTTCTCTGAGTTTGCATTTTTTGGTTTTGTCTGGGAAAATCTATTTTTAGCAACAAAGTCAATGGTCACCATGCTTACCTCAAGCACAAGTATGCCAAACCTTAAGAGCATTTCTGAGCTGATTGATATGCAACATGACCGGATTGGTATACAATACAATGCATAAAGGTGACTTTAAGAACAATATCCGAAAATCAATAAAAAGTACCAGGGGAGGCAAGAACTGTTGAGAGTTAATGGAAAATACCTCTTGAAGCTTTGTTCATGATGTAGGACATGTACGCTTTCAGATAAACAGGGATTTGAGACGTACGCTTTCAGATAAACAGGGATTTTGACACTGTACATATATGCCTCTGTACATGTACCCTTTTAACAAAAATTATCCTGACCTTTCCACAAGCAGATTGCTCTTTTCTCCTCAAATAAGTATGGCAGAATCTCTGACAAACAATACAAATGGAATAATAATAAAACCTATCCTGAACACCTTGATTTCACAATATGTGACAAGTTGTTGACTGACTCTCTTCCTGATAACCTGCTAGTACATGTAGTACTAATTATATACTTATCAGTTGACTAGACATGCATGTACTGACTCAACAAAAAATACCAAAAATACAGTGAATAGAAAGAGAAAGCACTGAGGAGGCTGACAAAATTGACTGCAAGTTTAAACTGATTTATCAAAATGATGACTGTTATACATGGCATAGCACGGCAAACACAAACTAAGAGTGCAAAGCAAAGAAATTCTACCGCAATCAAGTTTGGTTAAGAATTAAGCTGGGAGTCACTAAAACTTGTTGAAGTGGTTTCTCACAAGGTCTGTCAAAACAGTCGATCGATTGTTTTTCAATGATAGGTCAGTTGTCTCTTGATCTCCTCTCGGTCTGCCGGACTCTCTTATTCACAGCAGGTAAATACTGCTGATTACTAGCACAGCCACAAGCCACATACTTGCCGTTCTCAGCCTGGCCCCTAGACAGAAGAGAGAGATGCCCCTCATTACATGGTACTGTAGACACCAGTCTACTGGTATATCTCTTAGTGGCTGCAAGGGCATCTGTGTGTGCAGACAAGAATTTTCTTTTTGATCTCATGATGTGCAACCATGCAGTGATGCCATTAAACTCACTACAGTGGTATTTTGTGCATGAAATCTGAAGTCAAATGTCCTTGGTTCATCTTGTCCTAAACGTCAAGGCAAGTCTCAGTGAAAAAAAAAAAAGGGGGGGGGGGGGGGGAGGGGCAAGTTTTCAGTATCCACCCTCAAACTAGGTGCATGGCTGTGTGGAATTTGTTTTGAAACGAGAGAAAGAGAGAGAGAGAGAGAGCAGACTTTTACCTCCTGACACTTTCCACGCACTGTTCTCATACCAAGGGCTGCATCCATCCGTACCACGTCTTGCTGTCACATCAGTGCTGGAGAACAGTATGCAGACTTCTATTAAAATGTGATTCATGCATTTCTGAATCAGGGAGCTAGATTATCTAGCGTTAAGCTTATCTCATGAATGAATTAATTTGTATGTATGGTTGAATACTGGAAATATTCAATTGGAGTTTTATGAATTTGTATAACATGTCTGCTTATTCTAACTGTCCAAGCTTCAAATGTTTGTTTTTGAATACAATGCTAAATTCGCTTTTAACCCTTTCTACACTGATGCCACTATCATATGCTAGCTGCCTGGAGCCCCTACTGTGAAACCAATTTTAGCTGCCTCCTTTTGGCCCATTCTTTTTACCGCCACATAAAAAACACAGACAACAGTAATCAATGAAAATAAAAACCATTCCTAAGGGAGATCACTTCAAGAAAACCCAGTAATGGCTAGCAAAAGTGGAACAGAACAAAGATTCCATACACTACAGATGTTAAAACTATAAAGTCTCAGTGCGGCAGGGGGGAATGAAATTTTGTTACATGCAACTATAGTCGCAGTTCAGGCAGAATGAGTTAAACTGCTTGCACATATCTGGTAGCAAGTTTTAGCACACTATTTTGTTCTCAGGCTCTGGGAATGATGAGGGCGGGTGGCAGCATATTGTCTCATTTTGCAGATGGAAAAAAACAGATCATTATACCTCTTTGGTGTTGGTGACTGCACTAACATGTTCACAGGGGTGCACTGGCCATCTGAAGCAGGAGAGAACAAACAGTTATGTGTAAAATTGCTGAGGAAGAAAAGAAAAGAGAAAAAGAACTGATCGATGCAACTCTGCCTTGCAACAATACCATATGTGTACTCCTTCAACACACCTCCAATTTAACAATCACCCAGAACTGCTTGCGCTAAAGGTGTGTGCCTATATGTGTGTGTATCATTTAATCTGCCAAACAACCAAATGACTAATATCTATTTCAATATTCGTTTTCCACAGAGGAAATGGTTCTAGATTACACTACAATTAAGCACTGAATATTGTGTACTTGAAAGCTGGATAAATATTTTATAGTCTTTAGCATTTGTGATGCTTCATTTTTGACATCTTTTTCTCCCACTATGGGATGTTAATATTAAAAGCAAGATCTTTTTGGATCAAAGAGCAAGCTTGGTGATTTTGTTGCTTGCATTTCCTGGGGAAATCCCTGTGTTGAAGTCTACCATTGACACTCTCAGTCACCAGATTGTGATAAAAACAACATAAAAAATATCACAAGGAAAATAAAACCATCCTAAGTCTCCCCAAGTCTTCTAACAGCAACAAAATAACCAATCAAACAAAAATCACCAAGCTCATACCCAGTCCCCACCCCCATCCTCCCAATTCCCCCTCTCCACACACTGAGTCTTCAAGAGTTCATGACACAGCAGTTCTATGTGACCCTTTAAGAATATGAGACCATGCATGCATACCCTGATCACGTTTATGTCCATTTGGACATGCCAGTGGTTTACAGTAGCAAAATTCTTCGTGCAGAGAAAAACACTGCTTTCCACATGTTGTGTCTGTTGTATATCCTGGCTGACATCCGCATGTGTCATCTGCAGCAGGCCCTCCTCTTTGGCACAAGGTCTTGTGATTATGTTGGCAGTCAATCTTTCGGGTGTTGCAGTGGTCATACCTATTAAAAAAAAAAGAAAAAAAGACGTACACATGTTAGTTATTTAGTTAGTTATTTAGGGATTTACGCCGTGCAAACCTATAGCTACACATGTATAAGAATTAAAACCCCAGTATACAAACAAAGCAGACCAACCAATAACTAAATATAAATAAAAAGAAAACAAAACCAAGAGGACAATTGGAAAAGCAAACTCAGTCCTACCCGTGTCTGTTACTACTGAATAATAATACTTTAGCAGCTATGTCTACTACCTTAATTTGCACGCTGAATTTAGAAGAAAGAAAGTACAGAACAACATACTGGTGTCAGTAATTCATCAACTGTTTGCTGGGGACACCTATATCCATGTATTTCTGTTCTGGACTGACTAAACACTCGTCAGTGTGACGTCATGTCACTCATCTGGTAAATGGTGACAAAATAAAAAGACAGTTCCATGCACCATCACATTCCACACAAAATGACACATGAATGAGCGGTGTGAATGTTTTCATGCTCCTACTTTAATTGATGGTATATAACCAAGTCATGTGAAGTATAGGTGGAATTTTAGATGTACGTAAGCACACACACACACACACACACACACACACACACACACACACACACACACACTGCAGAATGTGAATCAAGTATTACAAGAAGTCAAATACTGAAGCTGCAGTGTCTTGATAATATCTACTGTTTTCCAAGCAGGATCTGCACTCCACCCAAGCCTGCTTCCCTGTGTCTGTTTCCTCCGTCATCACCTTACCAAAGTATCCTGTTGGAAATAAAAATGGTACACGTAAGTGAAAAACTGAATAAGCATCCTGTTTCCATGCCATGTATATGAGACTGGGTCATACACGGCCGCTATTTACTGTTATTGTTGCCAGTAGTGAATCTTTGGCTAGCACACGAGTATTTTATATATTCATCGATACGTTTCCCTTTGTTTGGCTAGGCTGTAGTGCCTCCCTTTCTCCCCACGTGGCTGTGCCTTTGTTTCCCCCTTCCGGCCCATTGTGTAGTCGCGTGATGTCACATGGCGTCACCGGATGTACATTATGTAATCCACCCGCCTATATAAGCCGGGTGGTTCACTAGCCACGCGTCTTTCAGTTTGAGTGTACGTGGCCAGAGAGGACGTCGCCAGAGTGAGTGTGCTGTTACGGTTTTCTTTGTCGAGCCCCACTCTTAGGAGAGACCATGTGTTCTGATTTTCCGCCATCACTCTCTATGCAACTCTCATTCTGCACTGTTGTTCCTGGATGTCAATAAACCAACACAAGTCAAAGCGACCACTGCGTTGAGTCCCTTGCCTGCGCACGGTTACATATATAATACAGTATTACTGGTAGGCAAAATGTACAACATGAAATGGAGCAATGCTGCTATACATTGAAACTGTTACTGCAGCTACGTTGGTTTAGTTTGACCACTTGTGACATTTGTACCTGCTGTAAATGCACTATGACCGTCTAAACATCGCGATTGCACCATTACCACAAGGTAACCCTAGACCTAACCCTGAACTGATCTAAGCAGGTCAACTCTACTAAATGAGCGTAGCTGTGTTGGTATAGTCCGCCCAATACGGTGCAAGGGTGCCAACCAATATATAACTGAGCATTATTGCACACTAGGGACTGTTAAATAATTTGAGTGTGTGTGTGTGTGTGTGTGTGTGTGTGTGTGTGTGTGTGTGTGAGCCCGCGTCAGAGAAAAGGTAGTTCTTCACCTTTAAGTGAAAATGACAAGCAGTGACTCCATGTTGTGCTTGAAGGTTTTGACCATGTTCAAATTCAGTTCAAATTCAAATCTTTATTGTTTAGGCCATCAGCCCATCGCAAAGCAGATAATTTAATTATTTTACGTACATTTACCATGAAGTTACTATTACTAAATTGTCATTATTACTTGAAAACGCAATACAAAGTATACAAAAGGATTACAAACACCGAAAGAAATCTGAAATAATACACGCTGTGTAACACACACATACACACGCTCACACACCATCACACACGCTCACACACACACACACTCACGATGACGTTTTGACCATGTGTATGCATGTGTTCCACAGTTTGACTGTAGAATGCCTTTGAGGGGGAGGTTATAGGTAAAGCTGGAGAAGTGGTGGCACTGGTGTTGGGAGGGGGGGATAAAAAGGGGGGACGTGCGGGCTTATTTTAACTTACCCGTTGGACACTTGTGATCTGTGACGCACGCACTCACTGCCTCTGACTCTGTCCCCCCACCTCCGCTTCCTTGCTCCTGGCAGTGGTATTCGTAGTTTGGGTTGCGACAACATCTTTTCCTCTGATCTTCTCTTTCACTCTGGTCGCTGGGACACATGCTCCTTGTAGCCAAAGCTGCACATTCTGGCATTACCTGCCCCTGCTGCTCTACTTTTTCACTCGGTGGTGGAGCGTCTTCTACTTCTGCATTTCCTGGACTCAACACTGGCAGAGCAGCCCTGGCTGAACATGCCTATAACAGAAATTACAACTTATCAATTAACTCGGTGCATGGAATGAACTTGCGTAACAGTTACAGTTTACAAGGTACAATAATAACTGTCATGTGATAGTCAGAGGGCAAGCTTCAGGGCATTTCACCGGGGATTATTTAACCTTCCCCATGCGTTGCCTAAATACGTGCATGCCATACATCGCGGGTGCTAACACATCCATGCTTTTGAAGAAGCTGTATTGAACTAAACTAAATCAAAATTGCTTACACACACACTAATGAGTAATGTAATGGTCCGTATAGGCCTGCTGTATAGAAATGTCCTCATCGCAGCAAGCTGCCATTTCAAAAATACGCACAGTTTCAACCTGCAGCCACATTTATTTGGTCACACAGATATATATTTTGACATTTCTGTTTGTTTGTTTCTCTCATATGCATTTGCTTTACGGTTACACTTATGTTTACCTGACTCTACCCTTGAAATTCCTTCTTAAAAGTACGTGTGGTTTAATTTGCACCCACAACATACAGGGAAGGTTTTTTTCCCTTCTCTAAAAGCATGGGTGGTTTTGCACCCATGATGTTCAGGAAGAGTTATACAACAATTTTGTTGTTATTTACAAGTAAGTTTGTTTATTTACAAACAAGACCACCCAAACCCACAGTCGGTTCTGCTTCAGCAAAAATGCCCCCCCCCCCCCCCCCATCTACTATTGCTGCACAAAACTGATTATGCTGAAAAGCAAAGGCTTGGAAGTTGGAACGTCCAACTGGGCAAATGCTACCATTTCATTGTACCGCTGCCTACCTGATGTCATGCAGTCATTTTAACACATTCTCAGTGACTGCATGATAACCTTTTATAAGTGTTACATTGCAACCATGTACTGCAATAAACAAGGAAGCCATTTCAGCGTACTGTATGTGCACACAAGTATAGAAAGCAAACATGTGACAGGAACATTTACAATTACAATGGATTACTATCATACCAGTACATTTAAAATCATGCCAAGAAAAGTGTTTACATACCACAAACAACAGTGCGACAACGGCATGCATGATAGAGGTCATGACAGTGGTCTTATTCTGGTGTCTGGAACACAGCAGAAACCAACAGCATGTCAAAATAAACATTGTACATAAACATGTACACACACTGATTAGGCTGACAACACAGACACATAAACAGACAGAACTTCAGCAAGACTAGGTGGGTATGATTTTATGATGAGTCATTACAACTACAGTACAAGCCTACTTTTAAAGCCAACACAAAAAACAACCACAACAACAAAAACAAAACAATGAAATTCATTATTACATTCCGAGCTCATCAGTTTCCGTCCCTTAACTGAAGTACACACGATCAAGTTTAAGTCAAAATGCATGGTCGAAAGCTACAAACGGGGAACTGACCGTCGCCGCCTACACTCCAGTCCCTGTGTCCCATTAAAGAGATAGGTCTAGTCATCCGTAATAGATCGGCCACACCCGCCTCACAGTCACAAGACTGAGTCACCGGCATACACTGAAGACTATAGGCCCATATCTTGCAACCACCAACACAGTTCTTTGTGTAAAATTCACTCTTGTCAGTGTGAAGCAGGAATTGTGACTATATTCTATTTCAACGATGATTAAATATGATTATTATTATTATGATCAAGGACGATGACTGACGACATTTCGTCAGCCATACCTGTTCAGTAGTGACGAATAGAAAATCAGTCAGTACTACTGACTACGCTATCCGGCAACCGCCGCCGGGCCTTCTTTTCCTTCAAGTCTAGAGTTTTGATTGTTTGTTTTTTTCTCCAGTGATTATCACTTTATCAGCATGGCCGGTATGGCCCGGCTAGACTCACTCAGTCTAAAGCCACGTTTCTGTGACTCAGTGACGGACGGACAAGTGGCACATCGGCTCATCAGCCTGTCAGTCGAGTCACACACCTGACTGCGGTGCCAACAATCAGCCGGCGCGGTCCGCCGGCTGACGCAACTGAATAAGTGGCCCGGCCGGGGCTGCCTCGAAACGTAGGTAGGCACCGTGGGGTAGGCCGGCTAGATATCTACCGCAACTGAACGCGCCTCAGGTTACGTGTGTCGGTGCAGCCAGTCGCACGGTGTCGTGGGCGAAAACTGACACACAGTGACCAGCCTTAAAGCATGGATTCGCCGCGCACATGAGGGGAACGGGAACGTCAGTGGCGGCGCCGTAAACACCATAGTAACACTAGACCTGACGGGGGGGGGGGGGGGGGCATAGACTCTAACCTGGGACTGAGAAACATAAGCACTGTAGTCACTTTGAACTGCCTGACTGGCAACGCGGCAACTGATTCTGACCGGCGCAACTGACCCGGCGCAGCCCTGCGGTACCGACCCGGCATCGGCCCGACTTCATCTGACTGCGACTGGAGAGATCCGGTGGCCCGGTACCGACTGAGTCATAGTGTTGAACCGAGGATCCAGCGTGGGGGGTAGGGGGGGGGGGCAATGATCACATGCTCTCTGGTGTGCTTCACCAGAGCCGGACCTACCATAACACGTTACCTATGTTAGTGTCTCTGGCTTCATACAGGCCACCAGGCTCAGCCGGCCGGCCTGGTTTGACTCGACTGACTGATGGACTGAGTTGGATCAGCCGGCCGAGTTCAGTTGTCGGGCTGGGTCGCCGGTCAGTTCTGAACGGCCTGAGTACTGACATGTACTAGTACTGACATACACAGAAATATAAACTGACTGAATAACTGAACGGCCGAGCCATCATGAAAAAGTTTGCGGTACCATGTCTTGTCATCAGTAGCTGAGTCCGCCGGCGGCTGGCACTGAGTGTGCCGCCTCTTCCTGTACTGACAGTGGTGACTGACTCGGTCAGTTGTGACTACTTTTCTTCAGTGGACATGGGCCGGTATTCCATGCTTCAGTTTAAAGTTGCGACTGAGGAGGGGGCAGATACTGACTCAGTGCCACCGCCGGCTCGGCACTGAGTCATCAGTCTCGGTTCCGGCAACTTGAGTAACTCCATATTTAAAGCGGTCAGTGTCACATCAGTGTTCAGTAGACATGTTCATGTCAGTGTATACATGTATCAACACGTTTACACATGATCACATCAGTCACAACTTGGGTCATCGAAATGTCGACACTGGCTCGGAAGGCCACCTCCGGCCGGCTCAGTTCACCGTGGCTGCCAGTGAGTGACTGACTGAGTACGGTTCTCAGCCCTTTCAAGTTGTCACTGAGTTCAAAACTGACCCCGGCTGTTGTGGTTTCAGTTTTTTTCAGGTCCCCCCCCCCCCAGAGTAGCCCGGCACCGTGACTGCAGTGACTGCCGGTAACCCTTAATATGGCCACACACACACACACACACGTATTTAAACATATAACTGAAACACTCGGTACAACTAGACATTTAATAATGTAACTTAAACTAAAGAAAGAAACACTGATCATGCACGAATCTAGGTATGCATAAAATAAAATCTATATGTGCATGTATGCCAGGTGTATGTGTAGCATGTACAATAGGTATGTACTTACGTACCAGTCTGTTATCAGTAATTATGTACATGTGTTGTTACGTAAAATGTCCACAGTATGTATGTATGGAACGTATGTATATGTTCACGTACCATGAAAAACAAGAATAAAAAAATAAATAAATAAAAAACCCTTGATATGGCTGTCACAACACACCGATTACATCGGGCTGTCGCGCCCATTCACACCTGTGGGTGCGCCGGACGGGCCAAGACGGCTGATTTCAGTCCACAACTGACTGCCGCACTACACACCAAACGTGGCTCTGCGCAGAGAGAGGGAGAGAGAGAGAGAGAGAGAGAGAGAGTTTTACTGTGTGTGTGTGTGTGTGTGTGTGTGTGTGTGTGTGTGTGCGGTGTGTGTGTCAGTGTGTTTGTGTGTGGCAGTGGTTGAAGGTGCGGCAGGCGCAACCGACTCAGTCAAGGCGGTACACGGCGGATACTCGAGTCAGTCAGTGAAACACAACACGCAACATTGATCTAGTCATTGAGGCTATGTAAGAGTAATGTATACGAAGAACACTCTTTAAAAAAAACAACATACAGATTCGATCCCCACCTTTAAAACTCTATTGAAAACATGTTCTCCGCGGCCCCCGCAGCCAGCAACAGTAATGAGCGATTGACAGAACTCTGTCGTGTATGTGTGTGTCAGTGTGTGTGTGTGTGTGTGTGTGTGTGTGTGTGTGTGTGTGTGCCACAATTGCTGTCTTCTATTGTGTCTTTTTATTGCGTGTCTTTTATCTGGCATTTTTTCATTTTATTTTGTCTTTACTTCCATTATTATCATTGTTGCACACACACACACACACACACACACACACACACACACACACAGAGTGGCGTGCTAAACGACTGAGCTGACAAAAGTAACACTGACCACAACAAAACAACGAGTAGATCATAAAACCAAAAGACTCGACACACTACGCTCAAAACTTGATGCAGTTACAAAGCATGTCAGTATTTCCCGAATTTTCGGGCACACAGATTGGCCTTCCTCAGACAAACAACGAGAACAAGCACACAAACAACGTAAATCATTTCCACAAAACCAGTCTGATCGATAACCGGCCTAACTTGAGTAAAAGCGACGCAACAAGAAATCTAGTGTAATTCAGGTCTTAACTGAGTGTAGCTGCCGCAGTCTAATGTATTACTAGTGATGTGTTATTTAGCACGTACAACAGAAAGTCGCATATGATTGAGCATACTTACGCGCGCGCGCACGCGCACACACACACACACACCAGGGATGTCGATCACGTACAGCTGAGGGTATAATACCTCTTGAGGTTGAAAATCACGTAATCAGATCTTGAGCTGAGGGTATGAACACGCACACCATCACTGCATTGAGGGTATGAGCACGTACGCTTTTTTCTGTCAGTGCGTATCGTCACGTAGACTCGAGGTTTTAAGCTGTGGAGGTATGCGCCAGAACATCGCGTAATGCCATGTATTTTCTCACACCTATGTGATGTCAGTCTGCAATCATACAGTAGAAACTTGATTGAGCGACATCTTGACTGAGCGACCGTTTTTGGCCGGCACGGACTGTTTTTCTTCTTTATTGCATCTCTAACGACCAACCACCTGCAGTACGCGACTTCCGACCGCTATTCAGTCTGCTTGCAAAACAACCCCGCGTCTCTGTTGTGGGCGACCACAGCTGGCTGAGTTGGCGCTTCACACTTCGCCGGCAGCCGATAAATTTACCTCCGACCGCCCAGGGCACTTGGGCTGACACTACCCGCCACCCGCCGCTTGAACCCACCCCCTACTGTGCACGCGTGACCTCGGATAAAGACAGGGCAATTAGCGCGTCGCTCCCTAAACACGACTGCAGTTATGCGGGTTGTGATCACCTGCTCCGCCAGTTCCGACACCCTTAACACCTGTCAACTCACTGACCATTAATTCCACAAGACGCCCTATCACGCGCATGTCAGTGTGTGTGTGTGAAGGTGTTTCTTTGTGTGCCAATGCGTGTGAGCAAGGCGGATAGTTGATAGGTATGGTGTGGTTCCTAATCCTCCTTGTTTTTGTGTTCGACAAGAGGGAAAACGGAAACTGCCGCTGGGAATTCAGTCGGACTAAACTCAGCGATTTGACACTTAGCAAATCTGCATCGCCGGATGTCAGTGTACGTCGTTTGTACACGTGTGGGTGCGTGCGTGTGTCAGTGTGTGTGTGTGATTGCCACCATGACGGAGAGAGAGAGAGAGAGAGAGAGAGAGAGAGAGAGAGAGATGAATTTTGTAGTCAACAACTGCACACAGTAATTATTATACAGCCGCACTCGCCTAAACGAAACACGCTTAAGCAAAAACCTCGGATAACAGAAACCAAAACCAATTCCCCGCCAGACCCCCCTCTTTGGAAGACTATTTCTAATTCGGATAAGCCAAACTCTGTCAAAAAATAGCTAATTCAAACACGGATATCTCAAACGTGATTTTGACAGATAAACCGAACTCTAAACACTGTCGGAGAGACTTTTTTTTTTAATTTTTGCTTGAAAAACACGCCGGGAAGATAAACATATTTCGTCACGGCTATAATTATCCCACGGAAACGAACACGTCACCTGTTTTTCAGTATGCGGGAAACTGATGACACGTGTCACATGTTTTGCAGGCGCTATTGTTTGGACAGAAAGAGTGGTAAGTTTGCGTGCGTGAATTAGGTGGTGGGTTCAGGGCTAGAGATGGGATGGCCGAGGGGCACAGGGGAGGCGCAGATCGAAAGGTAACTTTGGGAGATTTGCGATGGGCGTGGTTTATGGGCTAGTCGAAAGGATGTGAGCTCGGGCTTAGATTTGTGCGTGCACGATTGTTTCTTTTGGTGTGTGTAAGGGAGGGAGTGTGTAACATGCAGTCTCCCAGTGTGTGTGTGTGTGTGTGTGGGGGGGGGGAGATGGAGCGTGCATTGGCTTGTGCGTATAGAAGCGCGCGCATGTGTGTGTGTGTGTATGTGTGTGTGTGTGTGTGTGAGGGGGGGGGGGGAGTGCAGGAACGGAGTGGAGCGTGCATTGATTTGTGCGGACAGTAATGCGCGCGCATTTGTGTGTGTGTGTGTGTGTGTGTTTTCACCATTTAGTTTTACAGGTTTTTTTTTCATAAATAAAGCCCCACTGAAGAAAGCACTTGTAACTTGTCACTGTTTTTATCTTATTCATTTAAACACACACACACACACACACAGAGAGAGAGAGAGAGAGAGAGAGAGAGAGAGAGTTTTGTCTGTATTACTAGTCTCGGGAATCAAAAAGCTCGACCCGTGTCTCAGACCGTTGCCATTATACACATTTGCATATACATATACATTTGCCTATAGAAAAGCAGCATATACGTCTACAAACTTTCGCAAAATTATCAATTCGATGTTTCAGTTGCAAACGGAAGCAAAGATATTCTCTTTTAAAAAACTTTTTACAAACATTCCAAGTGATTTTACAACTTATCCTGAAAAAAACTCGCTTAAGCCGAACTGCAGGGTAATTTCTCGGGAAAAGTTTGGCTTATCCGAACTCGGATATGCAGAAACTCGGATAAGCGAAACGATTTTTCATTCCCCGGGCGAGTTCGGCTTAAGCGTGTTTGACTGTATATATTTTTGTAGTATTATTAGTACTAAGAGTGTGGTGGCTTATACGCTCAAATATTTTCTGAAAGGGTATGAAAAACCCTCAAGAAAATGCGGTGAGGGTATAAAAAACCCTCACTTTTTTGCAATGGAGGTATAAAAACCTTTGCCTTTTAGAGGATCGACATCCCTGCACACACACACACACACACACACACACACACACACTTTTCCATCTTTCTACACTTTCAAGTCAAGGAGGAGTGCTCGACAGCAAGATTGCATGTTTCAATCTAAACAGACCATATCTACATACATGTATGTATATCTAGTCCGTTTACATAAACACCTGTACATAACTGTATCAGGAATTACTGACATGCATTCAGCTCTGCACTTCACGTCACACCAGCCTCTCACTCGTCATCCCTCACACATTCACAGTAAACGCGTCTTGCCCTTCTCCGCAAATAACCGTGCCGCTGACAGACTGAGGTGAAACTGACGACTCCATCTGACTCAGATTCGGCATCGCGGTGGTCACGGTCCAGTGGTGTTCCTCCCTGGTAATGAACACCCGGGACTTTTGATAATGCAATGTAGTGGCCTACTAGTACTACGCCGCAACAACGATTCCTGCAAACGCTCAGTTGAACGGCGCTTAAAAAAGGAAACTTTATCGAACCGACCCGCAGCCGGTACGGCAACTCGAACACACACACACACTACATGTACAGAAAGGAGAGGAGGGGAAACGTTCACCGGCTTCGGTTCAGTTCGTCCTCGTGTGTGTGTGTGTGTGAGAGAGAGAGAGAGAGAGAGAGAGAGATCAGTCACTGAAACCAGTGTTGATTGCATCAGCAATGCTTTTGTAGAGTGTAACGGTATTATTCAGCATAATTTGTTTTAACCAGATTTTTCTCCCACCGTACCCACCTGCCTGGTTGAACGGGCATGACGGCGGCCGCTTGGGCTCAGATCAGTTTTAGCGAACCGTAACAGTGAGACACAACCGAACGCATAGTCACGGTCTCTCAGGTATTGCCCCGCATAAATGCCAGCCAGCATCACTCCATGGCGTACAAGCACTATAAAAACACCGTCGGAGGGCCGGAGAAAAAATGACAACTGAATCGACTGGACGGACCGTGAGACACACTTGATGTACAACCGACAACAATCAAAATGACCAACACTGAAAGTGAAACTTACCTGTACAAGCTATCCAACTCTGCGTAGTTCCTCCGGCCGTACTCTGCAGACTGCTCTGGGCCGCTGTAGGCCTACAACTTCCAGGCCAAGCACTGCCGCGGGGTCACATGGCTTGGGGGTTCGTCCGGCGCTGTAGCCGCGCTGTGAGTTAGCAGTGAGCGGTGGGTGGCCACACCAAAAGCGGCGATAGCTAGCGGCTAGCTAGCGAGTAGCCAGCTGCGCTGCTGGTTAAAGCTTGCGTGGCCACATGAATAACTGCCGTAGCTAGTTGTATGCTAGCCTGCCCCTAGCTGTGCACGGTTTGTTGTAATATCAGTTCATAGACAGAATCAAAATGGCAGAGAGGAGGTATCTCTTACTTTCAGAGTTGTCTGAACCATCGCCATATATACGGCGAGGAATTCTTTTTGATGACAGAGATTAGGTTTGGTCGGCGTATGTCATTTTCAAAAGCCGCTTCTTCTGAAAGCACTAACGTTGCGAAAGAAAGACACAAAAGACTTTTTTTTTTGGTTTTTTTGGGGGTGGTGGTGGTGGTTTGTTTTTTGGTTTGTTTATGCTGTGTCATGTCCGCTATGCCTTGCCATCTTTTAGTTTAGATTTCTTAGTTTAGTTGCATAGTATTAGACTTGGACATCACACCATTACTTTAGGATCTGTGTTTAATATGTATGAATTTATATGTCTAGATAAATTATTGTGTGTGTGTGTGTGTGTGTGTGTGTGTGTGTGTGAGCCAGAAGAAAATTTTCTGCCATCGACAGACAATAAAGTTATATTGAAATGAATTGAATTGAATTGAATTATTTACTTTATTATCCCTTTCGGGAAATTCGGACTGCCTCCCCCGATGACTGAGCAGCCCGGCAGCCACGAAAAACCGGTACAGCTGTATCACATATCACAAGCTCGACCTGGGCTCGAACCCACGCTGCATCGCCGTGACATTGGTGACGGCCATTCAGTAGCGCAGCCGCCAAATCCACGCGCTACCAGACCACCGTTCACCCCCATCACGTTAAAAAAAAAATTAAAAAAAATGCATCACATCTATTTTTAGGCCGGCCACCGCGAGCTTTGAGCGGTGTTAATTGTTTGGAACATTACCACCGCTCGACGCTAGCAGTGAGCTCGCGGTAACCGCGCGGTGGTAGCGACTCGTGTGGCCACTCCAACAATAAACTCTATTACTATTTTCGCAGCGCGGCTACAGCGCGGCTCAACTGCTTTTTATGTGGACGCGGCCTTACACCCACGCTAATGTCGCATCGATGACAACGCAAAATTAGCGCACAGGTGGAAGGGGTGTAACTCGGGTGCAAGTTTCAAGTAGGGGTACACGTTCAGGAAGTAGTTTCCCATCAATTTACATGTCACTCTTCTGGATAAGTAACCTGTGCTATTTCAGCGGACTACAAATTGAAGTGCTTGGCAGGTACACGCGCGGAGAAGTGTTTTGAAAGGGAAACAGACGAAAACAGCAAAACGTCTCACAGATGTCAGAACAGTCTGTTGTCACGGTATGAGTGGACAATAACTTGAATATGAACGGCGCACTGGCCACTACGATCTGTACCAAGTGGCGTCAACAAACTGACACCATTTAACCCATTTTCACGACATATAAACTGTATAATACGGAGCAAAAAGTTTCCAGATGTATGAAAAGCTGATTATGTAGTATAAGCTTCAGGGTATGAATGGAGCACGGCCTGCCTTCGCGATGATAACCGTCTTCAGGCGGACTCAGTAAGGGCCAAAAAGACAGCAGCTGTTGCCACAGCGTCTTCAAAAGCCCTGTGTGGTTCAAAGGGCCAGGCCGGTCCCAGAACCTGCTGCACGCAGTCAGTCAACTTGAAGCCTGTGGGTCGCCCCATGTCGTTCTCTTTCAACCAGGCGCGGTACAGAGGCATCACGTCATACGACGTTCCGAGAGAGAACCCAATCTCAACGACCTGTCCTCGGTCCCCGACCAGAAGATGAAGCAACGTCGGCCTGACACGCGCTCCACCCAGCGGTGGAAGCGCCGTACGGTCCTCTCTTGGTCAGCACGCAAAGACCGGTAGTCTCGAATCTTCAGGCCAGTGAGATATTCGTGCCATGGTACAGGTGTGCCGTCTGACTGCTCTGTCTCGGGCTTGTCTGCGATGGGGTCTTCCTCAGACGGAGGCTCCCGCTTGACCTCTCTGCAAACCTGGAGAGCTTTACTGATGAGTCCGTGATCTCTGATGGGCCCGGAAAATTGTGACCGTACAGCGTAGTTCGTCTCCACGTCGTCAAATTCCTCACCATCCTGAACGGGATAGAGTGTTGTGGTGTATTTCCGACATGCATCGTCATATTCCTCCGTTTGTTCTTCCATGCTGTTCCACTCTGGACGAAGTGATTCAGCGTTACATCCATCCTCGTCAAGGTCAAAATCTTCCTCCCCTTCATCCTGGATAAGCTGGGGTGGATGAAAAGGTCGTCCAGGACTTGTCTGCTCTGGAAACCTTTCGAATGGATCTTCTCCATCATCCTCTTCAGCTAATACTGCAGGGTATTGCATGGAAGTAGAGGGCGAAGGATCTGCATAGCTAGCTGCCATCGCACCCTCAACGACATCTGGTATCTCATAATCACTGTCAGCGTCCGACTCCTCGGACTCGGAATGGTCGTCCGGTTCGTCCGTACCGGAGGCTGGCTCGACCCCGCTCAGTATGCGATGGAATGTACCGAGAATTTGGCCGTCCAAGGTGAAAGCGACGGCTCCAAACTCAGTGTTGGTCTGGTCGAACATATTGCTCTCATATTCAAGATCAACAGCAATGCAGCACGTACTGACAAAGTCTGGGGGCAGAGGCATCTTATGGCGAGAGTTTGAGAAAGAACCCACGTTCCTTGCGTGCCGCAGTGCTAGCTTGGCTCGCACCAGATTAGAAAGCTCTTTTCGACGAACAGCAGGAACTCGCTCCACATCTCCGTCGCGAAGGTTGATGAGGAAGGCGTGAGGTACGGAGTGCAGAGCAGCATACATGGCTGCTTGGAGGCGGTGTTCCGTTGTGAGTCTCTGTACAAACTTTATCTCAGCAACCCCCGAGTCGCTGGAAAAGTCAGAGACACCTACGAGGACCCCTGCGGACTTCGTGCTGCGATGAAGCGTAACTGGCAGTTCCTGTCTGCACTGATATTTGACGTCACTCTCGTCAGTCTCATCTTCTGTCAGAAGGCGCTTGATCCTCTCGGCGTATGGCGTGCAGTCCGTGCGATGTTTCTCCCAATCGTTTTCCAAGCGGCTGCTAACAGTCCACAGTCGCCTGATCTCGAGAGACCAGCGAGCAGCTGTGAGAGCGTAACAAGGATTTTTCTGCCATCCTCTTTTTAGTATTTCCACAATCTCCTTGCCCTGGATGCTTACGGGAACATTGAATATGTAGTTGTCGTCTTCGATGTGGAAATCCTGTTGCTGGGGGCCTCTTTGTTGCTTCGTCACCACATTATCAACGGCATCTGCGGTCACCAAACCAGCGCAGTATGCTACAACGGACTCCAGATACAGGCCCACGAAGTCTGGATCCCTTTTGCTCTCTATTCCAATTGGAGAAACAGGATCCATTTTTTCTGGCTGTTTCTGGCGGCACCAGGTGTACTGTTCCTTGCACAGGTCTTTGACAGGCAGACTCCGCGGCAAAAACAGCTCCTTTCTGACAACAGACGTAGCCACGTCAAACTGGGGGAAACATCTCATTGGGTTGTCTCCCGGGAGAGGTCCATCAGCGATGACATGAAGATGATCTTTAGCGCGAGAAATCGCCACGTAGAACAGCTTGGCCAAAGCTGACCTGGAGATCCCATACTCACAAAAAGGTGCCGTTATCCCGTAAATCACCACACGGCTCCTCTCTGTACCTTTAAGCCCTCGCGACGTTCCGATGACGTAGGCATTCAGATCGGAAAATCTGACGAGGGCAAATTCATCTCTCCGAAAACGAATGTGTGACTGCCGGGGTTGTTCTCATGGACCACCTGCCGGACTGTGTTGGTGACAGGTTCAGTGCGAAATTTGTGCACGGACACGGGGCCTATTGCGTAGGCTTCATTTGGAGGGGACTTGGAAAGCCGCTCCCCGGCCGCCTCTCCGCACTCCTCCGATTTCACCTGGCAGAACTCCACAGAACCTGAACTGTCCGTGCGGCCAGCGATCTGGTCGTGATGGAGGTTTGGGAAGTTGAATGAGCTGAACTTGTTGATTACGTCCACGATCTCGGGAACGCTGCGATAGTTATACCTAAGTAGGGCGCGCTTTTCGTTCGGTGTTTTGCGCCACATTTCCGAGAACCAGGTCGTTCCAGGGTACAGCTCCTGGCGCGGGTCTCCAGCGACGACAAGATGGTGGCAAGACTGACGTAGTGTGTCAACGATACTGGCGTGAGTGTTGTTCAGGTCCTGCGCCTCGTCCACAACCACCCAGTCCCAGTGGCGCGCTGGGTTGTCCTCGTCCAGGAGGCCCAGTATTTTCGCGGACTGCTCGAGGAGCAAGCGATAGTCTGCGGCCCACGATTTTGTCTTCGTCTTTTCCTCCACTCCTGGAACGCTCCAGAAACCGAAAGAGTCGAAGGTGGACACCAAGCACCCCTTGGGTGGCAGCTCTGGATTAAAAGCCTTCGTCTTTTGCAGGAGCGTTGCCCTGCGCTTCTGAAGCCGACACCTCAGTTCTTTACTCGCGCATCGGTTGTACGCTAAGACGAGCACACGAGAGTCCGGCCGCTCGTTCAGAATGTGCGCGACCAAGGCACACACCGTGGTCGTTTTGCCCGATCCCGGACCCGCGTTGATGAGGAGTTCTTCATCTTCCCAGCGGTTAACGACAGCTTGTTGATCTTCGTCCAGCACTGGCTCCTCCGTTTTCCTTTTCTTGATTGCATCGTCCAGCCTCTCCGCGAGTTCGTTTTTATCCAAGCCGGAGTGAGACACGCCGCGCCTCTTTAGCCTCTCTGTCAGGTCTTGCATCTTTAGCTTTGGGAAAAGTCCTGAAGCAAGCGTCTGTCTCTCCTTCAACTCTCGGAGTTCCTCGGTTGTAGGCTCTGGATCAAGAATGCTAAGCAACTCCTCCTTTTTCGTGTTCCTCAGCCTGCTGTCCGATTTCTTCCACCAGTTTCGCCGCTTTTTCAGTATCCACAGTATATCGCTTTTCTTTAGGTGGAGTCCTGAATCTTCACGACGTCGCTTGGCAATTACTGATTCCTCTGGGAGTTGTCCTGGCGTCTGAGTAGAGTAGCTTGTGCTCGGCGCATCCGTGTCTGAAACAGAGATTGTAACTGTCACCTTCACAGAAGCAACCCTTGAAAGAGGGGTGAGCGGTGGTCTCATAGGTAGCACGTCGGACTTAGCCGCTGCGGTACTGAACGGCCATTACCGCTGTCACGGCGATGTGGCGTGGGTTCAAGCCCAGGTCCAGCTTGTGATATGTGATACCGGTATTTCCTGGCTACCGGGCTGCTCATCGGGGGTTTCTCTCCGGGTTATCCGGCTTTCCTCCTCCAGCGAGATTGAAAAGTTGAGCGGCGACGCGCTTCCCCCTTTGGAACCAGCCCGAATTTCCCGAAAAGGGACAATAAGGTAGTTTGAGAAAAAAAAAAGGGGGGGGGGGGAGGGAAGAAGAAAGACCGAACAGAGGACAGGTTTAAAAGTTCGTCCAGCACAGAAATGTGACAGAATAGAAATCACAAACACACGAGATCACAGATTAACAATTTTGCCGGAATAAATACACTTGCTCAACACACACACACACACACACACCACACACACACACAGAGTACAGCACGGTGTATAAATACCTTCAGGGACAACTCTTCTTTTGGTCGGCCCCGTCGGGGTATGGGTACGTCCGTCCATGTTGTCTGACTTCTGTCAAATGCAGTGTTTAAGGAAATATTAATGAATAAGATTTTAACAATTATTTTAACAATTTTAACAATTATGTTAACGATCATGGTAAGTATGAGAGACAATGTTAATTATCTTGTGTTCATTGTAATAATCACTTTGTGTGCCGCCAGAAAGCCGCCTGGATTTTTTTTTTTTTTTTGCTGCCACAACTGTCCAGTAGTATTCCTCCCTGGTGAAGGGTGGAATCCACGGAGGGCTCGGAAGCTGGGGCAATTTTTTTATGCATGATGATGGATATGATGCTATGGAGGTCCGTGTGGTTTGGGACTGCGGGACAGGGCCGTATTCCACGCTTCCTGTCATAAATATCCCGGCATAACCAGGTCCGGGAACTACGGCACCTGCGGTTCCGGCCTTGTGGTCATCCTTATCATAACATGTCATACCAAGGGAAGCACCCCCAAAGTCGCACCCGTCAAGTGGGTGAATCTCGGCTGTGTGGCAACAGCCTCCCCATTAAGCCCATAGCACACCCGCTCTGGGCAGGAGCCGACCTAGGTAGGAAAAATCCCGCTTGCCTCGGCTGGGACTCGAAACGGGTCTCCCGGTCCCTGGTCCGAAGTGCTAACCACTACACTACGGGGGCCGGTGCCTCCTTGAAATTTAACAAAACGTTCACTTACAGTCTGAGTATACGTAGTGACGCGTGGAGAGATGCAGCAGCGTGTGACAGACACCACGGAGCCCATAGCGCAGAGTGAAGTCGAAAGTGGAGGTGAACAAGTGAAATTTACTTTCAAGTGCTCGAACTTTCAAGCCGAAAGGGGCCTTCATCATTTGCAAGGCAGTCCGGCACAGAGATAGCCAACGCCGGTGCCAAAACGGCGTTAATCTGTCTCTAATTTCAACATGTTTTCAATTTCGAACTGGGCACTCCGGCTAACAGACGACTCCACTCGGGAATCCTCGAGTTAGTTATTTAGGGCTTAACGCCGCGCGAGGCCAAAGCTCTGCCGTGTATTGCCAAAAACACAGTAGGCCCATGACGTCATTGTATGGGAAAAGGTGTGATTTCAAGATGGAAGAGATTGACGTAACGGTCTTTTTCTTCAAATGACGTCAATGGACTTACTCATTGTATGGGAAAAGAAGTGATTTCAAAATGAAAGAGACTGCCGTACATTTTTTTTCAAATGACGTCAGTGGACTCACTACACTTGCTTCCCTCGTTGTGGTGTCTGGCAAGAGAATTTGCCAGACCATGCCATGTGTTGCGCTCATTATGCCGCGGGACGCGATTGGCTGAGGTCTGGAGGCTCGACTCTTTTGGTTGACACGAGTGGAGTCGTCCATTGTGGGCTCTGTCGGTTTTATTCAACCAAAGACCGTAGTCTACGGTCTTTGATTCAACTCCGCTTTCAATGATGCGAGCGTTAACTAGCGCGGCGCGGCTAATGCCCGCGGAACGACAGTTCTCACTATTAACTTTCATTGGCCCCGTTTACATTAGCTTAAAATACCGCCCTGAAAGCGCTCTGAGAGCGCACTGTCGCGCTTACACTTGGACAAACCGCTCCGAAAACGCACCGCTCTCAGACTACCTACAGTGGGTAGTCTGAGGGCGCTCTAGCTTAGGGCGCTTTCGTCACGTCACGTGCGGCCCTGTGTCACCGTAGCAACAGGTCATTTTTGCAAATGGCGAAAGATCGTTTTTTTTCTGCCAGGCATACAAAAACACGTGCTTTCTGGGCGCTGCCATCTTGAATATGTCACATTCCTCGATAGCACGTGACGTATCAGCTCCCCTTCCGCCACGATTGTGTAATGTAAATACCGTGGAGCGCTCTCACTGAGTACGGTGCGCTTTAGGGGCGCCCTCAGAGCGCTCTGTAATGTAAACGGGGCTTTAGAGTTCGGCTTATCTGTCAAAATCACGTTTGAGATATCCGTGTTTGAGTTAGCTATTTTTTGACAGAGTTTGGCTTATCCGAATTAGAAAATAGTCTTACAAAGAGGGGGGTCTGGCGGGGAATTGGTTTTGGTTTCTGTTATCCGAGTTTTTTGCTTAAGCGTGTTTCGTTTAGGCGAGTGCGGCTGTAGCTAGGGATACCAAATATTGAAGATGGCTGCGCCCAGAAAGCACGTGTTCGTCACTACTAAAGACCGTAGATCTACGGTCCTTGTCAGTACCTTCTTTATATGTGTATTAGTCAGCTGAACCGACCGTCAGATAAGCAAAACTGAAATCTCTTATCACAATGTTACTATTACTAAAGCTGTGTGTGTTTGAGGGAACAGTTCGTAATGTTGAAGCTTTTAGTTTGGACTTTACGTGGGGATTTCAAGAACTTTACCAGTGAGCGAATGCCTGCACTACAGTAGTTTCTTTTTTTTCTACGCCGGTATTGGTTTCTGGTCAGCCTTCGTGATTTTTGTTCAACCTTTTGTCCTTTCCTTTCGGAAACAAGACTCTGTCTGTCGGTCTCTCTCAGTTTATCTCTCTATATCTTTCTGGCGGAAAAGAACGTTAACCCTCAAACACCCACTTACCCACCCATGAGCTATAGCGGATGCAAAAGCGACCCGAGCCAGAGCGCCCTCAGACTGTTTTTTTTTTTTTTTTTTTTACCTGCTTTATTATCCCTTTCGGGAAATTCGGGCTGCTTCCCCCGGGGGAAGCGCGTCGCCGCGGTGCAGCGCCACCCAATACCTATCCTATATTTTTTACAATTTTGCTGGGGGAGGAAAGCCGGGTAACCCGGAGAGAAACCCCCGATGAGCAGCCCGGCAGCCAGGAAAAACCGGTATCACATATCACAAGCTCGACCTGGCCTCGAACCCTCGCTTCATCGCCATGACATTGGTGACGGCCGTTCAGTAGCGCGGCGGCTAAATCCGACGCGCTACCTGTTAGACCACCGCTCAGACCACCACACGACTATCCCGTGTAGGTGGTGTGAGAGCGGTGCGCACTGGGAGCGGCTCATCAGTCCAGGTGTAAACTCGACAGGGCGCTCTCAGAGCGTTCTCAGGTAGTGTGGTATATTGAGCTAGTAAGCGGGGCCACGTATCACTAGTTCAGTTTACTTGTTGCCTTATTGTTAAAGTCTGTCTATTGATCTGATAAAAGTAACTTCTGCGAACATGTACGAGAAACCGCCCACTTCACACACTAACGAGAAATACACAGACACAATTTCCTCGTTCCGTTATACAACTTTTACCGGGGAGACGCGTTTTAGCTTCCCAACCAGCGAAGGTCATGTCAACCTGTGACAACTGCAGTGTCTAGTTTAAACTGCTTCAAACCAAATCAAACTGACCTAGTTCAAATTGTAGGTCTGCTTCGTACAATAACAATCACCACGCAGTGACAAAAACAGGTACACGTAAAAAGAGTTCGCTGAACCTCTGGTTTCAAGAAAGTTTCAAAAACAGACCTGAGCTCGTCTAAACCTGTCCAAACGTCACGTCGATCAGTGTCATTGAGCCACCAAAGACGACAGGTCCGCTACGCTGCACAGTCTTTTGCAGTATCACCGACGCAATTTAAGACACAGTGCAGACTGTGTCATTGGCGCTAGTCCTTTATCAGTTCATGAAGATAAATCTGTCACGGGGCTGCCGCTTGACCTAAACGTGCACAAATCCTATGGCTGCAGCGCCTATCGTAAACCGAAAGTACAAGCGAAACTGAAAGTACATTAATTGCGCAGAAACACACCCACTTTGAAGTACCTCGAAAGCGGGGAGTTGATCAAGTGCACAATGCTGCACCAAGTATTTTCGCCTGTTAGGCAACAACAGATGACAGTTTCTCTCTCTCTCTCTCTCTCTCTCTCTCTCTCACACACACACATACACACACACACACACGCTCGCTCGCTCGCTCTCTCTCTCTCTGCCACACACACACACACACACACACCACACACTCCTCACACGCACCGCCACACACACACACACACACAAAAGAGGAAAAGGGCAAGTTCACTCGTTTTTGTGTGGTATGCAGCACCTCTTTTAATTACACCATGAGCAATTAATAAAAAGAAATGCAGAATGTGCCCCTCACTGTTTTAACGAAACAAGGAGTGTGCGCGGATCCACACGTCAGTGCAAGCTAACAGTAACCGAATGTTATCTGTTTCTGTCTTAAGTCTCAGTACGTATCACAGACAGGCGTGTGAAAAACTTCATCGAATGCGCTTCATCTGGCTCATTTGGTATAGTTCGCCCATAAGGGGGTGCAAATGTATACCGGTCAATTCCGTCGATATTTCGCATAAACTGAGTCGTAGAACGAAGTCAGCGGCCACGTGACTTCACTTCGCCAGACCCCGGAGTACATTTGCACCCCCTCCCGCGTTGCGGGGATACAGTCGCCCCCATTAGTGAACGACTGGAGTTTAGTTGCCCCTCCTGCGCATGACTGGTATACATTTGCACCCCCTAACGGGCGAACTATACCGACTGAGCCTGAATCTGTGCATGACGCTGGCCGGCGTAGCGTGTTCTAGAAGTGTACCGCGTACTGAGCAGACGACGTTAGCTGGTTATGAGGACCAGCTAGACGATGCTGATTGGTGGCTTTTTTTTTTTTTTTTTTTGGTAAGAAGCTTTGTCGAGTCCCAGTCTGTTCCGGACTGGACCGTAGGATCAAAGAAAGTCACGTTTCTCTACTGCATCTCAAAACTGTGTCATGTGGTGTTCTCAAACATGAGAAAATAGCTGGAGCAGCATTGTGCAGCTGAACAATTCCTATGAAGTTACATTAAAACCGTCATTGTTTCTAATGGTATAATCTCTATATATACGTGTACCATGGTGCCATCTGAAGATCAGTGTAATTAAAAAGAAAATCAGTTGCCACAGGTTTACCTTCCAGTTTAGGCTAATACAACCACAATTCTGATTCTAACTACAGTGTATTATTATCTCCAGTGAAATTATTTGCCATTCTGTACTTTTGGAGGGGAGCCGGGGTGGCCGAATGGTAGAGCGTTGGACTTCTAATGCTCGGGTCGTGAGTTTCCCGGCTGGGGCCAAATATTTGTGCTAGCTTTTTCATCGTTGCCCCGTCTTTGATATCACCCGTATGTGGTGGAAAAGGACGTTACCCCCTCCCCCCTCCCCCTGTACTTTTGGATCTGACTGATTCAGTGGTGCAGTAGTTTGCTTGTGACTGATGCACGCCATGCAAACTGCATGCTACCAAAGACCGTAATTATCTACGGTCTTTGATGCTACGGAAAACGCCCATACATAACAGTAGGCGCTGAGTGTTCGTATAGATCTAAATAAAATCAGTCTCAAAACAGTGCTCTAAACGGCTTTACAAGGCAGTCTTGGGCAGATCTATATTACATTCAGTCCCAGGGCACCGTTGTGGCCGTCTTTTATTCCACCACCAGGCAGGTACGTGATCGTCTGCAGCGTGCAATAATACTTGCCTGTCAGAGTGCAACCCCTTTGCCATTCACTCACATCCTGTGTAACAGTGTTCTATATAAACAGTGCCATCAAAACACAACGATAACTGTCCGCTTGCAAAGATTTTGCCGAAACGAACAGTGTTGCGATATTTAGGACTACGTTTGGAACAGAAACATAGTTATGCCGTACACGTCTTCGCTTTTCTAACATTTTCCACAGATAGGGGCAAATAAAATGGCGCTGGCTGTGAGCAGTCTCAGTGTCATGCACTAGTCTTGACTTCATTGGTCGTGGCACTTGCAGCCTGGGCTGTGTACCGTGACTGTGTATGAAACACTTGTTCTTGCAACTTGTTTCGTGCTGGTCTTTGTTGCTTGTGCTGTGGAGTGAACAATGAGAAGCACTTGGAAGGCCCTCGACAGAACAGTCCAGTCTTGCCTTGTCTCTTGTACGCTGGGTGTTGGACTGGTCATCTTTCTCTTCTATCTGCACGGTGAGTGAACCACTGCGGTAGAGTCAAGTCAAGTTTATTTCCAACCCTGAGGGTGCATAGGACAACAAAAACAAGAAATCTCTAGGGGTGGGGGGTGGGGGAGAAAAAAAACAGCCAACAGAAAACAGCAACAAAATCTTGCAAGTCTCGCAAGTCTTAGAAATGCAGACTGAATGGTTGTCTTCATCAATAGATCAACTGCAGATCAGGTACGTTCGTAACAAAACCTGGCCCTTGAAATCGTTTCCTTTGTGTGCAGCATATCTACGAATCAGATCAAAATAAGAGAACCAGAATCTCTCTCTCTCTCTCTCTCTCTCTCTCTCTCTCTCTCTCCTGTGCGCGCGTGTATGTGTGTGAGTGTGTGTGTGGGGGGGGGGGGGGGGGGGGGGGGGGGGGGGGGGGGGGGGGGGGGGGGGGGGGGGGGGGGGGGGGGGGGAGAGAGAGAGAGAGAGAGATTCTGGTACTCTTAGTTTGATCTGATTCGTAGATGTACTGCAGAGCTGCAAGACACTGATAACATCAGCGTTTTGCAAGCCTTTTATTGTTGATTGTTTTACACGTGAACAGGCCACACTCACTCTTTCCTTACTTCCTCATACACTTTCCACTCACAACCTTCGTTATTTCCCCATAGGTGCAGCCAGACGCTTAGACAGGGACGACCGAAACCGACGTCAAGCATCCGTACGTTTACCTTAATACGTATAATGACAACACACACACACACACTCACAAGACCCAACACACACGCTCAACACCCTACGCGGTGGAAAAGGACGTTAAACTCCCAATCACCCCCTCCGACCCTCCCCCCCCCCCACACACACGCTCACGTCAATCACGCGCATTCACTCACACCCAGTACATCCACACGTTACAATCACGTGATGCGAAGGGTCAGCTCATCTCACCTATTCAAGTTCCGGAATTTGTTTTTCATGGGGGGGGGGGGGGGGACCTAGGCATTGGGACGGAAGCCGGAGTACCCGGACAGAATCCCCGAAGACCGACCAGTCTTTGGCTCACTAAAAGCACATTGCCGTTTGGTTGATACTTGAGTTCAGTTTCCTATCAGTTTTTGGTTGACTAAACATTCTGTGATGACATTACCGTTCGGTTGATACTTTATTTCAGTTTCCCATCAGTTTTTTGTTCACTATGGCACATTCTCTGATGACAGTACCGTTTTGGTTGACACTTTATTTCAGTTTCCCATCAGTTTTTGGCCCACTAAAGCACATTTTGTCATGACATTACCGTTCGGTTGATACTTTATTTCAGTTTCCCATCAGTTTCTGGCTATTTAAGGCACATTCTGTGACGACATTACCGTTTGGTTGATACTTCATTCAGTTTCCCATCAGTTTCTGGCTATTTAAGGCACATTCTGTGATGACATTGCCGTTTGGTTGATACTTTTATTTCAGTTTCCCATCAGTTTTTGGCCCACTACAGCACATTCTGTGACGACATTACCGTTTGGTTGATACTTCATTCAGTTTCCCATCAGTTTCTGGCTATTTAAGGCACATTCTGTGACGACATTACCGTTTGGTTGATACTTCATTCAGTTTCCCATCAGTTTCTGGCTATTTAAGGCACATTCTGTGATGACATTACCGTTTGGTTGATACTATTATTTCAGTTTCCCATCAGTTTTTGGCTCGGCCGTGACCCCAAGATCCACTCTCGCATGGAAAGCCAGAAAGAAAACATGTCGACGGAGATCACCATCATCACGGCCTACTTTAACATCGGGAAACTTAATAAGGGGAGTCCCACCCGCAAACACACGCCAGATATGTACAAAAGGTGGATGAGTGTTTTCGGAAGAATTGACAACCCTGTCATTGTCTTTGCGGATACAGAGGAAGTGATAACAATGTTCAAAAACCTGCGGGGCCATTTCCACCCTGAGAGGACTCAGACGTTCCTGATAAACCGAGACCAGTTGTGGTCGTTCCAGTTAGCTCCAGAAATCAAGGCCGTTTTCTCGCAGCCGGGATACCCGCGGTCAGAGCCAAACACGGTGTACGAAAATTATTCCTGCGTGATGCACGCCAAATTTGAGCTCGTGAATAAAGTCATCAGGGAGGAACTGTGCCACACGCAGTACCTTGCATGGATGGACGTCGGACTTTTCCGAGCGCTGGTTCACGAGAGTTACATCTTCTCGCTCTCGGTCCCCGCGGATTTTGACGGGGATAAAGTTGCTTACAGCAGGCAGTACAAGTTTGATCCAAGCTTGACTCCGTATCAGATCATTGCTGAGGACTGGGTGTGGGTTAGCGGCGCCATGTTTCTTGGAAGACCGGAAGTGATTTACTTGTACACCCAGGACTACATGCTGGCTGTCAGGAAGCTTCTTGACATGAAACTCATGAGCACTGACCAACAGGTATGCACATGTACATAGTCTAATAATAATAATAATAATAATAATGAGCATTGTATAGGCGCTTTACCCAATTTCCTGAATCGGCTCAAAGCGCCGCGAACTGAACCCAACACGCACGCTCACGTGAATCACACGCATTCTCTCACACACTTGACATAAACACATTACAATCACGTGGTGCGAAGGGTCAGCTCAGCTATTGAAATTTCGGGATTTAGAACTGCATTTATTTTTCAAATTGTGTGGGCTGAACATTTCCAAAGCAGAGGGGGAGGAAGCCGGAGTACCCGGAGAGAACCCCCGACGATCGGCCCGAATGAACGGTGCCACATACGAGAAGGAAAAATTCTAATCCGACATGACATGACATTACATGACGTCACATGACATGACATGACATCACATCACATCACACGACACGACATGAAAGGACACGACACGACACGACATGAAACGACACGACACGACACGACACGACACGACACGACACGACGACACGACATGACATACTATACTATAACTGACTAATGACAGCACATCTGCGACTGAACAGTAAAATCGTGGCCAAAACCTCAAGACACTGAGGTCAGGCGATATCGGAAGTTCTGATACATTTCTGAAACTGAATGCATGGGGTTCCAGTTAAAAGCCATAACTGAGGAACTCGACATAATTATGCTACTCCAAAGGGCAGCTCCATATCGCATGAAATCACCAAATCAAGTTCGGGAACCTAAAATCAGGAAGTGTTATAATTTTCACCATTCAACCGTGATAAGGAGTGAGGAGGAACAGCCTGCGTCTTCAACAACAACAACAACAACAACAACCAAACACCCAAGTAATTTACTACGGTCAACGTTCTACACACCAAACCCAGAAAATAAGAAATAATAATGATAACAAGAAATAGTATTTATTGAGCGCAGGCTCTCCAGGCAGGACTCACTGCGCTAACCACACACACACACACACACACACACACACACACACACACACAAACAACAACAACAAGGAACTGATGTGTTAGATGATGAAATGATCAGCAGGTAGTCGAATACAACGGGAGGCAACTCAGGGTTGCAGTCAAGCAAAATCAGGATGTGGTCTCCCTTACATCACAAACAGGATCGCTGTTATTATCATCACTATCAATCTAGGAACTAGTATTACTTTAGGCAACTCAGTTATATAGCACTACTCAGTACTGAAAAGTCAGACACCTTTGGTCCTTACATTCTGACTTGGATGTTTGTTTTTCCCGCTGTGTTCAGGTGATCTACATCATGTACCACCCAAGCTTTGCCTTCCAGCCCCGTGCGGACCTCCAGGTGTACACCACCAACAATGAGAACGACTGGTTTTACCTTGGCTACATTCTCAAGGACGCTTGGGACATCAGTCTTCGAAATGCTGAGCCACTTGTGAAGTTCCTTTCCCTCTTGGTGGGTTGACTACCGATAGCCACCCATTTTCGAGACATTATTTAAAAAAAAAATTGGTGACTGTACTTTCCTTATACATGTTCTTGTTGTTTATTTTACGACCCAAGTCACATAAGTTTGGATGAGCTCTTCACCGATACCCTTATGCACAAAGTCATGAAGTTTCGTGGATCTAGCAGGAAAACTGACTGAGCAACGGATGTTTGAATGAAAGTGTGCACCCACGACGCACGGCGAAGATTAAAGGCACTTCACACACACACACACACACACACACACACACACACACACACACACACACACACACTGGAGACCAACATGTTTTTTTTTGTGTGCACTGATTTTACTCAGTGTAGACATATTTTGTTTCATTTGCACATTTTACTTTGATCAAAGTGTGCACAGCCACACTGAGCTGCGAACTGAACACACCTGCTAGCACCATCAGCAGACTCTCCTCCGACACCTGGCTACTTTCCGTTTCCGTAATTGTAGCACGTGTAACCACCTGAGCCACCGTTGCAGACACAGTGGTTGTAGTATCTGCCATTCAGCCAATCAGCGAAGACTTCACCCTGACTCCAGCACCGGCCATTGGAATCTCGGCACTCTAGAGGGGAAAAAAAGGGATCAAATACACGCGTGTGAACATTGCAGCACTGCAGGTATACACAAAACAAGCGCCATCTCCGAAAGGGGACACTCAGGGCCAGGGTGGTAATTCAGTTCTACATTTCCGTAAGCGCACACTTTCCATGCGTAAAGCCGGCTCCTGACTGGGCACTGCGGAGCGCCACTGTGCTGTCCACAGTTGTGACACAGTTGTGATTTGGGGGGTTTCCGCCGCTGTGTCGTCGTCAGTCACAGCAACCTGGATTTCAAATAGCCAAAACTGTGACTGTGGTTTCCACAACAGATTCTGACTGGCTGTACTACGCCACTCGGCGCGCGAACATGGCGGACATCTTCAATCGCTTTGTCACCGAGCACAGCTGTGTTCAGTTGTAGTTAGTAGACACACCGAGCGCAACGACTGTGATATGCACATGTGTGTTTCGCGCGCTGTGCCCAGTTAAGAGCAGGCTTAAGGTTGAAGGAGTCGGTCCTTACCGTGGCAGACTGTTTGCAAACTGGAGGTTAATGTCTCTATACGTTTGTAAGGCATACAACAACGTTGTGGACAACTTTTCATCGAAACTTTGGGGAACGGCCGTCACCAGTGTCACGGCGATGAAGCGTGGGTTCGAGCCCAGGTCGAGCTTGTGATATGTGATACCGGTTTTTCCTGGCTACCAGGCTGCTCATCGGGGGTTTCTCTCCGGAGTTATCCGGCTTTCCTCCCCCAGCAAAAGTTAAAAAAAAAGTAAAAAAAAAAATCTATTTGGTGAAGCAGCCCGAATTTCCCAAAAGGGATAAGAAAGTAGTAAAAAAAAAAAAAGTGCATAACTAGTGCATCAGAATCAGACACTTGGGTCATGCATGATACAGCATCTGAGACCATTGTGGTGACTCTGGCCGGCGTGTAAGTTGTTGTAGAAGTGTACCGCGCACTGAGCAGACGACGTTATTTGGTTGCGGACTGAGGACCAGCTGGACGCCGCTGATTGGTAGCTAATTTTCAAAGCGTTGTCGAGCACCAGTCTGTTCAGGAACGGACCGTGGGCCCAAAGAAAGTCGTATGTCTCTAATATCAGAAGCCACAAAGTCAAGACAACGGTCGACATGGCCAAATGAAACATCCTTCTATCTGGCAAACAGCCTTACAACTCCGAAAGCGGCTTTTTTTTTTTTTCATATCAGCGGCGTTACGAACACAGAGGCTTTAAAGCAGGTGTGGAATGTCCCCCCCCCCCCCCCCCCCCGTCTTAGAGACTGCATAGATTTTAGTCTCATTTTTTCAAAAAAATCCCGGGGGGGGGGGGGCGGGGAGGTATGCCCCCGGACTCTCCCCCTCCCCCCATGTTCCTACGCCAGTGAAAACAATGGAACTGTATGTATTTCTTCTTTGCATAACCTTCCAAATGGTAATACAGTGAATGATAGAGCAGTTTCTGTGTATCTGGAGTTGGTACTTACTGCTGCTGTAGCCGCCGGCATTGACGATGCTGAAGCCACCAGCGTTTCCGTTGCTTACGCAGCGTTTGGACTGACAGAACACCTCGAACACCTGTCCGAATTCATAGCACACTCCATTCACCTCACACTCTGCACACACACACACACACACACACACACACACACACACACACACACACACACACACACACACACACACGAGTATTTTTTTTTACCTTAGGTCCACATCAAGAAAATTGTTTTTTCTTTTTTTTTTCCTCTTCCGGGCTGAGCGTTTCTTCTTCATAGTTTTTATTTTATTTTATTTTTTTTTATTAATCACCACAGCATTTCTCTATGTTTTCTGATTTTTTTTCCCTTTTTTTATTCCTTTTTAAATTTGTGTGCAGAAAAAAGACAACCTGGGGCTGTTTATTGGCTTTGTAAATACGTTTATGCCAGTTAATAGTAAAAACAATGAAACATGAGCCTGGCATGTGGACTATTTGTATTCGTGACGACAGAGGAATGAGGGGTTCGCTACTAGCATTGCACACACACAAATAAAACACCAAAAAACAAAACCGGAATTTTAGAAATCTTTGAAATTTACTCTACACATGATTCTTTGGTTGCTATTTTTTTTTTTTGGGGGGGGGGGGGGGGGGGGGGGGGGGTAAAGCATTTCTCAGGTGTCATTCGCAGCGTTATTATGTTTAACTGATTCGTGACGGCACACTTCGATCAAAGGTTCAGCCGCGCATCGCCCGCGGCTCATCAAATTGAAATTCTCCATCCAGTTTTCATTGGAGATGTCAAGCGTGTGTGTGTGTGTGTGTGTGTGTGTGTGTGTGTGTGTGTGTGTGTGTGTGTGTGTGTGTGTTCAATCAAGCTTGCCAGAGAGGTTTGTTTATATGGAGTCAGTTTACTGCAGTTACATGGCGGCAGGCCCTGGCATGGGCAGTGTTGAGGTGTTGAGGCGGAGGCAGTCCTAGTCACAAAAGAGTTAAAATGAATATAATTTATAGCAATTTCTTTGAAATCCGCATCTGTGGCTTATCCCGGCTTAGCTCATCCCCCCGTGCGCGTCTGTCTATCCATACTCAACCAGAGAACTTACTAGGGTTGCCAACGTTGATGAACTTGTACTCGACATAAGATCCGCGGTTGTTCTTCACACAACGCAGCCTGCTGCAGCGCCCGTAGTCGAACTCGGTGTTGAGTTGCACACATCGCCCCTCCACACTGCAAGCTGAACACACACGAAAAGTAAATTCATATACATGTACCTCCATTGGAACGCTAGTTCTTGTCAGTTGAGATGAGTTATCGACATGATTTATTAACCCATTGGCACCTAGGTTTTTTTTTTTTTTTTTTTAAAGTTACACTCACTTTTACGAGTTTAGAGTGAAGTAGCTGGTAAGGATGACAGATGACCATCTCGTTATGAGGAGGCCACGAACACGCATGGGTAGTCCACACTAATTATGCTTGAGCAACCAAAAGAACGCTACAAACAAAAGTCACACTACTCCCAAATTAAAAAAAAAGAAAACACCCCAAGAAAACAACAAAACACAAAACCACCATAAAAAAAAACTGACACACCAATTCCCATCCGCCCCCCCCCCCCAACACCAGCAACGACAACCACAACAACGTAGTCTAAAACAAAAGAAAACAGACCCCCCCCAAAAAACAAACAAACAAAAAAAACAAACAAACCCAAAAAACCACCCCCCCCCCAAAAAAAAAAAAACCAAAAAAAAAAAAAACCCCAACAACCCCAAAAAACCAACAACAACAAAACAACAACAACAACAACAAACCCAAGAACAAAAAACGAAAACAAAACCAAAACAAAAACAACAACAACAAGAACAAACAAACAACAAAACAAAACAACAACAACAACAACAACAACAACAACAACAAAACAAATAAAAAAAAATAAACGACGAACAAAACAAGCATCCCCCCTCCCCTGCAATCGAACAGAAAAACAACAAGGAGGAACGGCCCCGTCCTACAAAGTTGTTTCTCCACCAAACTTCATTTTATTTTGTCTGTTTTGTTGTTATTGTTGCCGGTTCTCCCCTCTCCAAGTTCTACCAATGACACTAGATCCTCTACGACCTCGACCGATTAGCCACGTGACTGGGGGTGGGGCCGGGTGGGGGAAGAAGGGAGAGAGAGAGAGAGGCAGAGAGAGAGAGAGAGTGGGTGGGTGGGTGTTTAGGAGTTTAACGTCCTTTTCCCCCACATAAGGGTGATATCAAAGACGGGGCAACGAGAAAAAGGCCAGCACAAATATTTGGCCCCAGCGGCCGGGATTCGAACTCTCGGCCCAAGCATTGAAAGTCCAACGCTCTACCATTCGGCCACCCTGGCTCCCCAGAGAGAGAGAGAGAGAGAGAGAGAGAGAGAGAGAGAGAGAGAGAGAGACGTCAGTTCCGTGAACTAAACATTTGACGTCAGCCTCAGGCAGGTCGTCATACAGAGAGAGAGAGATGACGTCAATTCCGTGAAGTAAACTTTTGACGTCAGCCTCTAGCACTGAGATCGACTGAGGATGCTTGTTCATGTCTTGTGATTTCCCTGTTGGCTTTGTGACTTCTCCGACTGAATTATTTTTCACATGAATTCTGGAAGATCTAGAGGGCTGATGAAATGTCGGAAGCAGTGACGATACTTGCAGATTTTGTCTGTGAACCAAACATTTGACGTCAAACCTCACGCTGCTCGTCTGACAGATGATACTTCTACATATCTTGTGATTTCCTTGTTGCTTTTGTGGCTTCCGTGACTGAAATAATTTTTACAGAAAATCAGGAAGATCTAGAGAGCTGATGAAACGTGGACTTAAGTGCCTTGGATTGTACTTACGAAATTGCAAAATTGGAACTTTTTTGACCGGCGCTTCTCGCAGAAACGTGAAAAATGTGTTTATCTAAAAGCTCTGCTATTCTTAATACTAAAGCTATAATAGTGCAGTAGTTCATGTCATATGTGCAGTTGGCACAAGTGACAAAAATACCGGAATGATGAGTAATTTGAAGGAGTCTTTTCATAGATATTTGGCCTTATATGCAACCACCCCTACCTCGGAAATATTTTTCTTACACAAAACCTGTCAGAGCTACAGAGCTGTGCTACGAAAACAGGCAGTATAATTGGATGATCTTCCCAATTTCAGAAATTGAAGCCATTTGAACATTTTTTTGCGAAAAAATTCGTAACATGACCGATTTTTTCAAATCGGCGATAACTCTTCTCAAAATGCAGTAGGCTAAAAATCGTGAAAGGTAGGTCTGGAGAAGGTGAATTCCCATTTTATCTCAGAGTAAAAAGGCCTCCAACGAGGTGGTTTAGGAGATAGCCATCATTACATCCGTCCACACACACACACACACCACACACAGACACACACACGTCTCACAACTCCCGCCAAAAAGAACGCAGCAGCATAGCGTGCACGTCAAGTGTCTATGACGCAGATTTCGTTACGTCACTGTGTGCGTGAAAGTAAGTATTGTGTGGAGAAACGTCACAGTCTTGTTTTGTATCACTGAAACTTGCTGCTGCGCGTAGCAAAATCTGCCCCGTCTCTATAGAGAAACAACTTAAAAACGTCAACAAAGATCACCCCCCACCTCAAAATAAAACGGGGAGGCAGGACAGCTGGGCGGCGCTAGAACACTGGGCTTTCAATGTTCGGGTCGTGAGTTCGAATCCCGGCTGGGGGTGGGAGCCAAAACTTTGTGCTGGCCTTCTCCTCGTTGCCCTGTCTTTGGTATCACCCGTAAACTCCCAAACACCTACCCACACCATCAGAATAAAACAACAAAGAAAAAAAAAAGAAAAGAAACAACCAAGTAAACACGCAATAAACCCTTTCCAAAAAACAGCGACAGCAACAATAACATATAGATACCCAGATGTACCTTCTCTGGCGAAGTTGTACTGCCCGTAGTTACAGCGGTAGGTGATACATCTGTTACCGCCAATTGTGAACGTCTCCCCGTGACGTCTCCAAATGCCCTCCGACGGGATGTAACAGTCACCCTGATTGGCTGAACAAAGCAGATAACAATGCCACAGTTTCTGACAAATTAAAAAAAAAAAAAAAACCCAAGGAAACCAACCAAACAAAAACACAAAAACAAAACTAACAAGCAAGCGTATTAACAGGCCCTATATATATGAGATGCTACCAATAAGATGAGTAGTAAAAAAAGAAAAAGAAAAAAGGAAACAACAATAAAACTAGTCACGTGAAGGCTGGTTCAGCAAACTTTACTCATTTACGCATTTACCTCTCTACCCAACACTCCCCGTCAAACCCTGTTCCACACACACACACACAAAGAAAAAAAAAGGTTGCGCGAAAATCAACTCCGTTAGTTGAACGTCACATGTTCGTAACATGTAACATTATCTGCCGGGCCCCGTAGTGCAGTGGTTAGCACTTCGGACTATGGACCGGGAGACCCCGGTTCGAGTCCCAGCCGAGGCAAGCGGGATTTTTCCTACCTCGGTCGGCTCCTACCCAGAGCGGGTGTGCTATGGGCCCAATGGGGAGGCTGTTGCCACACAGCCGAGCTTCACCCACTTCACGGGTGCGACTTTGGGGGTGCTTCCCTTGGTATGACACGTCTTATGATGTGGATGATTACACGGCCGGCACCGCAGGTGCCGTAGTTCCCGGGCCTGGTTAATGCCGGGATATATATGACAGGAAGCGTGGAATGCGGCCCTGTCCCGCAGTCCCAAACCACACGGACCTCCATAGCATCATCTTACCATCATCCTCATCTCCATCATCATGCATAATAGAAATTACCCCAACTTCCAAGCCCTCCGTGGATTCCACCCATTACCAGGGAGGAACACCACTGGAGCCGGCAACGAGTTGTGGCACCAAAAAAACAACAACAACAAAAAA